>JAEIFP010000405.1:0-329978 GCA_018903935.1 Drosophila insularis | reverse complement strand
CGTTCGAGGAACTTTCCACTCTCCTGTGTAGGATCGAAGCGTGCCTAAACTCCAGGCCAATTTCTCCCATGAGCGAGGACCCAGAGGATCTGCTGGCATGGCCCCCACGCGTTTGCCGTACCACCGCAGCAAACGATCTGCTCCACATGGGACGAACGCGTACCGATGCCGGGTCTGCCGGGGGATTCACGCACTCCGGCAGTGTCAGCGCTTCCTGAACCTCCGAGGGGAAAAGCGGCTCCGGGCGGTGCTTATAAATAAGTACTGTCCCAATTGCTTGGCACACGAGCACTCATCCGACGCGTGCCGGACTCGCCATAGTTGCCGACGATGCGGGTAAAAACACCATACCCTGCTCCATATGGCCGACCAACCGCCGAGACAACGCGCCTCGGCCCGGCGTCGCAGCCAACTACCCTCCTCCGGACGTGCGGCACCACCGCCACAACCCCGTTCCCGAGCATCTTCCGACCGCTCCGCTTCTCCAGAAGGCGCAGCCGAGATCTCTCTCTCCTCCCTGCTCCACGCCAGGACGACGACTGTCATGCCAACAGCAGTCCTCCGGTTGGGCAACGGCTCGAAATCCTTCGAGACCCGCGTCCTCCTCGATGCGTGTGCGGCTGAGAGCCGCATCAATCTTTCTTTTGCCCGGTCTCTGGGGTTGGCTGTGACCAAGGTCGGGGTCGACCAAGCCTGCACGGCCGTCCTCGAGGCGAGGTCCGACAATACGTTCCGGCGGAATGTTATATTCCGGGTCGAAGAAACTCGCCACCCTGATCCTGGCCGACCCCTATTTCTATCGGCCGGCTTCGGTGTCCGTGGTGCTCGGGGCAGACCTCTATCCTGAGGTCATCCAACCAGGCTGTGTGCCCGGTCATAGCGGTACTCCCGCAGCCCAGAGCACCGTGTTCGGATGGGTCGTCTCCGGCTCCTGTGGGATCTAGGCGCTCCAGGACGCTACATATGTCCAGGGTGGCAATTGCAACATGTTGCAAGGGGGGCGGTATGTTCACGCCACCGGGTGAACAGCAGTGAGCGACGAAGAGCAGTGAGGAGTGAGGAGGGTTTTTTGATCCTCGGCAGCTACGGTCACACCAGGAGGGGTGACTGGATTTTTCCCATGGGCATCGCCATTTAATCTACTACGAGATTGCAACCCGAACACCCGTTCTTTTTTTTTTTGATTTGCCTTTCTTGCGATTGTAAAATTTTCCAACCCGCATCCTTATCGTGTGTGTCGGGATATATTGTCACTTGCTACAAATAAATATTAATTAGTTTAAAACGAAGTTCTCGCGCGTTTTAATTACACTACTCACGCACCAGACCCCTGAGGACTTTGGCACCCGCCAACCACTTGCGGCTTATTTGGATTCTTCCGCCCCGCCACAAACAAGACCTATTACCTTTTTGATAGTGTAGAATAGTTTTTGTTTGACCAGTTGCTTCTGTGCAACTCTTAACAAACTTTAACACTAGATCTACCACACCAGTCAAAATGACTGGTTTAACTTTTTATTTCATAAATATTGACTAAGTGTTTTTATTTTTTTTCGATATGATGTTATGACTTTTTAAATAACCACTAAATACATACAATTTGATAAGTTAATTTCATTTTGTGTCCATAGGAAAAGAGATTTTTTTGTTTTTGGCACTTATACCGTAACCAGTCATTTTGACTGGGTATATGACTGATATGCAAATATTTTATATTTTGCCCTTCTAGGAAGTTCCATTGTTTGAAACATCACTGTTTGTAAGTTTGTTTACACATCCCTGAAGATCTCACAGCTGAATATCAGTTATCAAGCCGAAGAAAGGCAAATGAAAATCACCGTCCAGTAACGTAGAATCCCCGGCCTGTACGTAAATGTTGCCAAATAGGGCATTGTAACAACAACAAGAAAAAAGTTTCTATTTGTAAAACATGTATCGAACATGATTTTTTTGATTAAAACTAAAACACAATTGATGCATTTTTATTATTTTATTTATATTTTTTTATTTCTCATTAAATCTTTTAAAGGATTACGAATTTTAATATAAATTAAAAGGACTTTTCTTAACCAGTCAAATTGACTGGCTCTGGTATAAATAGGTAAACGAATTTCTTGGTAAATCTAGTGTTAAAGTGGCATCATTCATGTTACTGAATGTACTTGCCTGAATAATAAGTTTTATTGTATCAATTGCGCAATTTTGAGTCATTGCTTCTTAAGGCTGTTGTGCTGTATTTGTTTGCTAAATCTGATCTTAGACCATCGATGATGTAAGCTCCCTGAATTGATTTAGTTAGATTCTCTAGCTCTTGGGTGTATAAAGCAGCTAATTGCTTTATTTCGTTATTGCAGATTTAGGAGTTTAGCAGATATTACTTCTACTGATCTCGCATGGCCTTTTAGATTTGTTTTAATTAGGTATTTGGCTGTTTGCTCATGTTACATTTAAAATCTACGAATTGTTTATTATTCTTCTTTAATATATACATACATATGTTAAACAATCCAAATAGCTGGCAGCTTGAGCAAATAAAACACCTCCACCGGGTCGGGGATGTTTAGTTGTTTAGTTGTGTATAAAGCAAAGCTACCTTCTTCAATAAGTTGTTATCTGTCTTTTAGCTTAAGCTTTTTCGTCGACTGCTATGTTAGTTGACGTAAATAAATAAAATAAATAAAAATAAATAAATATGTATACCTTGCAGAGTGTATAATAAAATTGGTCAGATGTTTGTATCGCACAGAAGGAGACGTTGATCAGCATGAAAAGCTGAGTCGATATAGCCAGGTCCGTCTGTCTGTCTGTGCGTATACGTTTTACTCAGCCATCTTAAAAGCTGACATTTTTTTCTGTGCTTTTTATTACCGTAGTAAGATAAAGTATGAAAATCTAGGATCGGACCACTTTATCATATAGTTTTACACGAAAATAGGTGAAGCAGTTCTCCAACTGCTATCGCTATGAAATTAACTAATGTGCTAGTATTGGATATAAAACATCAGATCCCAAAATTTCAATCTGATCGGATAAATGGTCTGCGTGTAGCGCTAGACTATGCCGGTGCTGGTCTTTTTACAGGCTGTTGAGGCGGTGGTGCTTGCCTTCTCCGTGCACTTGTATTTACAATGTTCTAAATCGAATAATCCAGGGCAGTTTTCTGGGCATTTCTTCACTTGTATCGACTTTATATTTTTTACGTATGTGTTTATTATATTTTGATAATCATAAGTCCCACAAGTGTTGAGCTTTTCTTTAATTGTTGTTGAGCCGACTCAATGTTGTCAAGTTGAGCTAGTACATAGTGTTTATATGTTTAAGCTCTGAGGACGCCTGCAGAGCGGGAGTATGTAGCATGTAATAGATAAGTGAATTTATGTATGTATATGTACGTGCGAAACCAAATACTTGAAAAGTGGCTAATCGTATTATGGCGCTTATGTATGGATATGTTATGTAAACACAGCGACAAAGTGATGGTAATACCCTAACCTTTTAGTTCAGCATATGACAACATCAGATATTGTATACACTACATATGCTTATTTCTTATACAACATACTACAGTCAATTATACTGACTTTAATAAGGCTTTCGGTATGGTTGATCATTCTCTGCTTCTTACGAAACTTCTTGGTTGAAATAGTATCTTATCGGCAGAACCCAAAAGGTGTCGTTCTGTTCCTCATTATCTAAGACCTCAGGTATCCCCCAAGTCATCTGGGCCCACTGTTATTAACCCCGTTTATAAATGATTTACTTCTGGCCTTGTTTCATTCACGCGTCGTCATGTTTGCGGATGACGTCAAGATTTGTTATTCCCATAATGACCATTCTTTCGAACTGTACTTGCAGTCTGATCTCGATGCATTCTGTGATTTATGCCACGTTAATAAACTACACCTTAATGCCCCAAGGTGCTCTTTTATGACATTCTGTTTTTTCTCGATTCCTAGCTTGATACTTTATCTGTGTTAGATCGTGCGTTATCATTTAAAGATTTAGGCGTAATATTCGCAAAGCTTTCGTTTAGTCTTTAACTATTCTCAATTGTGAATAGAACACGTAGTCTTCTTGGCTTCATAAAATGTTGAGCCAAAAAATTTGATGACCCCTACGTAACAATGGTTCTATACACTTCATTAGAATATTCTTTGTGAAGCTGGGGCAAATACTTTCACCGGGTCAGGGATAATGCTGTGTTGGTTAAAGTAAATTAAATTGAATAAATATACCCTTGCAAAATGGTAAATTAATTTGGTCAGAACGCATAGAAGAAAGTATCTCCGACCATATAAGGTATATGTATAAATTTTTTTTCAGAATCTTAATATGCAAACACTTTTTCTTCCATTTGACACTAAAACCTTAAATATAAAATATTATTGAGATCGGATGTCATCAACCCGTGCCCACTTGATGGCAAACTTTAAGTTTAAAAGTTAGTAAGAAAGCTATAGGCTCACTATAAAGAAAAATTGAATTGAATTTTTAGATTAATTAAATAAATAAAAATAAAACACATATTTCGTATTTATTTTCTTTTTATTATAAAAGCGACATCAATCATTGAATTTTCTTTTCAAAGTTTGCTTGTTAAAGTCGGGATATACCTGTCTGTGTTCTTGTACGCAACGTAATAAAAATTGTTTTTGCTCCTCTTAAACAGTGATCAGACCATGAACTTCTTGCATTAACTTAACCGCTCTTTCCGCCGTGTCATTGACTGTTTTCAGCTTGTAGAAACGAATAATCATTTGACGTACGAAAAAGTACAGAGTTTTTTTTGGATGAGCTTAGTGTTTTTTTTTAAGAGCTTAGTGACGATATATTTAATTAATAAGTCGAGCCTGGTGCATAGCACCTGGAGGCCGAATCTTAAATTTGTTCTCTGAAACTCCGCCAAGAAATATAATTGAAAGCTCAATTATCTCGCGATAGTCATCTCAAACGATATCTTTGGTTAATTCAGTTCTGTAGAATTCTAGCAGTTTGTGAATTTCCGAAACATTTAAACAAGATAGCTTTTCTGTAAAGCTTTGGAATTTCTCAGGATCGATATTTTTCCAGTTTTCTCGGAATTTCTTGAATAATGGGATGTCTGGGCTTGTAGTTACTTGACTGATTTTCGCTTCAACCACGCCTTTAGTACCTACTAATTCATAAACGTGATGACGATAAGCAAAAATAAGCACTTCTCTACCCAGTTTTTCTTCGAGAAGCACACATGCTTCATTTATGCGGCCTGTGTTAGAAGCAATAGTATCACAACAGTGAACCTGCTCTTTGTATTCAAGGTTCCAGTTCGTAATAGCATCCCAAACTGCATATGCCTGTTCCCTTTCTATCGAGCTATACTATTTAGGAACAGCAATAATTTGTTCTTTATTATCGTATGTAATAACTATCGGTTGGCGTTCTTCTTTACCTTTACGTGAATCTAGAGCTGGCAACAGTTTTCCGTCCCAGTGGAGAGTTACCGTGTTCGGGAACTTGTTTTGAAAATCAATTTTAGTAGTTTCAGCCCGTTTTATTCGCATTTCCGTACGAACTCTATGAGGACTCCTCTATATGAGAACTAGCTTATAGGGAATTCATCCGTATTGTACACCAGAGCCTCAATAGTAGCTTCAATTATAAAAACAGAATCCCTCATACTTAACTGACAGCTGTCTAATGCGTCAACTAACTTGGGAATTAGTATATTTTTCCGCATAAAAGTTTTTTTAGTCTGAGAGGAGGCTTCTATTTTCTTCTTATTCTATTACTTCAGAATTAATAGATGACTTTTCTAGTGGTAATTCGCAAGATGATGTTTTCTTTGGCGCTGCAAAAAGATCTTATCTTCATTCATTTTAATCAATTGAGGATAATCGGCATTTGCGATGTCAATCAAATTGTTTAAGTTTGAAACAAACTGCTGTCAACGCTGCTCAAGCACTTCATGAGTTTTTTTGTTTTTCTCTCCAAACTTGGTATAAGATAACTAGTTTCTTAACACAGTTAGGTATTGATTTGGTCGAATATACGTGTCTTTTCTCAATTAATAATATACTCACGAATTGTGAGAATTGCGCTTTCCTTGACACTTATGTTCACTTCACGAATATTATAGAACAAAACTGCCAGCACTTGCCAGCTAGAGAGAAGATTAGAACCGGTGATTTGATGTTTTACGTCCCCTATTAAAAATATTTCCTTTTTAGAACTTCGTTACTCCACTGACATTTGACTACATGAAAACAAACAAGTAATTGCACGCAATCAATGACACAGTGTGCGCGCGCCATACTGTACAAGTACTGACAGGTTTTCGGGCAATTTGGCACGGGTTGCCTCGCAGCTCGGCACGTGTTGCCGTGATTCTAAATAGACGAAACTTTATGTTTGAATAGGACTTCCAGGGCGAAGGAAAGAATAACCCGATCTTCATTCGTTGAATTCAAAATATGAACTGATTTTATTTAAAGAATTGTTGTGTATATAAATGATTTCTTAAACTCTAGGAGGCGACATTTGTTCTTAAAAATGCTTATTCTAATGTTTATATTTCATGCTCAGCGTTGGTTACTTGATACCGCGCCGCTGTTATAATCTTAAGTGTTTTCCACAGAGTGTGGATGCATGTTTTGTTTGGTATTTAAACAATAATTGTCATATGAATCTTTATGACTTAGTTTTGTTTTTATGTTTTTGTTTCGTTTTGTATATTTCTTTGGTCAATCTGATTTGGTGAAGCCAATTCAGATGAGCACGATGTTTAATCTTAAACATTCTGCCAAGGGCCACCAAATGCGACGTTTTGGAATTTATTTTTATAATTAATTGTCTTATACAAATTTTTATTAATATTATCATTAGTAAGATAACTATTGTTAAAGAAGCATGAAAAGTTACATGATGGGCACTCAAACCTAGTTAATCTGATGTTCCTTTACCGATTGTAACTGACTTCTTATTCTTACAAATTCTGCTGTATGGTTTACTTCTTCTTCTACTGGATTTCATATTATTTTATATTTGGCATATTACTAATATCGCCCAATGCTTAACAATTTTTGTTTCGGGATATCTACACACTGCTGATGTGCATTACTATGTTGACTTCTAGCCTTTTTATATGGTGGAAAATGTAAAAAATAACTACTTTTACTTTTCGACTTGTTCCAATCTGATCTTTGCTCCACTTTTTTTTAAATATTGCTGATAGCTAAAATTTGAGTTGTTATTTTGTTTATTCTTAGATGTTGTTCTTTTATAACTATTTTGCCTTGTCTGCCCTTTTTGTAATGCACATTCGGACAATTTATTACTGGAATCTATTTTGATATTATTTTTTTTATAATCATTATTTAATTCAACCATTGCCATTTCAATATTCTTATTTTGTACTGGAATATATACCTTTTCTTCCATAGTTTTCACTGTACCTCCAAAATGAGGTCCTGCCGGGGGGCATAAATTTATTTCTTTATTACTTTGAGAAATTATTTCTTTTACCTCAGGTTTTATCTTAACTCCTGCTGGAGGAGTCAAATGCTGACTTATTTCTTGAATTTTGTTGTTGAGTTTGTTTTGAATTGTATTGTATTTCTTTTCACGTTTACTTTTGTTCTTCTCCAAACGCAGTTGCATACCTGTGACATCTATTGTTGTTGCCATTACAGATTTTTTATTTTTTGATTTGGTGCATCCCGAGACGATCCAACCAAATTGAGTATTTTGGCCTAGTAGGCCATCAATCTTTGTAACTCCCCCTTTTAAGATTTGGGTATATACGTTTACTCCCATTATTATATCAACCTTACCAGGTTTATTAAAGGTAGGATCAGCTAGTACGTAGGATTGCCATTTTGACATATCCACGTCTATCGTTTTTAATGGAAGAGCTTTCATTATCTTTGGCAACACAATCGCCTCAACCTTAAGATGTCTTTTCCAGGGACTTCGCGTCTTCACATCTATTTTTACCTTATATTTTGATTTTGTGGCTTTTATTGAGGACACGCCCTTTATTTCTGTATGTTGTTTTACTTTAGGTAATTTTAATATTTGGGCTGCCTCTTCAGACAGAATGGTGCTCTGTGAACCATTATATCCTCCATTTACATTTTTTACTTGTATTAGGGCTGTGGCCAACAGTGTGGGTTGAGCCGTTATACAAGTATTAACTCTCTCCTGTATTTCTTCAAAATGGAGTAGAGTATGGTGCCCTTTACTGCACAATGAACAGACCATCTCATTAGTGCATTCTTTATTGCTTGAATGGTTCAAGCATCGTGTGCAAAGCTGTATTTTTTTGGCCGTTTCATACCTTTCCATAGGTGTCAAACCTTTAAATTTATAGCACTTATACGCTTTATGCCCGGCAACTTTGCAAATCGGACAGTTATTTTCAAAAACCCCATATGAAACCACTTTTTGCGGGTTTTTCTCTTCTTTCCTCATGGCACTTAGCGAACAATATCTTTGCTCCAAGTATTCCATGACATCAGAAAGCATTTGTATCTGCCTTGTTTTCCTAATCTGACTCTCATACAATTGTAGAGCCTCCCTGTCAAATTTCATAAGTATGAGTTGTGCGAATATTACGTCAACTTCATCGGACAAATTTGCTTTAATTTTAATTAAGTGCACTGACTCATTAATTATGTCAATCACTCCTTTTACACTCTTTGCGGATTCATTGTTGATCATCGGTAGATCAACGATCCGACTTAATTGTTCGGAAAATACCCTCCGATTATTTTCATACCGCTTGGTCAACAGTTCCCAAGCGGCATTATAACTGTCAGCTGAACCTGACAAGAAATGAGCTACGCCTCGCTTCGCCCTTTAATGCGGATTTTAAATAACTGAATTTAAGAGTAAGATTTAGATCCTCTCTATTTTCAATTAATTCTGCAAATAACTCTACAAACAGGTCCCATTCTCTTGGCTCTCCAGAGAATGTGGGTACCTGAATTTTTGGCAACACCGGTAATTCGCTTCTTACGGTTACATTCTCAACTTTCACATCTTTCTGATCGTTTATTTTCTCTTCTAATGCTACCAAGGTATTCTGAAGGTCGCACTCCAATTCTTCTATGACCTCTTTAAACGTTTCATTATATCTGTATAGCTCATCTGTATAAGCCTGGCACTCCTGTACCTTCCTAAACAAGAATTTTATTTTCTTAATATACATTTCGCCTGTTCTATTGTCTATCGTACGTAAATCTTTGCTCACCATATCCAAATATTGCTGGAGCTGACGGACTTTTTCTTCAAATTTTTCCTGGTTAACCTTAGTGTTCTCATTACTGGAGGTCAAATTCCCGCGCGACTCTCCTTTGCTATCATCACCCATTTCTGACATATTCGCTTCTGCTTCAACTAACACCGACTTACTAGTGCCTGGTTTTTCTGACTCTCCTGTAGCTATTATTTTGGCAACTATCTTTAACACTTCTTCATGAATTTTATCTCTGAAATACTGATGATCGATCCCCTGCTGTAGCAATTTGTTATGATTAGGTATCCATTGATTCCTTATCTCTTTTACTTCCTCGATCACCTTGCTAGTCAAGTTTCTAGTTTCTAAAGCTTCTAACTGCTTTAATCTTGTATGCAACTCTAACTGCTTCCCTAACCATTTGTCAGCCTTACTAGAAAACATTTTTTTCTTATGCGTATATTAGGATACCGAAATAAGTATATAATAATAATAAAAATAGATTGATGTAATTATAACTATTTTAATTTATATCTTATCTGATGATCCTGTTCGCTGCTGCTTGTCCGCCAATGGGTAGAGTTCCTCTTTTTTTTTTTACTGTGTCGTTGCTCAGCTGCTGTTGTCCAGGGCCTATGGGCTCAGGCGGTACCGGTGCCGGTTATCGCACCAGATTTCCTTATATTGGCAATGTACGTTCTCCAGCAACCCAGGGCACTCTTTGGGGCACCCACTTCTCTTACGTCTTGCGGGCGCCTGCCACCGTCCTTCTCTCGTCTCTGCAACTCTAATTAGTTGCCTTGCTGCTGATCTGCTGCTTCTTTGTTGCCTACTTGCAACTCAATGTGTATAAATATACAACAAAAATTTTTTTTTTTTTAACTTTCGATATTAGGGCTTCGAATACGCCACGCACAAATACACTCCCGTCGCCGAAATTACTACACTTGCTCCACTAGCCAAACTGCCTTTAAATTCGGACGCACGCACTTTTTATTTATTAAGCAATATTTTGCTTTTTTAATTATACTCTGTCTCTTACCACTGGTGGGGGAAAACAAGAGTTTTTTATTTTGCTACCTTTAGCTGATCTTAGCATTTACACTTGCATAAGAATCCAGTCTTTAAGGAGCTGATTCAATCTCTGAGTCTCTTACCACTGGTGGGGGAAAACTACAGAGTTCCTTTTTATCGAAGGACCAAAATGAATAGGGCTTCCAAGGCGAAGGAAAGAATAACCCAATCTTCATTTGTTGAATTCAAAATATGAACTGATTTTATTTAAAGAATTGTTGTGTATATAAATGATTTCTTAAACTCTAGGAGGCGACATTTGTTCTTAAAAATGCTTATTCTAATGTTTATATTTCATGCTCAGCGTTGGTTACTTGATACCGCGCCGCTGTTATAATCTTAAGTGTTTTCCACAGAGTGTGGATGCATGTTTTGTTTGGTATTTAAACAATAATTGTCATATGAATCTTTATGACTTAGTTTTGTTTTTATGTTTTTGTTTCGTTTTGTATATTTCTTTGGTCAATCTGATTTGGTGAAGCCAATTCAGATGAACACGATGTTTAATCTTAAACAATGCTTTTAGACCATTCAAAGACCAAACAAAATAAGAGGGTATGCGTTGAAAAAAAACACTTTAATTTTTTTGGGACACTCTAAAAAATATTCTTCATCAGTGCGTCTATTTGTTCGTCCGTCCGTCTGGATCTGCGCAAACTACTCAGCCGGATCGGATAACTATATCAAATAGCTTCCAAATGGCAAAGTCACTAACAGTGACATCTCAATAACTTCTCTGTTTTCTAAGTTATTGT
This sequence comes from Drosophila insularis, assembly GCA_018903935.1. Taxonomy (NCBI): domain Eukaryota; kingdom Metazoa; phylum Arthropoda; class Insecta; order Diptera; family Drosophilidae; genus Drosophila; species Drosophila insularis. Next base: position 318,935 of record JAEIFP010000405.1, on the reverse strand, counting down.
CATGCAAAATTAATACTTATGAACATCGGGTGACTATATCAAATTGCTTCCATAGGAACGATGGGTCGACAACGGTCGACTTTTATTAAAATCTTTGTTACTATTGACGCTACTATTAACAACAAAACTTGTAAATTTGCCTCGGCCCTGACTCATTAATTATGTCAACCACTCCTTTTACACTCTTTGCGGATTCATTGTTGATCATCGGTAGATCAACGATCCGATTTAATTGCTCGGAAAATACGCTCCGATTATTTTCATACCGCTTGGTCAACAGTTCCCAAGCGGCATTATAACTATCAGCTGAACCTGACAAAAAATGAGCTACCATGCTCCTCGCTTCGCCCTTTAATGCGGATTTTAAATAATTGAATTTAAGAGTAAGATTTAGATCCTCTTTATTTTCAATTAATTCTGCAAATAACTCTACAAACAGGTCCCATTCTCTTGGCACTCCAGAGAATGTGGGTACCTGAATTTTTGGCAACACCGGTAATTCGCTTCTCACGGTTACATTCTCAGTTTTAACATTTTCCTTGTTGCTCATTTTCATTTCTAAGCCTGACAATGAATTCTGGACATCGAACTCTAAATCATCCATAACATACTTTACTTTTACATCTTTTGTCAATACCTGGCACGCCTGTGCTTTCTCCCATAAATAATTAATCTTATTAATATATATTATGCATGTCTCATTGCCTGTTGAGTTGTCTATAGTACGTAAATCTTTGGTTACCATATCTAAATAATCCTGGAGCTGTCGGACTCTATCCATAAATATATTCTGGTTAACCTTAGCATTTTCATTACTGGAGGTCGCATTTCCGCGCGACTTTCCTTTGCTATCATCACCCATTTCTGACATATTCGCTTCTGCTTCAACTAACACCGACTTACTAGTGCCTGGTTTTTCTGACTCTCCTGTAGCTATTATTTTGGCAACTATCTTTAACACTTCTTCATGAATTTTATCTCTGAAATACTGATGATCGATCCCCTGCTGTAGCAATTTGTTATGATTAGGTATCCATTGATTCCTTATCTCTTTTACTTCCTCGATCACCTTGCTAGTCAAGTTTCTAGTTTCTAAAGCTTCTAACTGCTTTAATCTTGTATGCAACTCTAACTGCTTCCCTAACCATTTGTCAGCCTTACTAGAAAACATTTTTTCTTATGCGTATATTAGGATACCGAAATAAGTATATAATAATAATAAAAATAGATTGATGTAATTATAACTATTTTAATTTATATCTTATCTGATGATCCTGTTCGCTGCTGCTTGTCCGCCAATGGGTAGAGTTCCTCTTTTTTTTTTACTGTGTCGTTGCTCAGCTGCTGTTGTCCAGGGCCTATGGGCTCAGGCGGTACCGGTGCCGGTTATCGCACCAGATTTCCTTATATTGGCAATGTACGTTCTCCAGCAACCCAGGGCACTCTTTGGGGCACCCACTTCTCTTACGTCTTGCGGGCGCCTGCCACCGTCCTTCTCTCGTCTCTGCAACTCTAATTAGTTGCCTTGCTGCTGATCTGCTGCTTCTTTGTTGCCTACTTGCAACTCAATGTGTATATATATACAACAAAAATTTTTTTTTTAACTTTCGATATTACTACAATTGCTCCACTAGCAAAACTGCCTTTAAATTCGGACGCACGCACTTTTTATTTATTAAGCAATATTTTGCTTTTTTTATTATACTCTGTCTCTTACCACTGGTGGGGGAAAACAAGAGTTTTTTATTTTGCTACCTTTAGCTGATCTTAGCATTTACACTTGCATAAGAATCCAGTCTTTAAGGAGCTGATTCAATCTCTGAGTCTCTTACCACTGGTGGGGGAAAACTACAGAGTTCCTTTTTATCGAAGGACCAAAATGAATAGGGCTTCCAAGGCGAAGGAAAGAATAACCCAATCTTCATTTGTTGAATTCAAAATATGAACTGATTTTATTTAAAGAATTGTTGTGTATATAAATGATTTCTTAAACTCTAGGAGGCGACATTTGTTCTTAAAAATGCTTATTCTAATGTTTATATTTCATGCTCAGCGTTGGTTACTTGATACCGCGCCGCTGTTATAATCTTAAGTGTTTTCCACAGAGTGTGGATGCATGTTTTGTTTGGTATTTAAACAATAATTGTCATATGAATCTTTATGACTTAGTTTTGTTTTTATGTTTTTGTTTCGTTTTGTATATTTCTTTGGTCAATCTGATTTGGTGAAGCCAATTCAGATGAACACGATGTTTAATCTTAAACAATGCTTTTAGACCATTCAAAGACCAAACAAAATAAGAGGGTATGCGTTGAAAAAAAAACACTTTAATTTTTTTGGGACACTCTAAAAAATATTCTTCATCAGTGCGTCTATTTGTTCGTCCGTCCGTCTGGATCTGCGCAAACTACTCAGCCGGATCGGATAACTATATCAAATAGCTTCCAAATGGCAAAGTCACTAACAGTGACATCTCAATAACTTCTCTGTTTTCTAAGTTATTGTCATGCAAAATTAATACTTATGAACATCGGGTGACTATATCAAATTGCTTCCATAGGAACGATGGGTCGACAACGGTCGACTTTTATTAAAATCTTTGTTACTATTGACGCTACTATTAACAACAAAACTTGTAAATTTGCCTCGGCCCTGACTCATTAATTATGTCAACCACTCCTTTTACACTCTTTGCGGATTCATTGTTGATCATCGGTAGATCAACGATCCGATTTAATTGCTCGGAAAATACGCTCCGATTATTTTCATACCGCTTGGTCAACAGTTCCCAAGCGGCATTATAACTATCAGCTGAACCTGACAAAAAATGAGCTACCATGCTCCTCGCTTCGCCCTTTAATGCGGATTTTAAATAATTGAATTTAAGAGTAAGATTTAGATCCTCTTTATTTTCAATTAATTCTGCAAATAACTCTACAAACAGGTCCCATTCTCTTGGCACTCCAGAGAATGTGGGTACCTGAATTTTTGGCAACACCGGTAATTCGCTTCTCACGGTTACATTCTCAGTTTTAACATTTTCCTTGTTGCTCATTTTCATTTCTAAGCCTGACAATGAATTCTGGACATCGAACTCTAAATCATCCATAACATACTTTACTTTTACATCTTTTGTCAATACCTGGCACGCCTGTGCTTTCTCCCATAAATAATTAATCTTATTAATATATATTATGCATGTCTCATTGCCTGTTGAGTTGTCTATAGTACGTAAATCTTTGGTTACCATATCTAAATAATCCTGGAGCTGTCGGACTCTATCCATAAATATATTCTGGTTAACCTTAGCATTTTCATTACTGGAGGTCGCATTTCCGCGCGACTTTCCTTTGCTATCATCACCCATTTCTGACATATTCGCTTCTGCTTCAACTAACACCGACTTACTAGTGCCTGGTTTTTCTGACTCTCCTGTAGCTATTATTTTGGCAACTATCTTTAACACTTCTTCATGAATTTTATCTCTGAAATACTGATGATCGATCCCCTGCTGTAGCAATTTGTTATGATTAGGTATCCATTGATTCCTTATCTCTTTTACTTCCTCGATCACCTTGCTAGTCAAGTTTCTAGTTTCTAAAGCTTCTAACTGCTTTAATCTTGTATGCAACTCTAACTGCTTCCCTAACCATTTGTCAGCCTTACTAGAAAACATTTTTTCTTATGCGTATATTAGGATACCGAAATAAGTATATAATAATAATAAAAATAGATTGATGTAATTATAACTATTTTAATTTATATCTTATCTGATGATCCTGTTCGCTGCTGCTTGTCCGCCAATGGGTAGAGTTCCTCTTTTTTTTTTTACTGTGTGGTTGCTCAGCTGCTGTTGTCCAGGGCCTATGGGCTCAGGCGGTACCGGTGCCGGTTATCGCACCAGATTTCCTTATATTGGCAATGTACGTTCTCCAGCAACCCAGGGCACTCTTTGGGGCACCCACTTCTCTTACGTCTTGCGGGCGCCTGCCACCGTCCTTCTCTCGTCTCTGCAACTCTAATTAGTTGCCTTGCTGCTGATCTGCTGCTTCTTTGTTGCCTACTTGCAACTCAATGTGTATAAATATACAACAAAAATTTTTTTTTTTTAACTTTCGATATTAGGGCTTCGAATACGCCACGCACAAATACACTCCCGTCGCCGAAATTACTACACTTGCTCCACTAGCCAAACTGCCTTTAAATTCGGACGCACGCACTTTTTATTTATTAAGCAATATTTTGCTTTTTTAATTATACTCTGTCTCTTACCACTGGTGGGGGAAAACAAGAGTTTTTTATTTTGCTACCTTTAGCTGATCTTAGCATTTACACTTGCATAAGAATCCAGTCTTTAAGGAGCTGATTCAATCTCTGAGTCTCTTACCACTGGTGGGGGAAAACTACAGAGTTCCTTTTTATCGAAGGACCAAAATGAATAGGGCTTCCAAGGCGAAGGAAAGAATAACCCAATCTTCATTTGTTGAATTCAAAATATGAACTGATTTTATTTAAAGAATTGTTGTGTATATAAATGATTTCTTAAACTCTAGGAGGCGACATTTGTTCTTAAAAATGCTTATTCTAATGTTTATATTTCATGCTCAGCGTTGGTTACTTGATACCGCGCCGCTGTTATAATCTTAAGTGTTTTCCACAGAGTGTGGATGCATGTTTTGTTTGGTATTTAAACAATAATTGTCATATGAATCTTTATGACTTAGTTTTGTTTTTATGTTTTTGTTTCGTTTTGTATATTTCTTTGGTCAATCTGATTTGGTGAAGCCAATTCAGATGAACACGATGTTTAATCTTAAACAATGCTTTTAGACCATTCAAAGACCAAACAAAATAAGAGGGTATGCGTTGAAAAAAAAACACTTTAATTTTTTTGGGACACTCTAAAAAATATTCTTCATCAGTGCGTCTATTTGTTCGTCCGTCCGTCTGGATCTGCGCAAACTACTCAGCCAGATCGGATAACTATATCAAATAGCTTCCAAATGGCAAAGTCACTAACAGTGACATCTCAATAACTTCTCTGTTTTCTAAGTTATTGTCATGCAAAATTAATACTTATGAACATCGGGTGACTATATCAAATTGCTTCCATAGGAACGATGGGTCGACAACGGTCGACTTTTCTTAAAATCTTTGTTACTATTGACGCTACTATTAACAACAAAACTTGTAAATTTGCCTCGGCCTTGCGGTTAATTCTAATTTTTTTACAAATATTAAAACAAAATGAAGGAAGTAAATCGTCTCGCCGACTTCGGTATACCATGCACTAGGTGACAAAATATATTTTAAATATATATATTTCAATGTATGTCTTTTTAATTTTTTTAACATTTGCTATCTCGCTCACTTTTACCAACACACGGGCACTCCAGCACCACCACTAGCCTACGAACAACTCCGGCCCTATGGACCGCCTAGTAAAACACTTTCATACTTTTTCACACTTTTCCATGTTTCTTGTCCGATTTTAATCAAATTTGGTAGGCTGGTGGAAATTATTAAGACTAATTGGTGTGCTCAATTTGATTTAATGGAGGCGGAAATGGTCGTGGCAAAAATTTAAAAAAATCATAATGTGCACGCATACTAAACCAATATTAGAACCGAATTTGGTGACTCTAACTTTGTTAGTTTTCGAGAAAATCAGTTTTATTTAATTTAAATTTGGTGTCTCTAGTTAGTATAGTCTTTGAGAAAATCGGGTTTATTTAATTTACGGGGGCGTGGCAAAAATTTGAAACAAACTCGATAACTGTTTAAGAATAAACGTAGTGTTCATCTGAAGCGGCTTCACCAAATCAGATGCACTAAAGAAAATATAATACAACTTTACTTTTGTTACAAACAACCTAGCATATAACTAGAATTACAATCAGCCACACACGTTGTGTAATTCTAAATAAATATAACTAATATGCCCAAAATAATAATATTTCAACCCCCGAATACGTAGGTGTCAGTAGTCGTCAGTCGTCAATCAGTTCATATTTTGAATTCAACGAATGAAGATCGGGTTATTATTTCCTTCGCCCTGGAAGCCCTATTCATTTTGGTCCTTCGAGAAAAAGGAACTCTGCAGTTTTCCCCCACCAGTAGTAAGAGACTCAGAGATTGAATCAGCTCCTTAAATTCTGAATTCTTATGCAAGTGTTAATGTTAAGATCAGCTATAGGTAGCAAAATGAAATAACTCTTTGTTGGTGTTTAAACTATATAAAATAAGATAACAATAAGACAATCATAATATAGAAATATATGTCAAGTTAGTATGTAACCCGATTATAGATATCGATGGCTCAGCAGTAGTAAGTAGGTGTGAGATGGTCAGCAGTTAACAATAAAGACCTAGTTAATTAAGCTGCTATGCAATAAAGACGTATTTTGCTGACCTAACACTATGTCGAACTATGCACTGGTGAGCTCTCTATTTTTACTATAAAAGAAATGCATTATTCTTAGTTAGATCAGATACCAATTGTAGTTACATCGGGTGTGCATCGCTGTGTCTTTGGCCCCCAATCCCTACCTTTGTAATCTCACTCCGAAGTCCACCCAATTTATGTGTTGGTTGCGACAACCTTTAGTCACTGGTTTATGTGCTAGTGCCTATATATATATAAATAAATAAACATTTAATAACTTCATGAAATACTAACGTCTTTCATTGAACATTTTGGTGACCCCGACATTGGCGGCTCCAAGTTGAAAGATTAACAGACTTGGTGAAACCGTCATCAAGTGAGAAGATTTGGTCAACTCAGGCGACCAATCTCTCAACAACAAGGAAATTGTCAACTAGGCGACTACTTTCTTTGCACGCTTAGGACGCAGTACAATCCTAAGCGAGGGCACAAATTGGTGAACATTCCACATCAATCTGGGGTCCCGACTAAAAAATCGCAATTGATTAACGTGGCAATCAGTGCGTACCAATATAAATAACTAAAACAATTTATTGGAAAACTAGTGGTTGGTTTTCCGCAACAGGGTAGCAGTGCATACCCATTGAATGAAAGTTGATCAACTAGGCGATCACTTTTTCAAAAACATTTAACAACGATTTGAGTCAACAGGGCGACCAAATCATAATAAGTTATTTTTTATGTAAAATAAAGTTTCTTCAACTCTGTTGCATAAAAAATAAAAAAAAAAAAAAAGAAATTGGCGTCAGCAATCTCTGACCTAGCTAAACCCAGGTAGTACATACGAGTACCATAATTTGGCATCAGTCAGCAATTTTTAACAAATAAAAGAAACTCAAAAAATTGGTTTCACTGTCGTGGCGTATATCTGTGTAAAAAGAATACGAATATTGGAAATAAAATTAACTATTGTTAAAAAAACTAAACAAAAGGCGACTTCTATTTAGTTCTTATTCTTATTGGTACTACACTTCACCAATTTAAGGAACGAGTCGGAGCGTTCCCTGTCTTCGACAAAATAAATAAACTCCCATCGGGTCAAATACTAGTATAAATAAGCAAGTAAATAAGAATATAAAAGAACATGGAGGAGTTCTATAATCAGCAGACAGAACGCGGAGAAGCAATTCAGGCCTTCATTCGGAATACCAAAAAGGATTCTATCGCCAGGAAAACGAAGCCTGCCTATTTTGAGGAGAAACTTGAGCTCCTGGAATACATGTGGGAGAACTTCGAAAAAAGTCATCAGGAGCTAATGGACAAATTAAATAACGTGCCAACAGAAGATGACTACTTTGTAACGGACTATTTCACCAGAATGAAGGCGGTGGTAACTAATACTGAGGAAGATTGGAAGGACCACTTGGCAAAGATAAAATTAGAGAGGCAAGCTCGTCAAAGAGAGGAAGAGCGAGTCATGATCAAACCACTGCTTCGCAAGCAAGGTGCGCTGTTGGATTCATTGTCCAGGACATTAAGACAAATAGTGCCTGAGGAAAAAATGAATTATAAATCGGTAGTCGACAAATTATGGATGCAAATTGAAGAAATCCATTATGAGATTCATCGGCTAACTGACAATCCAGCCGAAGTCGGATATAATATAGCTACGTTTGTGGCTGCAGAAAATACAATGCTGAAATTCTGTGTGGCACCAGCAGAAAATGTAGAGATACAATCAGCGCCTGTAGTGCAATCAATACAATCATTGCAACTACCCAAAATTCCCATTCCAAAATTTGATGGGGATTATCTGAAATGGCAACAATTTCATGACATCTATAAAAAGGTGGTTCATGAGTCAAATGTATCCACAATAGAGAAAATGTGGTACTTAAAATCAAACCTTTCTGGAGAAGCAGAGAGATTGATACGGCACCTGGAATTAACAGAAGCCAATTATAACACTGCTTGGTCAGTGTTGCAGGATCGGTTTAACAACAAACGAGTTCTAGTAACAGCCATACTGACAAAGCTGTTTGATCACCCAAATGTGGGAAATGACGCAGCTTCGATAAAGAATTTGCATGATAACATCTTTGAATCATTGCAAGCGTTAAAAAATGTAGGCGTCAATATGGAATCGTCAGATGCTGTCATAATGTTTCATATGACAAGAAAATTGGATAGATTCAACCACGCACTATATGAGCAATCTCTTTCAAACACAAGGGATCTACAGGAAGTAAAGGATTTCCTATCATTCTTGGAACAGCGCTTCCTAACATTAGAGGCGATTGGGAAACCAAGAAACGAAAATCGCAGCATTGAAAAACTAAATCCAAGGAAGACATGCGCAACAGCATCTGGGACAAACAGTACCTTGTGTGCTTTCTGTGAGAAATCAAAACACAAACTCTTCCAATGTGAAAGGTTTAAAATCAAATCCGCAGCAGAGCGGCTAAATTGGGTGCAGAGACACAAATTGTGTGTCAATTGCTTTAAGCCAGACCATATGGCCAAAAATTGCTCATGGAGGGGATGCTTCAAATGCGATAAAAAACATAACACGATGTTGCATTTAGACACAGGCAACCAAATGGCTACATCTGCTTCAGCAGCGTCTGCATATGGAATTGGCAGAAAATACACTCTGTTGGCAACGGCCAAGGTAGTAGTAAAAGGAATAAATGAAAGGACAGGAGAATTTCGAGCACTCTTGGATAGCGGCTCACAAGTAAATCTCGTTTCAGAGAGACTGGTAAAGAAGTTATCATTGAAAATTAACGAGACTCATGTGCACATAAATGGAGTGGGTGGTCAACCACAGATAAGCAAGGCGCGAGTAAGCTTGGTTGTAAGGTCAAGATACAACAAGTTCGCAATGCTAGTTGAGGCATTTGTATTGCCACACATAATAGGTGACCAACCCACAGAACAGATAACTGAGAAAGTCACATTACCAAACAACATTCAATTAGCGGACCCAACATTTGATAAACCAGGAAAAATTGATATGCTGTTGGGAGCTGATGATCACTATGCTATATTGCTACCAGAAAGAAGACGGGGAAATCGAAACCGTCCAACATTACAAAATTCAGAATTGGGATGGATTGTTGCTGGCAGAATTAATATGTCAACGTCAGCGTCTATCACATGTATGGTAGGCATAACTAATCCAGAGGAATCTCTAGAAAGATTTTGGCAGCTAGACACACTAGAGCCAATAAAAAGGTATAGGAGTCCAGAGGAAGAGTATTGTGAAAAATTCTTCCTCGATAACCTACACACGGCGGCTGACAATCGACTAATTGTAAAGCTTCCATTTGCTGAAGAAGCTTCATCCCTTGGAGAATCTCGGGAAGTAGCCATAAGAAGATTCATGTCGTTAGAGCGGCGATTGAGCCCTGACATAAAAAAGGAGTATGTGAAATTTATGTCAGAATATGAACAGCTTGGACATATGAAGCAGGTAATGGTGGAGCAAATACCCAAGAACCATTACTTTATTCCACATCACTGTGTACTAAAGCCCGAAAGTACCACCACCAAGCTAAGAGTAGTGTTTGATGCATCATCCAAAACGTCATCAGGAAAATCACTGAACGATATTTTATATCCAGGACCAGTTGTACAGAGTCAACTATTCTCAATTCTACTGCGGTTCAGGACACACAAATATGTGTTCACTGCGGACATTGAAAAAATGTATCGTCAAGTTTGGATAAACCCTGCCGATCAATTCAATCAGATGATTGTGTGGAGAGAGGATCCAAGTCAAGAACTGAAGTTTTATCGTTTAAAAACGGTGACTTATGGAACAACATCAGCCCCATATTTAGCGACAAAGTGTCTGGAATATTTGGCGCTAAAAAACATGGAAAATTTGTCGTCTGGAGCATTGGCATTAAAAAATGACTTTTATGTTGATGATTGTCTTACAGGAGCAGATAGTTTACCAGAAGCCCTGCAAATAAGACACGAGCTGCTAGAAATCTTGAGACCTAAGGGTTTCAACTTACGGAAGTGGTGTTCAAATAGCAGTCAACTTCTAAAAGAAATTCCAAAGGAGGATACGATTGCTGACATCAATCTCGGTGACACACTGGAACAAACAAGTGTCAAAACATTGGGAATCATATGGGCACCCAAAGAAGACCAATTATGTGGAAAGGCTCAAAGACATACAAAAGGAATAACCAGACGAGTGGTGCTATCTGAAGTAGGTCAAATCTTTGATCCTCTAGGACTATTCGCACCGGTAGTGGTAAGAGCGAAAATGTTTCTTCAACATGTTGCTACCGAACGAATTGAGATGGATGAGGACCTACCGCCGTATTTGGAGAAGCAATGGGAAGCTTACCGAGAGGATGTACAGGCACTAAACCACATGAAAATTCCAAGGCATATTTTTGATGGCAAGGTCCCCACTACAAAGGAATTGCATACATTTGTTGATGCATCAGAAAAGGCGTATGGTGCGGCAGTTTATGTCCGATCAACCTATAAAAATGGCCAAATTTCGGTCAGATTGTTGTGCGCCAAGTCGAGAGTGGCTCCCCTGGAAAAACAAACACTGCCCCGGCTGGAACTATGTGCAGCTGTACTTGGAGCTGAACTCACGGATAGAGTTCGACAGGATCTCCAATTCGGATCAGAAGGTGTGGAATCATTTCTCTGGTCAGATTCAACAGTAGTACTCTCTTGGATTAATTCACGGGCATCACATTTCCACACGTTTGTGGCTAATCGGTTGACCAAAATACATGCGGTATCACATCCAAGGCAATGGCGTCATGTGTCATCAGCGCTCAACGCAGCTGATGTTCTGTCTCGAGGCATATCAGCAGCCCAGCTTAGCACACATACATTATGGTTATATGGACCACTATTTTTGCATGGACCACAACGTGGCTGGCCAGCACCATTTAAGCCTACAGAGCACACGATTGATACCGCTGAGAAGAAAACCAAGGTATTCAGCATGGTGACTGCCACGGCAAACAACAAGAGTGAATGGATATATACGGTAAATCACAGAAATTCGTTTTACCGGCTACAGCGAATAGTGGCGTATGTGCTACGGTTTTGTCACAAGCAGAACAGGAAACCAACGGCTCAGTTAGAGTTGGAAGAGTTGGACCAAGCACGGAGAGTGATCATTAAGCAAATTCAAGAAACAGGATTTGCGTATGAATTACGACACTTAAAGAAACGACCTGACCAACCGCTAGATCGCAAAAGCACGGTGGCAACATTGCCACTAATACTGGATGAACATTCAATCATACGAGTAGCAACTCGGCTACAACAAGCACCAGTATCAACGGAAACAAGGAATCCGTATCTCTTGCCGTATAATGATCCAGTGGTAAAAATGATACTAAGGAAACTTCATGAAGAGAATCTTCATTGTGGACATGAGGCACTACGCGGAATAGCTAGGCAACAGTACCACATCATTAAGGTGAAGCCGATGGTCCGGAATGTGATCCAGGGCTGCGTAACATGCACCAAGTACCGGCCTCAGTTCTTTAAACAAGTCATGGGCGACTTACCTGAGCACCGGGTATCTCAAAATAGACCCTTTCTCAACGCCGGAGTAGACTATTGTGGACCATTCTGGATCCACCATAAAGTTCGAGGAAAACGTCCCGACAAGGCTTACATTGCAGTATTTGTATGCTTTGCAACCAAGGCAGTCCACCTGGAGTTGGTCGGAGACCTGTCCACCTCCTCATTCGTAGGTGCGCTTCAGCGCTTCATTGGACGCAGAGGAAGATGTCAGACATTGTACTGCGACAATGCAACAAACTTTGTTGGAGCAAACAACCAACTGAAGGAGCTGAATGATACTATACACTCAGAGAAGGCAGCAGATACTATTAAGGAGTTTTGCAACAAAAAAGGAGTGCAATTTAAGTTCATACCACCACGGTCTCCACATTTCGGAGGATTATGGGAAGCTGCAGTGAAATCCGCTAAGCATTTACTATTGAAAAACGTATCGACAGCAAATTTAACGTTTGAACAACTGTCTACCATTATTGTCAATGTTGAAGCAGTACTGAACTCTCGCCCGTTAACCCCAAACTCAGACGATCCCAACGACTTGACAGCTCTAACCCCAGGCCATCTATTGATCGGAGAACCATTAGTAGCTCAACCTGATGCAGAGCCAGTAACACAGCGATCCATTCCAGAGCAATGGGAATTAGTGCAACGGCTTAAGCATACATTCTGGACACAATGGTCTCAAGAGTACCTACAGGAATTGCAGGGTACATCCAAATGGAAGAAACCATATAACAATGTCAAAGAAGGCATGATGGTAATTCTAAAGGAGGATAATGTGCCAATCTTGCAGTGGCCGATTGGACGAATTATCAAATTGTATCCAGGCCTGGATGGATACGTCCGTGTGGTAGACGTTAAGACAGCCAGAGGCACCTACAAGCGTGCCATCCATAAATTGGCCCCCTTGCTTAGAGAGACGGGAATGAAACGCAAAATCGAAGCCAATGACACAGAAACCAATGCCCAAGAAGATCCTGGTATCGAGGACACTGCAGAACCTAAGACAAAAAGACGTTTATCAGCCGGTCTGCCACCATTGGCAATAACGATCTGCCTAATGCTGTTGTTCCTTCCTATAGCATTTGCTCAAAGGACCAACATCACTCGATTCAACTCCAAACCAGGCATATACTACGAAAGTATTGGCACAGGAAGAATGGCAACATCTGACTGGACTATCGTAGCATTTTACGATCTCGAACCATATTGGGCCGACCTGAAGACATTTTCAGACGGATTAGTTAAGGTTGGAGAAATATGCTTGTTAATGAAGGTTCCAGAGGCATGCACAGCAATGCAGAGACACTTCGAGCATGTCAACTCAGAGCTACGAACAGGAAATGATCTCCTTCACATAGAACGCCAACGACGATCGCCGTTGGATATAATTGGGAACATAGCGAACGGCTTATTTGGTGTGCTGGACTCAAAGTATGCAACAGAGATGTCAGGCACTATACGAAAGGTTAAATCAAATGAAGACTATTTATTGACATTGCTACAAAACCAGACATCTGTGATTGATTCAACAATAAATATCATCAAGCGAGACGAAGCCACAATTGAAAATCAGATGAAACTAATGGAACACCAAATGAACGACATAACTAAGGTCCAGGATAATGCGGTAAAGGCATTACAATGGTATATCACTCTAACTACTCAGATGACAGTTATTGCAGGGAATTTGCAACGAATTCAAACCGAAATTTCCCGAGTATTTACGGATGCCCATCATAGTAAAATAAGCCCGTTACTACTATCACCAGGCCAGCTTCGGGAACATCTGAACCAACTGAAGAGACATCTTCCGTTTGGTTTGGATTTGCCAGTTCCAGATAACGACGTCTTACAATTATATGGCTTAATGAAGGCACAAGGCACAATCGCAAACAATCATGTGATATTTAAAGTCATGTTTCCATTAGTGGCAACGCAGACAGTACAACTGTATAACCTAGTACCCATTCCAGCAGTTGGAACTCATGGGATTGTAACGATGAACATTCAAATTCCTATTATTGCTGTCAACAAAGAACAAAATCAATACATTGGGCTCTCAAGAGCAGATCTGGAACGATGCTATCAGCTCAACAATGAGCAATATATTTGTTTTGATAAACAAACGACGTTTACGGCCAATAGCAACTGTGAGTTCCAGTTATTCAAAAACTCAAAATCATCAGTGTGTCAAATACAACACACAAACAGGTCATTCGTGTGGTACGACATGTATCACAAAAATCAGTGGATTTTTGCCACCACCAGACCAATTGAACTCACAGTGACCTGTGACGATAACATCCAAGATGTCACTATCAAGAAGACTGGATTGTTAACCCTAGACCCGACGTGTACAGCAAGAAGTTCTGCTATCCGAATAACAGGTCACCGTATAGCTACGACAGACACAATGAAATTGTCATATGTGCGATTTGGCAACTTCAGCATTGGCCCAACAAAGGCAGCGCCAACAACAACACAATTCCCGAAGATGCAGCTTAGCTACGACGAATTAAGCAACATTCAAGGAAAACTGGAAACTAAGCAAAACTGGAAATTGCCAGAGGACCTCAGCCAGCCGGCTCACCATGTTATCGTCTCCTACGTAGCGCTAACAATACCATTGGTTCTTGTGATGGTATATGGAATAAGAAGATGCTTACAACCCCAAAGACACAATGGTCCAGATCAGACAACCGTGAGGATCGTCAATCCCATACCGACCCCTGCTGCAGTAAACCCAGCCCCCAGCAATTTTGCGGTCAACGTTGGATAATGTTGAACAGGTGTTCAACGGCCGGGAGTATGTTGGTGTTTAAACTATATAAAATAAGATAACAATAAGACAATCATAATATAGAAATATATGTCAAGTTAGTATGTAACCCGATTATAGATATCGATGGCTCATCAGTAGTAAGTAGGTGTGAGATGGTCAGCAGTTAACAATAAAGACCTAGTTAATTAAGCTGCTATGCAATAAAGACGTATTTTGCTGACCTAACACTATGTCGAACTATGCACTGGTGAGCTCTCTATTTTTACTATAAAAGAAATGCATTATTCTTAGTTAGATCAGATACCAATTGTAGTTACATCGGGTGTGCATCGCTGTGTCTTTGGCCCCCAATCCCTACCTTTGTAATCTCACTCCGAAGTCCACCCAATTTATGTGTTGGTTGCGACAACCTTTAGTCACTGGTTTATGTGCTAGTGCCTATATATATATAAATAAATAAACATTTAATAACTTCATCAAATACTAACGTCTTTCATTGAACACTCTTGTTTTCCCTCACTATTGGTAAAAGACAGAGTATAAAATAAAAGCAAAATAATAATGCTTAATAAATAAAAAGTGCGTGTGCCTGATTTTAAAAGCAGTTTGGCTAGTGGAGCAGCTGTAGTAATTTCGGCGGTGAGAGTGTTTATTTTTGTGTGCAGCGTATTCGAAGCCCTAATATCAAAAACAAAAAAAAAAAGAGTTAACTAGTGTATATATACACTATATATAGTTGCAAATCGGCAACTAGAAACAGCAGCAAAGCAACAAGATAGTGCCCAGAAGAGGTGACTGGAGGCGAGACGAATGTAAAGAAACGACGAGCTACCAGCAAACTATTGGCAAACCCTACCCATTGGCAGACAAGCAGCGGCAGATTATCGGCAAACCCTATCTGGCAAACTCTACTTGACGGACAACAGTGGCGAACGGTGTCAACGACAGCATCATCAGATAAGATATAAATTAAAATAGTTATAAGTACATCAATCTATTTTTATTATTATTTTATACTTTTATCGGTATCCTAATATACGCATAAGACAAAAATGTTCCCTACCAAAACTGAAAAATTATTAGGGAAGCAACACGAGTTGCATAAAAGGTTAAAGAAGTTAGGAGAGATAGATGCTAGTAAGTTAACTAGAAAGATTCTTAACGAAGTAAGTGAGATACAGAAGCAATGGATTAGTTACCATAGCCAAATGCTACAGAATGGAGTAACCGACCACCACTATTTCACAGAGGGAAAATATGAGGAAGGTTTAAATATAGCAACCAGGTTAATAGCCAACGGAGAGCCAAGCAGGCAGGGCACTGGTAATTTGGAAGACATTGAAACAGATGCAACGATATTGAAGAGTTTTGAAGATAGCAACGGAGATTCGCGGGGAAATGCGACCTCCAGTAATGAGAACGCTAATCAGGAGATATTAAAAGATAGAGTCCGACAACTACAGGAGTATTTGGAGGTAGTAGAGTTAAAATCAACCGGTGATGGGACTTGGATAATGTATATTAATAAAATAAATTATTTATGGGAGAAAGAACAGGCGTGCCAGGTATTAACAAGTGATGCAAAATATAAGAAAACAATTCGATGTGCAAAATTCATTGTCAATGCTAGAAATGAAAATTAACAATAAGGAGAATTTTAAAAGTGAGAATGTTACCGTGAGAGGCGAACTACCGATGTTGCCGAAAATTCAGATACCCACATTTTCTGGAGAGTCTAGAGAGTGGGACCTTTTTGTGGAATTGTTTGGGGAATTGATAGAAAAAAGAGAGGATCTAAGTCCTACGCTTAAGTTTAATTATATGAAATCCGCGTTAAATGGCGAAGCGAAGAGCATGGTAGCTCATCTATTGCCAGGTTCAGCTGACAATTATAGTTCCGCTTGGGAACTGTTATCCAAGCAGTATGAAAATAATCGGTATTTTCCGAGCAATCGCTATCTGATGTCATGGAATACTTGGAGCATAGATATTGCTCGCTAAGTGTCATAAGAAAAGAAGAGAAATGAAGTAAGTAAGTCGTCTCGCCGACTTAGGTATACCGTACACCATTAGGTATACCATACCATAATGCCTTTAATACAACTGAATACCCATATTTTCTTCTCGAGGCTTAATTGAGAGGCGTGTAAAGGAACTTTTCCTGGTATTTCCTTTGAAATGCGTTTGCTGGGTTTTTTGTGCTGCTTACACCAGGTTAATCTTGGATAACAGACATGCACACCAAAGTGTATGTATATAAAAATTCTTTAGTATGCTGCATGCAATTTACAATCTTACAAACAAACCTTGACTTTAGTAGCGTCACCAATCAACGGCCAACCCCGTTCTTATGCCCCACGTAGTGAAAAAGTATATGTATAATTTTTAAAAAGTTGCAAGGCGCAATCGATTTTTTTAAAATTGTAGGACCAGAAAGGGGCGTGGCAAAAATTTTACCTGAATAAACACTATCTAGGTATTTAAACAAACGGTATTAGGTGTAGGTATTAAAATACGGACATGGCGTTATGCTGATCAAGTATATATAATTCATTATTTCACCGTATTGAATGCACGAGCTAACCGTATTAAAAATGAAGTAAGTCGTCTCGCCGACTCGAATATGTCTATTAACTTCGCCTCATAGCATATGCTGTATACAAAAGCCCACACGAACACTCTAGCGCTGCCACTAGCCTACCGCCAACTCAGCCCTAATGGACCGCCTAGAGAAACTCGTGTATACGTATATTTTCCGTGTTTGTAGTCCGATTTAAAAAATATGGTACGTTGGTAGATATTGATAGGGCTCACCAGTGTACTGAATTTGGTTTGGATAATCAAAAAGTTGCAGGAGGCAATCGGTTTTTTCTAGATACTGGAGGCGAAAGTAGGCGTGGCGAAAATTTAAATATCAATAATCTGCACGTGCATCACTTTTATTTAATTTGCGGGGCCAGAAGTAGGCGCGGCAAAAATTTTAAACAAACAACATCTGCGCACATACTTATCCAGTACACATACCAAATTTGGTGTCTCTAGTTAGTATAGTCTTTGAGAAAATCGGTGTTATTTAACTTACGGGGGCGAGCCAAAAATTTGAAACAAACTCGATAACTGTACATACAACACGATACTACATACCAATTTGGTGGCTCTAACTCTTAAAGTCTCTGAGATCTACGTGTTCATACGGACGGTGTCGGGGTCGGGAAAGCGTCATTCTGCCTGTTACATACATTTTGGCGACTTTAATATACCATTTCACCCTATGGGTGCATTGAAGAAAAAGTTTTTGTAGTACTAACATTTTGCTTGATTCTTCCCTAAACATCACTATAAAATCTCTCCGTTTTCCGACTATACATTTTTGAAGCAAAAAAAGGTCGTCAGCGTAACTATCACCATCAATCTCGTTACCCCTTATAACTGATGCTTATAACTGCTTATAACTGATGAGAAAAAGAGTTACAAAAAAGGTCAGAACTTCTGACACAGATAGGCTTGGTTGCCCGTCTCACCACTTAGTTCTTTTAAATTTACTTAATTTCTACCATGTACAGCTTTAAAAAGGTTATACTCCAAACTTTGATATTATGTTTAAAAATGTTTAAGTTCTATTATTTATTATTATTTATTATTTAGCTCATATGAAACTAGTGCCCGTCGGGCCGAGAGGAATTCGCAAAAATATATTTAAATAAAATCGACAAAAATTATGGTGAGCATTAAAGATATAACACATGAGTATACGATAAACGTCTTGTTATAGATGCTATTAACGCTTCCTTAGAGATCAAACAAATAATTAAATTTGTAGATTTTTAATTTTAATAATAATATTTTACATATATTAATTCAAAAAATATCAAAGAAGCTAACTTCGGCTGTGCCGAAGTTTTTATACCCTTGCAGTCCATGGCCATAATATTTTTACATGTTCCAAACTCTTTTTCTGTATCTCAATTCATTAATGCACAGAACCTTATTAAATTTCATTCCGATACTCCAACTGCTTCACCTACTTTTCGTATTCAACTATATGATAGAGTGGTCCGATCCTAAAGATTTTCAAACATGATCTGCCTATGGTAATAAAAAACACAGAAAAAAGTAAAACGCATGCGCACAGACGGACAGATGGACATGGCTATATCGACTCAGCTTCTCATGCTGATCAAGAATATAGATACTTTATGGGGTCGGAAACGTCTCCTTCTGTGCGTCACAAACATCTGACCAGTTTTATTATACCCTCTGCAAGGGTATAAAAATAAGGGTTGATCGTAGAAGGTTGAAAATTGAAGATTGTATGTATTTTTGTATGTTGTATCATAAAAAAATAGAAATTTAAAATTTTGTCTAAAAAATAAAAAAAAAAAATTTAGGGTTGAACTACCCCTACATTTAGGAGATAAAAAATAGATGTTGGCCGATCAAAGATACCGGATAAGCACAAAAAATTTCATCAAAGTCGGTCAAGCGACACGAGAATTTTATATATATAGATATATATACTGCAGGGTTTTTTATATCTCGGATTCAGCTAGGTCGGATCAAAATATCATACAGCTCCCGTTGAAAAATTTTCTGCGTGTCAGTTGCTAAAATTTGATTTTACAGAGCTTCAGCTTGGGGAACATAAAAAATCATGGTTAGAGGAAAACAGATGACCCTCACTAAAAAATAGCGGCAAATATTAATAGTAACGAAAGTTCAGTTCGACGAACTGTAGATATCATATTTGGTCATGCACAGGGAAGCATCTATTATGGATCTGAGAGTCATAGATTGGTTTCAGGTTTTGACTTGCTAGCTGTTCCTCACAGCTGCAATGTATAGGACCATAATGCCTTTAATACAACTGAATACCCGTATTTTCTTCTCGAGGCTTAATTGAGAGGCGTGTAAAGGGACGTATTCCTGGTATTTCCTTTGAAATGCGTTTGCTGTGTTTTTTTGTGCTGCTTACACCAGATTAATCTTGAATAACAGGCATGCACACCAAAGTGTATGTATATAAAAATTCTTTAGTATGCTGCATGCAATTTACAATCTTACAAACAAACCTTGACTTTTGTAGCGTCACCAATCAACGGCCAACCCCGTTCTTATGTCCCACATAGTGAAAAAGTATATGTATAATTTTTAAAAAGTTGCAAGGCGCAATCGAATTTTTTAAAATTGTAGGACCGGAAATGGGCGTGGCAAAAATTTTACCTGAATAAACACTATCTAGGTATTTAAACAAACGGTATTAGGTGTAGGTATTAAAATACGGACATGGCGTTATGCTGATCAGGAATATATAAAATTCACTATTTCACCGTATTGAATTCACGAGCTAACCGTATTAAAAATGAAGTAAGTCGTCTCGCCGACTCGAATATGTCTATTAACTTCGCCTCATAGCATATGCTATATACAAAAACACACGAGCACCCTACCGCTGCCACTAGCCTTCGGCCAACTCAGCCCTTATGGACCGCCAAGAAAAACTCGTTTATACGTATAATTTCCATGTTTGTAGTCCGATTTAAAAAATTTGGTAGCTTGGTTGATATTGATAATGCTCACCAGTGTGCTTTGGTTTCGATAATCAAAAAAGTTGCAGGAGGCAATCGGTTTTTTCTAGATTCTGGAGGCGAAAGTAGGCGTGGCAAAAATGTTGAATATCAATAATCTGCACGCATACTAAGGAAATCTAATTACCAATTGTTAGTGTTCGAGAAAATCTGTTTTTTTTTTTAAAATTTTTAAACAAACAAAATCTGCGCACATACTTATCCTGTAAACAAACCAAATTTGGTGTCTCTAGTTAGTATAGTTTTTGAGAAAATCGGTTTTATTTAACTTACGGGAGCGTCCCAAAAATTTGAAACAAACTCGATAACTGTACATACTACACGATAATACATACCAATTTGGTGGCTCTTGCTCTTAAAGTCTCTGAGATCTACGTGTTCATACGGACGGATGAACGGACATAGCTAGATCGTGTCGGCTGTTGATGCTGATCACGAGTATATATACCTTATCGGGTCGGAAAAGCGTCATTCTGCCTGTTACATACATTTTGGCGACTTTAATATACCATTTCACCCTATGGGTGCATGGAGGCCTCGCTCTCCTCCGTCATGTACCCGCTTTCCTCTCCGTCCTCATCTAACTCCTCGTCCGAAGAGGCGGCGATGGCCGGATTTGCCATGTCCGGCACATCGCCGTCGGACTCCTCATCGGACCGATGCCAGTCACCGCGTTCCATATTGGCCCGCGGTGCCGCACCTCGTCGAGCTACGCCTTCATCCTGGCCAAAATTTGCATTAAATGCGTTCATGGTTTTTCTTTGTTTTTTTTTTTTTTTTTGTCTTTACTCGCCGAGTGATAAACTTTGAGTGTTTCCTGATCATGACACTTGCACGCATGAAAGCTCGCCTTTCGGTCGTTTCTTTGATATTTACCGATATTTAGGATTTCTCCTCCTTGCCCTTGTTCTCTTGGCATATTTTAAAACGCCGAGATGCTCCACCATTATATGCATAGTAGCATGCGCATGTGTATGTGCATTGCGGTGACTCACCATTACATACGTCATATCGTGCGTTTGTGTGGGTGCGTAACATCATGCGCCTGTGTGGGTGCGTTTCCCCTCTCTTTTCGTGGTGTATGCGCATATGTGTTGGTGCTGTCCCCAATCGTTCTATCTCTGGTTTTTTTTCTATTATGCCTGCATATTGTTTGCATCGTTACGATATTCGGGTATCCGTTGCCAGTTTCTAAATTCGTTTTCGCATGCTTGTATACGTGTCATTACGATATTCGCACATCTTCATTGTGCTCTGCGATGCGGTTTGCAACTTTGCTATAATTTGTTTCTGATGCGATGCGTTTTTAGATTTTCAGCTCTAAGTCATGTTTTGAGTTCTCTGTCCAGCCGGCCGGTCTGTGCAGATTTTCTCGCCGCCATGTCATTCGAGTCGTCCATCCTCATTGCTCATCACTTTTCGTGCCATCCGCTTCTTCGCATATTTGTTGCTTCAGTTGGCTGATGTGTGCTTGTCTGGTTTTTTTCGTTTCTTTGTGCCGTATTTTGCATATGACCGGAGATGCAAAGCCTATCACTTCATATGGGCCTCCAAACTTTGGTGCCAGCTTTGCTGCGAATCCTTCTGCAGCATTTGAAAGGTGGTGTTCTTTTGCCCATACCGTTGCTCCAATCACTGGTCTCCATTCTCTTCGTCTCAGATTGTAATGGCGGGCCTGATCCTGTGCAGCCGTTTCCAGATTTCGCCGTATTAGTTCGAACAGCTCTTGCATTTGTTTTACCTTCGCGTCTGGTGGTATCGTTTGCTTCCCTGTGCCTATCGTGACATTATCGTATAGTGCACCCGGCATTCTTGGTTCACGCCCCTGTATTACATACGCTGGCGTGAATCCTGTTGCCTCTGATTGGCTTGTATTCACTGCTAGAGTTATTTCTGGCCAACTTTCATCCCAGTTGCGTTGATTTTCCCCCGTAAACTGAGCAATCATTGTTTTTACTGTTCTATTTGCTCTTTCGGTTGGATTTTCTTGTGGCGTGTACGGTGCTGTCAGTTGGTGTTGGCATCCCCATTCTTCTAACATTTTTTTGAATATCCTGCTAGTGAATTGAACTCCATTGTCCGTTATCACCATTTTTGGAGCTCCGAATCGAGATAGTATCCTCTCTCGAAAGGCCTTAACTAGACTTTCTGCAGTTGCCTTCCGCATCGGTATCAGTTCTGTCCATTTCGAAAACCTGTCAATGATTACTAGTAGCATCGAATTTCCGTGTTTCGATCTTGGCAACGGTCCTACAAAGTCAGCGCATACTGTAGCCCATGGTTCTTCCGGTATTTGTGTTAGCATCTTTCCCGCTGCCTGCTGTTGGCTGGGTTTATATTGTTGGCATATCGTACACTTTCCTACAAATGTCCTGATATCTCGTTGCATTCCTGGCCAGTAATATCTTGCTGCGGTCCTGGCAGTAGTTCGCCTGCTCCCTGTATGCCCTGCTGTTGTTGCCGTGTGGTTTTCGGCCATTACTTGATTACGTAGTGTTTTCGGCACACATAGTTTCCAAGCTACCACTTCTTCTTGGCCTGCTCTGTGCGGAATGTTCCTGTATACCTGACTATTTTCTATAATGTAATCCGGATATTTCTGTGGTTGTTGTTTAATTTTTCCCATTATGTCTTGAATCCACCCACACTCGTTGTTTGCTTGTCTTAATCTGGCACCATTATCTATTATTCTTTTGCACCCTTCCATTGGTTGCCTTGACAAAGCGTCTGCGCAATGTTTAATTTGCCCTTTCTGTATGCTATTTCGAAATCGTATTGTTGCAGTTACAGTGCCCATCGGGCTATACGGCCCGTAGGGCTTTCTATGCTATTCAACCACTTCAACGCCATGTGATCTGTTACCACTTTAAATCGGTATCCTTCAAGGTATGGTTTTAGTTTGCGTATTGCCCATACTATCGCTAGGCATTCCTTTTCTGTTGCCGAATAGTTCTTTTCCGCTGGGTTTAATTCTCTTGACAGGTATGATAGCACTCTCTCTCCATCCTCAGTGTTTTGTACCAATATGGCTCCTAATCCCATGTTACTTGCATCCGTCTGGAGCACAAACGTTTTTGTGAAGTCTGGACATGCCAATACTGGGCCACTCGTCAGCCTTTCCTTTACAGCATCGAATGCTGCCTGATGCTCCTCGCTCCAGTGCCACTTTGTTCTCTTCTTTAGTAGTTCGTTCAATGGGTGTGTTAGTGCTGCAAAACCTGGTACGAACCGTCTGTACCAGGATGCCACTCCTAAGTACTGGCGTAATTCCTTTGTGCAAGTTGGTGGTTCTAATTGGGCTATTGCGGCCACCTTTTCTGGGTCCGTTGCAATACCGTTTTCTGTCACCAAGTGGCCTAGAAATTTTAGGTCTTTTCTAAAGAATTGGCACTTCTCGGCATTAATTCTCAAGTTTGCTTCCTTCAATCTCCTGAACACTTCTTGTAGATGATTCATGTGTTCTTCGATTGTTTTGCTCACTATCACAATGTCATCTTGGTATGCGAATGCGTTTGGTATCATTTCTGGGCCAATGACTTGGTCCAGTGCGCGTTGGAAAGTTGCTGATGCTGAGTGTAAACCGAATGGCATTACTTTCCATTGGAATAACCCCTTCCATGGGACTGTGAATGCCGTCATTGGTCTACTTTTCTCTTCTAACGGAATCTGCCAGTATCCGTCCTTCAGATCTAAGCTGCTTATGAATTTTGCTTCGCGTAGTTGATTCAAGATGTAATCGATGCGTGGCATTGGGTATGCATCCTTTATAGATTTTGCGTTAATCTGTCTAAAATCTACGCATAATCTCCATTTGCCTGTCTGTTTCTTTCTCACCATCACTATGGGTGAGCTATATGGGCTTTGCGATGGTTCTATGCATCCCATTGTCAACAGTTCGTCGACCTTTGCATTGATTTCTCCTTGTATTTTCGGGTTTTTCGGGTAATACCTTTGTTTTATTGGGATATCGTCCTTCATCGTTATGCGATGTATCCCCACCTTTGACAGTCCCTTAACTTTCCCTAATTCCTTCAATTCCTGACTCAGAAAGCTTTGTATTTCTTGCTGGTCACTCTTCTGAGTGACCATGATGGATATTCTTTCTACGCGCCTGCCCTGTATTCGCCTTACTGTCGGTATTCGCACTTTGTGGCCACCACACGATATTTCTGTGTTCATAATCCGGAGGAAATTCCACCCCAACATTAGCGCATCCATTCCTTCTGGCATGACCAGAAATGGCATGTGGATTTCCTTGTGTCCGAATCTCACGCATCCTGTCCATTGCTCTTCAATGTCTCGCACCTTTCCGTCTGCCATATATACCTGTTTGTGTGTGTTCTCCCATTTTCCCTTATTCCTCACTGTTTCCAATATCTGCTTGCTGATGAAGCTACTCGTGGCTCCGGAGTCAATTGTCGCTTTCATCTGTATTCCTGCTACTTTGATAATCGCTGACAATTGATCCTCTTCTTCTACTAGTTGGCCTATTAGTGGTGCGGAGCTTGTTGGCTGGGTCCCTGCTCGCCCCTGATAGACTGGAACCGCCTTTCGTTTCCCGGACTCCAACAACATTCTTTCGTCCTTTTGCCCACTTTTCCACACTGCCAGCAGAAATTGAGTCTCTGATTGTTGCATTCCCTGGCCCAGTGTCCGGCTCCCCCGCATCTGCGGCACGCCTGATTCGGGTTCAGGACTTTTCCGTCTCGGACGTTCTTGTTTTCTTGGTTTGGTCTCGAATGATTTTCCATGCTGTTGTCCTGGCATCTTCGGCACTGTGTGACTGGTGGCCCGTGATTATTTCCTCCTCTGTGGTTTGATTGGTTGTTATGTGTTCTTTGGGCATTGTTTTCGCGATGGAACTCGAATCGCTCTTGTTTGAGCATCTCGTGTTCTTCTGCCAACTGCATCAGCTCATCTAGATCTCTGGCCTGTGCGGCCGAACGAATATTTTTAGATCTGGAGTGCAATTTTCCAATATGACCTCCAATTGTTCGTACTCTGGTATTTTTAGGGGTCTCATCAATGTTTGCATATCCACCATATAGTCCTTGAAGTACTCGTTTCTGTTTTGCTTGCGATTTTTCACTTGATCAGCCAATTTGTTGAAGAATCCTTTCGGCAAGAAATATTTCTTGAAGCCCTCAACAAATTCCTTCCATGTTCGCCACTGCTTATTGTTTGCGACGTACCATTTGAGTGCCCCATCTTTCAGTAGCTCTGGCATCGCTCTCGGGATCATGTCCAGTTCGATGCCATACATGTCTGCTGACCACTCGATCTGTTCTATGAACTCTAGTGGTCTGGAATTGCCGTCGAACCTGAATGTCCACTCCCTCACTTGTTTTGCCACCTTGGCGTATTCGGTGGTCTTGTTTGTTGTATGTGGTGCCGTTTTCTTGGGGTCTATTGTTTGTCTCCTTATGTCCCTCTTTGTCTCTGCGCTATCTAGGGCTCCTTCGCTTCCCCATCTTGGTGGTAAATATGGTGGGATTGCTAGTGTGGCGATGTTTATTTTCTGGAATTCCTCAGCCTCACTTTCGCATGTTTTTGATGTGCTTGCTATTGTTTTCATTTTTATATTTTTCGAGTACTTTGTTTCCAATCTATTTATTTCCTCCTTCCAGTCTGGGTCCGTTTCATTCCTTTCTACCCACTCGCCTAGCTGTTTCCTCATTTCCTCCACTGTGCCGGTTATCTCGATCCCGATCCTTTGGCCTGTCTGTACCAAATCCTCCTTCTTCATGTGGTAAATCCATCCTTTTCCCATTTTTGATCTTTTTATGATTTATAAACTGTATTTTTATTTCTAAATTTCACCAGTATAGCACGTTGGGCGCCAGTTGTAACGATCCTTTCTCGTCCTTCGGGATATTTATAATATCTCTTGGGCTAGGTTCGGCACAACAAAATTTATTTTGTGCCCCGGTGAAATCAGAACAGCTTTGTTTATTGATTTGGTTTTTATAATACGTTTATTTGCGATCGTTATGGGCTTGATTGGCTATGACAAGTTTCTCTGCGGTAGGTCTGGACTTGGACAGCGTTGTCGAATCACTTCGAATCCCTCGTCGTCCCTTCTTGCCTTCCTTTTGCTCCTGCAACCGTTGCGGGTCGTTGTCTCGGCCTGTATCGTGTGCTTGGTTGGTGCTCCACCCCTCTGCACCCCTTTCGCTGTGCTTGTTGAGATGGCTTTCGCTTTTTTGGTTCTGGGATAAATCCCGTAGCTACTATCACGAAGCAGGATGTTCCTCAGCAATTGGTAATCGTCAGGATATATAGATCCAGGAATTTCCGGCAGTAGGATATATCCTCGTGCCTACCACTGACTTTGGATACTCCTGGAAATGCTTGGCTTCTCTCCCACTCACTCTAGCTTGGGTACGGTGTTTACTATCCTTATTTAAGGATTTGTTGCTGTCGAAATGAACTGTACAGGTTACTCGTAAGGCCTGTATAGTTCCTTGTTTTTCCTTTGCTCCTTCTGTTTCCTTGATAAGTTCTTAAGGTTACTCGTAAGGCCTTAATTACTTATTACTTGATCACGACTTGATGACTTGATGCCTTTGGTTGACAGACGTTGCCTTTATATAGGCAGTTCCCATGGCCTCAGGAACACATTGGTGTGGTACCGCTATACAGCTGGTACATTTCCATCGGCCCTCTGCTTTCACCCACGCATTCACTTGTTGCTATGCGTGGTGAAAGTCCCGCAAATCCTTGGCGCATGTGTCCACTTTCTCTGTGGCTGCGCGCCCATTTATTCCTTGTCCCTGTCTTTCTCGTTTGTACATATTGACTTGCATCCCTTTCTTATGCTGGCGTCGCCTTTCTATTGGCCGCCCATCGTATCCCGTTGACTTTCTCTGCTTTCATCGCTGCCTTTGCCCGTCGCTCCCTTTGATCCACTTGTCATACCCAATTTCACACATATTCTCTCCTTATTATATTTACATACATATATATGACAATTATATTAACTTAAGCTATTGTTTAACGATAATCATATTGATTAAATTAACATACGAAATCGTTTAATTTCCCATACAATGCCCTTTCACACGCATATCGTATCTGTTAGATAGCGGGCTTCCCCATTGTTCATCCCCCCCCCTTCGGTTCGCATATTCCCCTATCCAATCCACAAACCATCATTGCTTCATACAAAGCATGCATGCCCCGCACCCGTCTCATGGGCTTGCTTGGCCCTCACTTTTATTTTCTCTCGCTCACCAGATTTTGGCTGCTCGCAATGTAACTGCTTTCATTCTCATGAGCGTGACGTAGGCAGAGAGTGCGCTATTGGTCACCGATACTCTCCCTCACGCATAGTGTACGTGTGACATGCGTGTACACTTATTCAGCGTATTCTAATGCGTGCACTCATATTTGCCTCTCTGTGCTCTTAATTTGCATAAGTAGGCCAATGCCCCCGTTTGTGTGCAATTATGCAGTCAAGCCGGGTTCCATTTACTCTTATACAGCCACTAATACTCATTATGTTTCCCACGCATCTTCCCGCTTGTACGAAATCGCCAGCGGTTGCGTGGGGTTCGATCGGCCATGTTCGACCGGCCTCTTCCATTAGCTCTTATACGACCGAACTTATCGTATTATGTTTCCCACGCATCTTCCCGCTTGTACGAAATCGCCAGCGGTTGCGTGGGGTCCGATCGGCCATGTTCGACCGGCCTCTTGCATTGGCTCTTATACGACCGAACTTATCGCATTATGTCTCCCACGCATCTTCCCGCTTGTACGAAAATCGCCAGCGGTTGCGTGGGGTTCGATCGGCAATGTTCGGCTGGCCTTGTTTATTTGATCATTTACATCCGATTTCACTCTTATACTTTAGTTTGTGTCTTGGCTGCGTTTGTATCTGGCTGTTTGTATCTTATGTTTTGTGGCTTTGTATCTTGTTTGTTGTAGCTTGTTTGTTGTGTGGGACATTATTCTTGTGTATATAATGTTCCTCACAACCGCCTAGAGAAACTCGTGTATACGTATATTTTCCGTGTTTGTAGTCCGATTTAAAAAATATGGTACGTTGGTAGATATTGATAGGGCTCACCAGTGTACTGAATTTGGTTTGGATAATCAAAAAGTTGCAGGAGGCAATCGGTTTTTTCTAGATACTGGAGGCGAAAGTAGGCGTGGCGAAAATTTAAATATCAATAATCTGCACGTGCATCACTTTTATTTAATTTGCGGGGCCAGAAGTAGGCGCGGCAAAAATTTTAAACAAACAACATCTGCGCACATACTTATCCAGTACACATACCAAATTTGGTGTCTCTAGTTAGTATAGTCTTTGAGAAAATCGGTGTTATTTAACTTACGGGGGCGAGCCAAAAATTTGAAACAAACTCGATAACTGTACATACAACACGATACTACATACCAATTTGGTGGCTCTAACTCTTAAAGTCTCTGAGATCTACGTGTTCATACGGACGGTGTCGGGGTCGGGAAAGCGTCATTCTGCCTGTTACATACATTTTGGCGACTTTAATATACCATTTCACCCTATGGGTGCATGGAAGAAAAAGTTTTTGTAGTACTAACATTTTGCTTGATTCTTCCCTAAACATCACTATAAAATCTCTCTGTTTTCCGACTATACATTTTTGAAGCAAAAAAAGGTCGTCAGCGTAACTATCACCATCAACAGAGAAAAACACGCTCAATCTCGTTACCCCTTATAACGGATGCTTATAACTGATGAGAAAAAGAGTTACAAAAAAGGTCAGAACTTCTGACACAGATAGGCTTGGTTGCCCGTCTCACCACTTAGTTCTTTTAAATTTACTTAATTTCTACCATGTACAGCTTTAAAAAGGTTATACTCCAAGCTTTGATATTATGTTTAAAAATGTTTAAGTTCTATTATTTATTATTATTTATTATTTAGCTCATATGAAACTAGTGCCCGTCGGGCCGAGAGGAATTCGCAAAAATATATTTAAATAAAATCGACAAAAATTATGGTGAGCATTAAAGATATAACACATGAGTATACGATAAACGTCTTGTTATAGACGCTTCCTTAGAGATCAAACAAATAATTAAATTTGTAGATTTTTAATTTTAATAATAATATTTTACATATATTAATTCAAAAACAGGGTTCGACTGACTCGAATATTTTAATTGTAAATGTTGCACACTTTTTACAAGTTTTAAGAAAGTAACGTTCTTATTTCATCTTTCATTTAACTCTGTCCGTCAGGAGTATAGCCGTGTTTGTTTGCACCCTGGAATACGTATTAAAAAATAATAATATGTTTACTACAGACAATTTTATCATAAACATTACGAATCAAACCTTTTCCAGAAGCAACTTTACACAACTAGTATGTCCTTCCAAAACTGCTGCTAATAACGGTGTAATGCCATGTTTATCTCGCCTAGAGATCTAAAATTTTTGCATGTGAGCTATATAAGTATACTAGCTGACCCGGCAAACGTTGTTTTGCCATATAAATAATTTCCTAGTAATTCCTCGTGTAGACAAAAAATAGCTTACTTATTGTAAGTATGTATGTATGTTAGAATGTGTATATTGTATGTATGTAAGAATGTGGTATATGCGTGAAATAAGCATGGAGCGCTGTGAACGATGAGGCAATATAAAAATAATAATAGTCAACGTTACTACTGCACTTGATGCATAAACAATAATGATGGCCGACAACTGTGTAGGGAATGAGAAAGAAAGGGGAGACCGGCTGAGTCAGGAGAGAAAAAATGATTAAATTACTAAAATGGCTATTAAAATATCAAAGAAGCTAACTTCGGCTGTGCCGAAGTTTATATACCCTTGCAGTCCATGGCCATAATATTTTTACATGTTCCAAACTCTTTTTATGTAACTCAATTCATTAATGCAAAGAACCTTTCAAATATCATTTCAATTTATTCTTCTTCTCCCCCATCCCCTTTTACATGCATGCCGCGATTCGCACGCATACACATATAGTTTATGTAGCGTTGCGTCTGTATGTGTACATGCGTGTGCTCTGATGATGTAGTGACGTAGTAGGCAGCAGGCAGCGGCTGAGAAGAGACGATTTATATTGACTGTAACTTGTGTTCTATTTATCCGATCAGATTGAAATTTTGGGATCTGATGTTTTTCCACAATTACTATCACCTTATTAAATTTCATTCCGATACTCCAACTGCTTCACCTACTTTTCGTATTCAACTATATGATAGAGTGGTCCGATCCTAAAGATTTTCAAACATGATCTGCCTATGGTAATAAAAAACACAGAAAAAAGTAAAACGCATGCGCACAGACGGACAGATGGACATGGCTATATCGACTCAGCTTCTCATGCTGATCAAGAATATATATACTTTATGGGGTCGGAAACGTCTCCTTCTGTGCGTCACAAACATCTGACCAGTTTTATTATACCCTCTGCAAGGGTATAAAAATAAGGGTTGATCGTAGAAGGTTGAAAATTGAAGATTGTATGTATTTTTGTATGTTGTATCATAAAAAAATAGAAATTAAAAATTTTGTCTAAAAAAATAAAAAAAAAAAATTTAGGGTTGAACTACCCCTACATTTAGGAGATAAAAAATAGATGTTGGCCGATCAAAGATACCGGATAAGCACAAAAAATTTCATCAAAGTCGGTCAAGCGACACGAGAATTTTATATATATAGATATATATACTGCAGGGTTTTTTATATCTCGGATTCAGCTAGGTCGGATCAAAATATCATACAGCTCCCGTTGAAAAATTTTCTGCGTGTCAGTTGCTAAAATTTGATTTTACAGAGCTTCAGCTTGGGGAACATAAAAAATCATGGTTAGAGGAAAACAGATGACCCTCACTAAAAAATAGCGGCAAATATTAATAGTAACGAAAGTTCAGTTCGACGAACTGTAGATATCATATTTGGTCATGCACAGGGAAGCATCTATTATGGATCTGAGAGTCATAGATTGGTTTCAGGTTTTGACTTGCTAGCTGTTCCTCACAGCTGCAATGTATAGGACCATAATGCCTTTAATACAACTGAATACCCGTATTTTCTTCTCGAGGCTTAATTGAGAGGCGTGTAAAGGGACGTATTCCTGGTATTTCCTTTGAAATGCGTTTGCTGTGTTTTTTTGTGCTGCTTACACCAGATTAATCTTGAATAACAGGCATGCACACCAAAGTGTATGTATATAAAAATTCTTTAGTATGCTGCATGCAATTTACAATCTTACAAACAAACCTTGACTTTTGTAGCGTCACCAATCAACGGCCAACCCCGTTCTTATGTCCCACATAGTGAAAAAGTATATGTATAATTTTAAAAAAATTGGAAGGCGCAATCGAATTTTTTAAAATTGTAGGACCGGAAATGGGCGTGGCAAAAATTTTACCGGAATAAACACTATCTAGGTATTTAAACAAACGGTATTAGGTGTAGGTATTAAAATACGGACATGGCGTTATGCTGATCAGGAATATATAAAATTCACTATTTCACCGTATTGAATTCACGAGCTAACCGTATTAAAAATGAAGTAAGTCGTCTCGCCGACTCGAATATGTCTATTAACTTCGCCTCATAGCATATGCTATATACAAAAACACACGAGCACCCTACCGCTGCCACTAGCCTTCGGCCAACTCAGCCATTATGGACCGCCTAGAAAAACTCGTTTATACGTATAATTTCCATGTTTGTAGTCCGATTTAAAAAATTTGGTAGCTTGGTTGATATTGATATGGCTCACCAGTGTGCTTTGGTTTCGATAATCAAAAAAGTTGCAGGAGGCAATCGGTTTTTTCTAGATTCTGGAGGCGAAAGTAGGCGTGGCAAAAATGTTGAATATCAATAATCTGCACGCATACTAAGGAAATCTAATTACCAATTGTTAGTGTTCGAGAAAATCTGTTTTTTTTTTTTAAATTTTTAAACAAACAAAATCTGCGCACATACTTATCCAGTAAACAAACCAAATTTGGTGTCTCTAGTTAGTATAGTTTTTGAGAAAATCGGTTTTATTTAACTTACGGGAGCGTCCCAAAAATTTGAAACAAACTCGATAACTGTACATACTACACGATAATACATACCGATTTGGTGGCTCTTGCTCTTAAAGTCTCTGAGATCTACGTGTTCATACGGACGGATGAACGGACATAGCTAGATCGTGTCGGCTGTTGATGCTGATCACGAGTATATATACCTTATCGGGTCGGAAAAGCGTCATTCTGCCTGTTACATACATTTTGGCGACTTTAATATACCATTTCACCCTATGGGTGCATGGAATAAAAAGTTGTTATAGTACTAACATTTTGCTTGATTCTTCGCTAAACATCACTATAAAATCTCTCTGTTTTCGTACTATACATTTTTGGTGCGAAAAATAAGGTCGTCAGCGTAAATATTACCATCAGCGGAGAAAAACACGCTCATTCTCGTTACCCCTTATAAAACATGTGTGCTTATAACTGATGAGAAAAAGAGTTACAAAAAATGTCAGAACTTCTGACACAGATAGGCTTGGTTGCCCGTCTCACCGCTAAATTCTTTTAAATTTACTTAATTTTTACCATGTACAGCTTTAAAAAGGTTATAAAAAGCTTTGATATTATGTTTAAAAATGTTTAAGTTCTATTATTTATTATTTAGCTCATATGAAACTAGTGCCCGTCGGGCCGGAGGAATTCGCAAAAATACATTTAAATAAAATCGACAAAAATTATGGTGAGCATTAAAGATATAACACATGAGTATACGATAAACGTCTTGTTATAGATGCTTCCTTAGATATCAAACAAATAATTAAATTTGTAGATTTTTAATTTTAATAATAATATTTTACATATATTAATTCAAAAACAGGGTTCGACTGACTCGAATATTTTTATTGTACATGTTGCACACTTTTTACAAGTTTTAAGAAAGTAACGTTCATATTTCATCTTTCATTTAACTCTGTCCGTCAGGAGTATAGCCGTGTTTGTTTGCACCCTGGAATACGTATTAAAAAATAATAAAATGTTTACTACAGACAATTTTATCATAAACATTATGAATCGAACCTTTTCCAGAAGCAACTTTACACAACTAGTATGTCCTTCCCAAACTGCTGCTAATAACGGTGTAATGCCATGTTTATCTCGCCTAGAGATCTAAATTTTTGCATGTGAGCTATATAAGTATACTAGCTGACCCGGCAAACGTTGTTTTGCCATATAAATAATTTCCTAGTAATTCCTCGTGTAGACAAAAATAGCTTACTTATTGTAAGTATGTATGTATGTTAGAATGTGTAGATTGTATGTATGTAAGAATGTGGTATATGCGTGAAATAAGCATGGAGCGCTGTGAACGATGAGGCAATATAAAAATAATAATTGTCAACGTTACTAATACACTTGATGCATAAACAATAATGATGGCCGACAACTGTGTAGGGAATGAGAAAGAAAGGGGAGACCGGCTGAGTCAGAAGTGATACCTTTAGACATCTGGCGGGGACAACTAATTAAATGACGATTGATCAGTTATCGACCGGAGAGGAAAAATGATTAAATTACTAAAATGGCTATTAAAATATCAAAGAAGCTAACTTCGGCTGTGCCGAAGTTTATATACCCTTGCAGTCCATGGCCATAATATTTTTACATGTTCCAAACTCATTTTATGTAACTCAATTCATTAATGCAAAGAACCTTTCAAATATCATTTCAATTTATTCTTCTTCTCCCCCATCCCCTTTTACATGCATGCCGCGATTCGCACGCATACACATATAGTTTATGTAGCGTTGCGTCTGTATGTGTACATGCGTGTGCTCTGATGATGTAGTGACGTAGTAGGCAGCAGGCAGCGGCTGAGAAGAGACGATTTATATTGACTGTAACTTGTGTTCTATTTATCCGATCAAAATTTTAATATCTGATGTTTTTCCACAATTACTATCACCTTATTAAATTTCATTCCGATACTCCAACTGCTTCACCTACTTTTCGTATTCAACTATATGATAGAGTGGTCCGATCCTAAAGATTTTCAAACATGATCTGCCTATGGTAATAAAAAACAAAGAAAAAAGTAAAACGCATGCGCACAGACGGACAGATGGACATGGCTATATCGACTCAGCTTCTCATGCTGATCAAGAATATATATACTTTATGGGGTCGGAAACGTCTCGTTCTGTGCGTCACAAACATCTGACCAATTTTATTATACCCTCTGCAAGGGTATAAAAATAAGGGTTGATCGTAGAAGGTTGAAAATTGAGGATTGTATGTATTTTTGTATGTTGTATCATAAAAAAATAGAAATTAAAAATTTTGTCTCAAAAAAAAAGAAAAAATTTAGGGTTGAACTACCCCTACATTTAGGAGATAAAAAATAGATGTGGGCCGATCAAAGATACCGGATAAGCACAAAAAATTTAATCAAAGTCGGTCAAGCCGTTCCGGAGGAGTATGCCAACGAAAACTGTGACACGAGAATTTTATATATATAGATATATATACTGCAGGGTTTTTTATATCTCGGATTCAGCTAGGTCGGATCAAAATACCATACAGCTCCCATTTCATTTTACAGAGCTTCAGCTTGGGGAACATAAAAAATCATGGTTAGAGAAAAACAGATGACCCTCACTAAAAAATAGCGGCA
The DNA here is from genome assembly GCA_018903935.1 of Drosophila insularis. Taxonomy (NCBI): domain Eukaryota; kingdom Metazoa; phylum Arthropoda; class Insecta; order Diptera; family Drosophilidae; genus Drosophila; species Drosophila insularis. The sequence continues at coordinate 283,944 of JAEIFP010000405.1, read as the reverse complement.
AATATTAATTGTAACGAAAGTTCAGTTCGACGAACTATAGATATCATATTTGGTCATGCACAGAGAAGCATCTATTATGGATCTGAGAGTCATAGATTGGTTTCAGGTTTTGACTTGCTAGCTGTTCCTCACAGCTGCAATGTATAGGACCATAATGCCTTTAATACAACTGAATACCCGTATTTTCTTCTCGAGGCTTAATTGAGAGGCGTGTAAAGGGACGTATTCCTGGTATTTCCTTTGAAATGCGTTTGCTGTGTTTTTTTGTGCTGCTTACACACCGTATTGAATGCACGAGCTAACCGTATTAAAAATGAAGTAAGTAAGTCTTTTGATAATCAAAAAGTTGCAGGAGGCAATCGATTTTTTCTAGATTCTGGAGGCAAAAGTATCTATATCAATAATCTGCACGCATACTAAGGAAATCTAATTACCAAATTTGGTGGTTATAGCTTTGTTAGTTCTCGAGAAAATCAGACGTGGCAAAATTTTGAAAACAGCTAAATCTGTGCGTATACTAAGCTACTACACATTCCAAATTTGGTGTTTGTAGCTTTGTTAGTGTTCGAAAAAATCAGTTTTATTGAATTTGCGGAGCCAGAAGTAGGCGTGGCAAAATTTTTAAACAAACAAAATCTGCGCACATACTTATCCAGTACACATACCAAATTTGGTGTCTCTAGTTAGTATAGTCTTTGAGAAAATCGATTTTATTTAACTTACGGGGGTGTGCCAAAAATTTTAAGATATATACATGAGTATACGATAAACGTCTTGTTATAGATGTTATTAACGCTTCCTTAGAGATCAAACAAATAATTAAATTTGTAGATTTATAATTTTAATAATAATATTTTACATATATTAATTCAAAAAATATCAAAGAAGCTAACTTCGGCTGTGCCGAAGTTTTTATACCCTTGCAGTCCATGGCCATAATATTTTTACATGTTCCAAACTCTTTTTCTGTATCTCAATTCATTAATGCAAAGAACCTTTCAAATATCATTTCAATTTATTCTTCTTCTCCCCCATCCCCTTTTACATGCATGCCGCGATTCGCACGCATACACATATAGTTTATGTAGCGTTGCGTCTGTATGTGTACATGCATGTGCTCTGTTGATTTGATGATGACGTAGTAGGCAGCAAGCTGAACCGATTTATATCGGCTGTAACTTGTGTTCTATTTATCCGATCAGATTCAAATTTTGGGATCTGAGATTTTATATATAATACTATCATATTGGTAAATTTCATGGCGATACTCCAATTTTTGCAAAAATGTTTCCTCCAGAGCTATATGATATAGTGGTCCGATTCTCCCAATTTTCATACTTTATTTTTCCCAGGTAATAAAAAGCCCACAAAAAAAATTTCCTCCCGATAGCTCTTAAGATGGCTGAGTAAAACGCATACGCACAGACGGACGGACAGACGGTCAGACGGACATGGCTGTATCAACTCAGCTTCTCATGCTGATCAAGAATATATATACTTTATAAGAACGGAAACGTCCAAGGTTCGACTGACTCGAATATTATTGTTGTACACTTTTTACACGTTTTAAGAAAGTAACATTCTTATTTCATCTTATTTAACTCTGTCCGTCGGGAGTACAGCCGTGTTTGTTTGCACCCTGGAATACGTATTAAAAAATAATAAAATGTTTACTACAAACAATTTTATCATAAACATTATAATTCGAACCTTTTCCAGAAGCAACTTTACACAACTAGTATGTCCTTCCCAAACTGCTGCTAATAACGGTGTAATGCCATGTTTATCTCGCTTCTTAAAAAAAAAAATATCAAAAAATTGTTAGTGTCTTTTAGTAAACATTGTCATTTTTGTATGTTCAAGATCAAAATCAGGAAACCACACATTTAAAGGAAAAAATTTCAAAGTTGTAGTAAAATAAACAAGCGAATTCTTTTATTTTTATTATATTAATTCGAGGCTCCAACGTAAGTCAATTTCGGATTCATTCATAAGAAATTTTTTAAAAATCAAAATTCCAAAAGCAAAAAAAAAATAATAAGTCGGGATTGACGCGATCTTCTCCTAGACACGTAAGCCTAGAGATCTAAAATTTTGCATGTGACCTATATATGTAAGTCTATATATATATTGCAGGGTTTTTTTTATCTCGGATTTAGCCGGGTCGGATCAAAATATCATACAGCTCCCGTTGGCGTGTCAGTTGCTAAAATTTCATTTTACAGAGCTTCAGCTTGGGGAACATAAAAAATCATGGTTAGAGGAAAACAGATGACCCTCACTAAAAAATAGCGGCAAATATTAATTAATTAATTAATTAATTTGCAAAAAGTTGTGTAGGGCTCTCAGTCACCTCAGAGACGCCTATTTACAATCATATTGCTATTAGATTGCTCTAATAGCAATAAATACTAAGTTGCAACAACAAAGTGCGTAATTTTTACAAAAGCCATGTCCACCAATTCGGGCCCAAGCTCTCTCAATCCCCACCAGCAACAGCTACAAGAACTAATTGTACAACAACAACGTGAGCGTCGACTCTCGGTCCAACGCAACAACGCGTACTTTTCGGTGGTGTCGCCGACCCCACCGAATGCTAACGTAAGCAATAACACCGAAAGTGCCAGCCACTCAGCAATTAACAGCAACCTACCGTGGAGAGAGCAGTGTGCTTCTCCATCAATATCGATAACTGGGTCACCGATTGCACCAACCAGCACCGTCAGCTCGTTGACAGCAACCAGCACCGTCAGCTCGTTGACAGCAACTACTGCAACGTCTGCCGAAGTATTGACCTGCCTCAAGCCGTCAACGACAAGTCGCCCAGAGTCAGCCACAATAGTATACCCAACGACTTCTGTCCAAACTGGAATGGACAGATATATTAAAATAACTAAGCGGAAGCTAAGCCCGCAAAAGAAAAAAAGTGGCAATACGCCGAAAATAACCAAACCAAATGAACGAGTAGCACCCCTTAGCGGGAATCGTTTTAAAATTCTTGCCGATCAGCAAGACGATCAAGCCGGCGCTGTAGATAAAGTTAAATCGGCTAGACCACCCCCTTTATACATCCGTGGAGCCAACTACAGCGCCCTGATTTCGAAGCTAGTAGAAACAGTAGGGGCAAATAACTTTGTTGTAACCCCTCTCAATAGGGGTAACATTAAAGAAATTAAATGTCAAGCCCAAACTGAGGACAATTTCCGCATCATCGAAAAGTACCTCCGTAATGCTAACATCAACTTCTATACCTACCAACTAAAAAGCAGTAAAGGGCTCCAGGTTGTGTTAAAGGGGATTGAGCCATCGGTCCCTACTCAAGAAATAGCAGACGCGTTGGTCGAAAAAGGGTTTGCGGTCAAGTCCGTTGTCAACATCATCAACAGGAATAAAGTCGCACAGCCGCTCTTTAAAATCGAGCTCCAACCAGATGCAAAGCGGTCGAAGCCAAATGAAGTGCACCCGATCTACAACCTACAGCTTCTACTGCACAGAAGAATCACCGTAGAGGAGCCCCATAAGAGACGCCAACCACCGCAGTGTAAAAACTGCCAGGAATACAACCACACCTCTAACAATTGCAATCTTAGGTCAGTGTGTGTTGGCTGCGGCGAACATCATGAAGATGGAATTTGCACCAAGGACAGAAACAACGTCGCACTAAGACTATGCAGCAACTGTGGAGGGAACCACACGACCAACTACAGAGAATGTCCTGTCTTTAAGGATCTTAAATCACACCTAAACGGGCGCAAACCCCCAGCCGGACCAAAAATCATCTTCAACGCCTCCAAAACTACACCGGAGGTTTTCTTCGCCAAGGCTGTTAGATCATCCAACATGACTGCTACAACCAGTCCTAGTGTATCCTTCGCTAGTGTGCTCCGAACTGGACAGACGGAGCCCGCGAAAGAGACCCCGACACTCCGCCATCTACAGAATCCGCAACCTAGCGCACCAGAGCTTGGCCAGCAAACTCCAAGTGGTCTAGAGGCCCTATTGATCTCACTCAATCAAAACATGACCACTTTTATGACGTTCATGCAAAACTGTATGCACGAACTGATGCGGAATCAAAACCTGCTTATCCAGAAGCTTATCGAGAATAAATAATGGCTTCCCTACGTCTATGTCTTTGGAATGCTAACGGCATCTCCAAGCACAAAAATGAACTGCAACTATTCCTAGACTCAAGTGAAATCGACGTTTTGCTGATTTCGGAAACACATTTAACATCAAAAAATAATTTTCAAATACCAAAATATACCTTCTACGCAACAAACCATCCAGACGGAAAAGCTCATGGCGGGACCGGTATCCTAATCAAAAACCGTATAAAACACTCGTTCCTCAACAGATTTGAAACACAGCACCTACAAGCAACTGCTATAACCGTCCAAACCAGCTGCGGCAACACTACATTGGTCGCCCTGTAATGCCCACCACGCTTCTCAATCTCTGAAAAGGAATTTACCGATTTCTTTAACACACTCGGAGATCGCTTCATTGCAGCAGGGGACTATAACGCCAAACATACGCACTGAGGATCTCGCCTGGTAAATCCTAAAGAAAAGCAGTTGTACAACACAATAGTCAACCCTCTCAATAAGATGGATTGCGTCTCACCGGGTAGGCCTACTTATTGGCCCACAGATCCACAGAAAGTGCCTGACTTGATTGATTTCGCAGTAACCAAGAGGATTCCACGTAATCGGATCACTGCGGAAACACTACTAGATTTAACTTCCGATCACTCTCCAGTGCTATTCACATTATTAACAAGACCTCAAGTACTTGATCGCCCATATAGGCTTACAAACAACAAAACAAATTGGCTTAAATTTAAAATGTACATGAGTGCCCACATTGACTGTTCGCCGAAACTGGATGCTGCAGAGGACATTGATATGTGCGTCTCTGCACTTGAGTCGATGATGGGAGCTGCAGCAAGAGTATCTACTCCACATGCCTCTTCTTACACCAAACCTGTTGACAGGCCTACGAACCGGCGGATAGAACAATTAGTAACGGAAAAACGACGTCTAAGAAGAGAATGGCAGATTACTCGATCACCAGCAGCAAAACTTCGCCTAAGGCAAGCTAATCGCAACCTCTCCAAGGCGTTAAGACAAGAGGAAAGCTGGGCTCAAAGGAAATACATAGAAAAGCTCAGTCCATCCAGCACTAAACATCCTCTGTGGAAAGCCCACCCAACTTTAAGCGCTCCTACAGAGACAGTTTCACCGATAAGGAGTACAATCGGTGGATGGGCCCGCAGTGACGAAGAGAGGGCATCCGTATTTGCCACACATCTTAAAAGCGTTTTCCAGCCAAATCCAACATCAAACTCATCTGTACTTCCCCCTTCGAGCACATTAACGGATAGTGAGTACTCGGAACTCCAATCGGACGAGATCACTGCAGTTATTAAAAACCACATAAAGCCGAAAAAAGCCCCTGGCCATGACCTAATCACACCGAAAATGATCCTAGAACTCCCTATCATCGCCATACAATATATCTGCAAACTGTTCAACGCTATAATAAAAATTGGCTACTTCCCAAGAACATGGAATAAGTCCACTATCATCATGATTCCTAAGGTGGGAAAGGACAAAACCCAGCCATCATACTATAAGCCAATTAGTTTGCTGCCATGTCTTTCGAAGCTTTTTGAAAAGGTCCTGCAGATCCGACTAAAGTCATTTCTGGCATTGGAGAACACAATCCCTTCACACCAGTTCGGCTTCCGCGATGGTACAATTGAACAAGTCAATCGCATAACATCCGAAATACGAACAGCATTCGAACTAAAAGAATACTGTGCGGCTGTCTTTCTCGACGTTACCCAGGCTTTCGGCTTTGGCTGGAAGGTCTGATGTTCAAAATCCGGCAAAAACTCCCACAAACTCATGGAATCTTACCTTTACAATAGGAAATTCGCTGTAAGATGTAAGATGTAAGAGGCAGTGTACTCGGCCCATTGCTCTACCTGCTGTACACTGCAGACTTACCAACGAGTTTAGGACTTACAACGTCCACTTTTGCCGATGACACGGCAATCCTTAGCAGATCCAAATGCCCAATACAAGCCTCTGCAAAACTAGAGGAACACCTTAAGGTGGTAGAGGAATGGCTAGCAACCTGGCGTATCCGGGTCAACGAGCAGAAATGCAAACATGTTACATTTACGCTTAACAGAAGAAACTGTCCAGCTCTAATGCTAAACAACGTACCAGTTCCTCAAGCCGTGGATGTCACTTACCTTGGCATCCACCTAGACAGAAGACTAACTTGGCGCAAGCACATCGAAGCAAAAAAGTCACAGCTTAAACTGAAAGCGAGTAGCCTACAATGGATCATCAATGCTCGGTCCCCTCTACGTCTGGAGTATAAAGTCCTCCTATACAACTCCGTACTGAAACCCATCTGGACTTACGGAGCCGTACTATGGGGAAATGCAAGTACCAGCAATGTCGATATTATACAAAGAGCGCAGTCGAAGATTTTAAGATCAATCACGGGGGCCCCGTGGTATATACGAAACGACAACATTCAAAATGATCTAAATATACCTAGCGTAAAATCTGAAATAGGTACTCAACAACTAAAGTATTCTGCGCAACTGGATGCACACCCAAATGTTCTTGCCAATTCCCTTACGCGAACTAATAATAGAACTCGTCTTAAAAGAAATGACAGACCAACCCAATAACAAGTGATTAGGGCCGCCTGCAATATCCCCAGGATTTATCTTAAGTACTAGTCTAAGAAAAATATCTCAAACTTGTTGTTAGGCTCTAATTTAAGAGTAGATTCAACAAATATATATTAAACGTTAAAAAAAAAAAAAAAAAATATTAATTCTAACGAAAGTTCAGTTCGACGAACTGTAGATATCATATTTGGTCATGCACAGAGAAGCACCTTTTATGGATCTGAGAGTCATAGATTGGTTTCGTTTCCATATTTCAGGTTTTGACTTGCTAGCTGTTCCTCACAGCTGCAATGTATAGGACCATAATGCCTTTAATACAGAGCCCGGCACTCATATCCCCCGGGGACGAACACGTTCGGCACCTCGTATGCGTGTAACCGAATGGCTGCCGAAGTCCTCACACAGAGCATGAGGGTGCAATTAGTCTCCCTCAGCATTTCGACCCGAGCACGTCTATGTCGCTTTGCTCGATCGCTACACATGAAAAAATTAATGGCATTTTTTGCAATATTCTATTCCAAAAAGTCTAACAGATAACAATTTAGAAGATCTCCTTCGGATAAAAAGTTATCCAAATAATATAGAAATAAAGCAACTAGTTGAGTTTCAAAAAATGTATTAATTCGAAATTAATTTAATTTTTTTTTAATTTTAATTTTTCTTGCTTTCGTCACATGCAATTTGCGCAGTGTAAAGCAACTTACGCACACAAACAAGCGCACACATACATCGAAAATTTTCGTTGGCTCTCTTTGTGCCGGGCCCAGCTTTAATACAACTGAATACCCGTATTTTCTTCTCGAGGCTTAATTGAGAGGCGTGTAAAGGGACGTATTCCCTAGGTTTGGTTGATATTGATAGGGCTCACCAGTGTGCTTTGGTTTCGATAATCAAAAAAGTTGCAGGAGGCAATCGGTTTTTTCTAGATTCTGGAGGCGAAAGTAGGCGTGGCAAAAATGTTGAATATCAATAATCTGCACGCATACTAAGGAAATCTAATTACCAATTGTTAGTGTTCGAGAAAATCTGGTTTTTTTTTAAATTTTTAAACAAACAAAATCTGCGCACATACTTATCCAGTAAACATACCAAATTTGGTGTCTCTAGTTAGTATAGTTTTTGAGAAAATCGGTTTTATTTAACTTACGGGAGCGTCCCAAAAATTTGAAACAAACTCGATAACTGTACATACTACACGATAATACATACCAATTTGGTGGCTCTAGCTCTTAAAGTCTCTGAGATCTACGTGTTCATACGGACGGATGAACGGACATAGCTAGATCGTGTCGGCTGTTGATGCTGATCACGAGTATATATACCTTATCGGGTCGGAAAAGCGTCATTCTGCCTGTTACATACATTTTGGCGACTTTAATATACCATTTCACCCTATGGGTGCATGGAATAAAAAGTTGTTATAGTACTAACATTTTGCTTGATTCTTCGCTAAGCATCACTATAAAATCTCTCTGTTTTCGTACTATACATTTTTGGTGCGAAAAAAAAGGTCGTCAGCGTAAATATTACCATCAGCGGAGAAAAACACGCTCATTCTCGTTACCCCTTATAAAACATGTGTGCTTATAACTGATGAGAAAAAGAGTTACAAAAAATGTCAGAACTTCTGACACAGATAGGCTTGGTTGCCCGTCTCACCGCTAAGTTCTTTTAAATTTACTTAATTTTTACCATGTACAGCTTTAAAAAGGTTATAAAAAGCTTTGATATTATGTTTAAAAATGTTTAAGTTCTATTATTTATTATTTAGCTCATATGAAACTAGTGCCCGTCGGGCCGGAGGAATTCGCAAAAATACATTTAAATAAAATCGACAAAAATTATGGTGAGCATTAAAGATATATACATGAGTATACGATAAACGTCTTGTTATAGATGCTATTAACGCTTCCTTAGAGATCAAACAAATAATTAAATTTGTAGATTTTTAATTTTAATAATAATATTTTACATATATTAATTCAAAAACAGGGTTCGACTGACTCGAATATTTTTATTGTACATGTTGCACATTTTTTACAAGTTTTAAGAAAGTAACGTTCTTATTTCATCTTTTTCTGCTGCACTTATATAACTCTGTCCGTCGGGAGTACAGCCGTGTTTGTTTGCACCCTGGAAAACGTATTAAAAAAATTTAAAATGTTTACTACAAACAATTTTATCATAAACATCATTAATCGAACCTTTTCAAGAAGCAACTTTACACAACTAGTATGTCCTTCCCAAACTGCTGCTAATAACGGTGTAATGCCATGTTTATCTCGCTTCTTAAAAAAAAAATATCAATAATATTTGTTAGTGTCTTTTAGTAAACATTGTCATTTTTGTATGTTCAAAATCAAAATAAGGAAACCACCCATTTAATTCGCTTCTTAAAAAAAAAAATATCAATAATATTTGTTAGTGTCTTTTAGTAAACATTGTCATTTTTGTATGTTCAAAATCAAAATAAGGAAACCACCCATTTAAAGGAAAAAATTTCAAAGCTGTAGTAAAATAAACAATCGAATTCTTTTATTTTCATTATATTAATTCGTGGCTCCAACGTAAGTCAATTTTGGATTCATTCATAAGAAATTTTTTAAAAATCAAAATTCCAAAAGCAAAGAAAAAATAATAAGCCGGGATTGACGCGATCTTCTCCTGGACAGGTAAGCCTAGAGATCTAAAATTTTGCATGTGAGCCAGATATGTAAGTCTATATATATACTGCAGGCTTTTTTATATCTCGGATTCAGCCGGGTCGGATCAAAATATCATACAGCTCCCGTTGAAACGGCATACAGCTCCCATTGAACAATTTTCATTTCATAGAGCTTCAGCTTGGTGAACATAAAAAATCATGGTTAGAGGAAAACAGATGACCCTCACTAAAAAATGGGGGCAAATATTAATTGTAACGAAAGTTCAGTTCGACGAACTGTAGATATGATGTTTGGTCATGCACAAAGAAGCACCTATTATGGATCTGAGAGTCATAGATTGGTTCCGTTTCCACATTTCAGGTTTTGACTTGCTAGCTGTTTCTCACAGCTACAATGTATATGACCATAATGCCTTTAATACAACTGAAGACCCATATTTTCTTCTCGAGGCTTAATTGAGAGGCGTGTAAAGGAACTTTTCCTGGTATTTCCTTTGAAATCGTTTGCTGTGTTTTTTTTGCGCTGCTTACACCAGGTGAATCTTGAATAACAGACATGCACACTAAAGTGTAAGGAGATAAAAATTCTTTAGTATGCTGCATGCAATTTACAATCATATATTTTCCACGTTTATAGTCTGATTTAAAAAATTTGGTAGGTTGGCAGTGTGCTGAATTTGGTTTCGATAATCAAAAAGTTGCAGGAGGCAATCGGTTTTTTCTAGATTCTGGAGGCGAAAGTAGGCGTGGCAAAAATGTTAAATATCAATAATCTGCACGCATACTAACGAAATCTAATTACCAAGTTTGTGTTTTGGTTAAAATGAAAATCAGGTTTATTTCATTTTCAGTGGCGGAAGTGGTCGTGGCAAAATTTTGATAACAGCAAAATCTACGCGTATACTAAGCCACTTCCAAATTTGGTGGTTGTAGCTTTGTTAGTGTTCGAGAAAATCAGTTTTATTTAATCTGCGGCGGGGTAAGGGGGTGAGGCAAAAATTTAAAATAAATTTGAAAAGCGTAGTTATTACAGGAGTCTAAGTACCAAATTTGGTGTCAAGTAACTCTAGCTCTTATAGTCTCCGAGATGTCCGTGTTTATACATACAGAAGTCGGACGGACGGACGGGCATGGCTAGATCGACTCGGCTGTTGATCCTGATCAAGAATATATATACTTTATGGGTTCGGAAAAGCTTCCTTCTGCCTGTTACATACAATTGGGCGACTTAAATATACCATTGCACCTATGGGTGCATGATATAAAAATTAGCAAATATAACACGTCCTTTAAGGCATAAACCCGCCTTTTCTAGACTACTGAAGAAAAAAGAAGTTACTTGCATAGAATCAATAATTAGCAAAAAAAAAAAAAAAAAAAAATAATGACAAAGATCAAGTTTTACATAAATTATAAATGATTTGATTTACGTTGGAGCTAAGAATATTCATGTAATAAAAATCATTATATTACCTGTTATCTCCTGTTAATTTTATTACAAGTTTAAAACATTATCGCTTTAAATGAAAGGGCTGTTTATTTTATTTTTGTATTTTTTTGAGTTCAAATATTTAATTAAGAATAAAGTGAATAACATATTATCTGTAAGCTTACATTAACATCGGCCCCTATATTAATGAGATATTGCAACACTTGGAACTGACCAAAGTCGGCTGCATAATGTATGGGGCATCGTCCTTCAATTTCCTCATTAACCTTTTGAAGCTATAAATAAAAATTATAACACTAGTTAAGCATATTAATCAGTCATAGTCATTCACAAAATATAATGATAATGATATAATGATAATGATATAAATCATAAATGATATTCGCCGACCTTGATAAACAATGCACCGAGTATAACAACTGCCTTAAATTTATAATAACAATATTATTAATTATTCTGTTTACAAGCAGCTTAGCGAGCATATCACGCTATTTCGCCTTCTTTTACAAGCACACGCTGAAGGGGGCGTGGCAAAAGGTAATTACGACGGAGAAAGATAAAAAAAGTTAAAAACAGATAACAATTAATTAAAGGAAAGTAAACCGATTCAATACTACGCTGGTGAACATCATGGTGAAAGTTCCACATTGGCGAGCAATATTCAAGAGTAGGGCGAACTAACGAAGTGTATACAACCTTTGTTACGTAGGGGTCATTAAATTCTTTGGCCCAACGTTTTATGAAGCCAAGAAAATGTCATGCTCTATTAACAATTGAAGATATATGAAAATTAAAAGAAAGTTTTGGGCCAAAAATTACGCCTAGGTCTTTAAATGAATATACACATTCTAAAGAGTGATGAGCTAGGATCGGAGACATACGGCTGAATGTTATAAAAGAGCACTTTCAGGCATAAAGGTGTAAGTCAATCGCATAACATCCGAAATACGAACAGCATTCGAACTAAAAGAATACTGTGCGGCAGTCTTTCTCGAAGTTGCCCAGGCTTTCGATAGAATTTGGCTAGACCCTCCAGCCAAATGTTCAACATCCGGCAAAAACTCCCCAGTACTCGGCCCATTGCTCTACCTGCTGTACACTGCAGTCTTACCAACGAGTTTAGGACTTACAACGTCCACTTTTGCCGATGACACGGCAATCCCCAGCTGAGGTAGAAAATATTAAAAGTGGACACGTCAGTGTCAGTCGATTGTATTTTCTGAATTGATTCTTTATTCCAAATTATTCTTTTGCTTAGGCTAAGTTTACATATATAGTCTTATGCTTCGACTTATGCGACAGCTACAAAATAGAGGGAGAGTGTCGGTACATACATATGGTTGGAGCGCTTGCATCAAAGTGCTTGGTCACCATTCACACGCTGGCCTGGCTCTAGCTCATGTTACGCCTGTGCATTGTTGCGTATGTGAATATATGTATGTGCATATACAAATGTACATACATATATAATCATGCTTAGCTGTATATTTATGTGAATATGTTTATGTGCATACATCAATGTATACATATAAACATATTCAAGTGCACAATTATATTTTAATGCGTATATGTTTAATTGTTTATACTTGTAACAAAGTGTTAAAAGTTGGGCTCTTTGTATTAAATGATTATTTGTATGAATATACTACACCTCCCCTTTGAAGAAAATAACGTAATATTATGGAGTTATTAAAACTATTGTTATTATATTATTATAGTATGATAGGAAAATTGTTTTAAGTTTGTGTATGGCCAGACAAATTTTCTTTCTCTTGTTTTCCGAAGTTGTATGAATTTATTTTCAATAATAGATGAATCCAGAAAAATTTTTATATATTAATTTTTTTTTTAATTACTGTTGATATGATATTTTTTTTTTTTTAATCTATCTTTTAATTGCTAATTTTTATATTGTTATTTTTACCTATTTCTACAACATTGACTGGTCCTAAATAGACTGAATCAAGTTTATGACCAGTTTCGTTTTTTAAGAAAACTTTGTCTCCTATTTCTATTTTAAAATCTTTCTTATCAATTATTTCTTTTTGCTTAATTTTATTGTTTTCTAAAAGTATTCTAGCTCTCTTATACGCGTATTCTAATCTAAACTTAACTCCTTTAGAATAGTCTTATATATTGGATCTATAGTATTAACTCTATTAAGTTGTATTGGTAGGTTACTTTGTCTACCAAATACTAGTTCATATGGACAATAATTATGTGTTTCTGATGGTGTTGTGTTAAAACAATACACGAAATACTGTAACCATATGTCCCAATCAGTTTTATCTACTGAAATATATGAACGAATGTACTCGTTGAAGGTCCTATGACTTCTTTCAACAGCACCTAATGTCTGGTGATGGTGTGCTGTAGATGTTATGGTATCTATTTTTAAATATTTGCACAAGTCAGTAATAATGGAATTTCTATATTCTGTTCCCATGTCCATTATGAAAGTCTTCATTGGACCGTACTTCAGAATAAAAGATTCGAATATGGCTTTTGCTACAGTTGTTGCACTTTTGTTTGCAACGGGAACTGCAACTCAATTTATTTATTTATTTATTTACGTCAACTAACACAGCAGTCGACGAAAAAGCTTAAGCTAAAGACAGATAGTAATTAATTGAAAAAGATAGCTTAGCTATATACACAACTAAACATCCCCGACCCGGTGGAGGTGTTTTATTTGCATAAGGTGCCAGCTATGCCCCGATTCACAGCCAATGTGGTCAGGGATGAGTTGCAGCCAATCCAAGTCCAGAATATTTTCATTGGTTTCGCTGTAGATGATTAAAAAGTATAGCGCGAAGAGAAGTGACAGAAAGATGAGGAGAAATTAGGTGAGAAAGGTTGTTAAAAGATTGGCAAAGAACACGAAAAGGTTCGTGAAGAGAGTAGTTAGTCAGACATCTACTAAGGTAAATAGGGAAAAAGTTTCTGGTCCGACGTGAGGGAACACAAAAATATAGCGTACTTAGTAAATTAGTAGAAATGACTTCGCCGTTGACTAGTTTATGGAGAAAGAGAATGCCAAAAACGAGCCTACGGTTGTAAAGTGAAAGAAGATTAATAAGAAGAAGTCTGTCAGAATAAGAAGGTAGGCGAAGACTCGGGTCCCAATTAAGACCGCGTAACGCAAACTTTAGGAATTGTTTCTGTACCGATTCAATACTACGCTGGTGAACATCATATTGCGGGTTTCACACTGGCGAGCAATATTCGAGAGTAGGGCGAACTAATGAAGTGTATAAAACCTTTGTTACATAGGAATCATCAAATTCTTTGGCCCAACGTTTAATAAAGCCAAGAAGGCTGCATGCTCTATTGACAATTGAAGATATATAAAAATTAAATGACAGTTTTGGGTCAAACATAACGCCTAACTCTTTGAAGGATGGTACACAATCTAACAGAACAGACTTAATAGAGTAATAAGCTAGGAACGGAGACAAACGACTGAAAGTCATAAAAGAACACTTAGAGGCATTAAGGTGTAATTTATTAACGTGGCACCAGTCACAGAACGCATCGAGATCAGATTGCAAGTACTGTTGGAAAGAAGGATCATAATAGGAATAACAAATCTTGACGTCATCCGAAAACATGAGCACGCGTGAGTGAACCAAGTCCAAGGGTAAATCATTTATAAAATAAATAACAGGGTAAATAACAGTGGGCCCAGATGACTGCCTTGGGGTACACCTGACGTAACTTGAATAGTTTTAGATATTGAGGAACGAAAAGAGACCTTTTGGGTTCTGCCAATAAGATACGAATTTAACCAAGCCAACAGTTTCGGGGAAAAACCCATGATGTTAAGTTTCGCTAGAAGCATAGAATGATCAACCGTATCGAAAGCCTTACTAAAGTCAGTATAAATAACATCAGTTTGACACTTTTTACGGAAGCTATGGTGTACAAGGGTAGTCAATTCTAAAAGGTTAGTAAGCGACGAACGACCTTTCATGAAGCCATGCTGACAAGGAGAAATAGTGGATCTGGATAGGTGTTGAAGGGAAGACGTAATAATTTTCTCAAACAGCTTTGGTATTGCCGAAAGTTTGGCAATGCCACGGTAGTTAGAAACATCCGATTTGCTACCCTTTTTAAAAAGCGGAATAATAAAAGACTCCTTCCAAATATTGGGAAAGCTACAAGTCTCACTCGATATAAAGAATAACCGAGATAAAGGCTTAGATAGGGAAATCGAACACATTTTAAGGATGCAACTAAGTATATTATCAGGACCGGGAACGAAGGAAGACGTCATAGATGACAAGCTAGAGATAATACAGTCTTCAGTAATACTAGGAAAAAACATACAATTTAAATGTGGGATTGAAAAGGGATAGGTTGTGGGATCCGAAACAGTAGTAGAATAAGTCGACTGAAAGAATTTAGCAAACAGATCTGCAATATCTGAGTCATTATTAGCAGTCTGGTCATTAAGTCTGAAGGTGGAAGGTAGTACATTAGAGCGTCTTTTGGAATTAACAAAGTTGTAAAATCTTTTGGGGTTCTTATAAAATTCAACCTTACAGCGAACGATATAATTATTGTAGCATTGAGTGTTTAAGCGACAAAATTGAGATTTGGCTATACAGTAATTTGCATAGTCAAGTCGCGAACCAGTTTTTTTAAATCTTTTAAAATATCTCGATTTAATATTGCGGAGATTAGAGAGCCTACGTGTGAACCAGACTGGCGCGCTGGAGACGGTAGAGACACTCACATAAGGAACGCATTTATCAATTAGAGAATTAAGAGCAGAGTAGAAAAACTTCACTGCACAATCTATATCGCAGCACTCAAATAGAAATGACCAATTAAAAGAGAAAATAAGGCTATTAAGAAGATTGAAATTTGTTTTACGAAAATATCTACGACGAGAATTTGCGATGTTATTAAGTGATTTAGTAACGGAATTGTAAGAAATAGTAACTTCAATGGTAGGGTGATAAGGATCTTCAGGTTTCACTAGGGGCTGTGTTCGGGATACAGCACTAACAGTGGGATCAGAGACAAAAACAAGATCAAGGATTCTTTTATAAGAGTTAAGGAAAGAATACAAATGTACATACATATATAATCATGCTTAGCAGTATATTTATGTGAATATGTTTATGTGCATACATCAATGTATACATATAAACATATTCAAGTGCACAATTATATTTTAATGCGTATATGTTTAATTGTTTATACTTGTAACAAAGTGTTAAAAGTTGGGCTCTTTGTATTAAATGATTATTTGTATGAATATACTACACCTCCCCTTTGAAGAAAATAACGTAATATTCTGGAGTTATTAAAACTATTGTTATTATATTATTATAGTATGATAGGAAAATCGTTTTAAGTTTGTGTATGGCCAGACAAATTTTCTTTCTCTTGTTTTTCGAAGTTGTATGAACTTATTTTCAATAATAGATGAATCCAGGAAAATTTTTAGATATTAATTTTTTTTTAATTACTGTTGATATGATATATTTTTTTTTAATCTATCTTTATGTACCGTTTGAATCTTATTTTTATCGTTGCTAATTTTTATATTGTTATTTTTACCTATTTCTACAACATTGACTGGTCCTAAATAGACTAAATCAAGTTTATGACCATGTGAGGAACATTATAATTGACTATAATATCCCACACAACAAGCCAGCAGCAACACAATCAAACGGTGCAAAGGATGCACCAGATACAAGATACAGCCGAGACACAAACCAAACGTACGATATACGACCGAACCCGCTGCTGATGGATCGAACCGATTCGATATAAGTGGCATACGATCAAACGTGGCCAGTCGAACCACACGCAACCGCCGGCGATTTCGTACAAGCGGGAAGATGCGTGGGAAGCATAATGCATAATATCGGCTTTATAAGAGTAAGTGAGGGCCGAGCAAGCTCGTGAGACGGGTGCGGGGCATGCATGCATTATATGAAACGATAATGGTTGGTGGATTGGATAGGGGAATATTCGAACCGAAGGGGGAGGGATGAACAATGGGAAGCCCTCTATCTGATAGATACGATATACGTAGGAAAGTACATTGCATGGGAAATTAAACGAGTGCACACAGCACGCGTGCATCGCGACCCATATCACTTTTAGTCAACTAAGATACCTACGTCTTGTATTTCCTGTAAACACACTTAGCCAAGTAAGCAACTTATGTTTCCTAGTGTTTATGCGACCCAAGCAAATATGTGACCCAAAACGACCCCGTTGGTCACACTAGGTACTTCACTTTCCTTTTTTCTAGCATAAGCATTTTTGTATCATCTAGCCTAGCCATTCTTTGAATATTGCCGGTAAGCAGAATTCGCCGGAAGAGGCGACCCACTTCTGACACGATCCCAACGCCGCTGCTAACAGCACGACGCCGCAGCCAGCGCCCTTTGGGCATCTCGGGGTATATTTAAGGGACCACGCTCTACAGAGCGAGGAAAGTCTTAGTTTAGACGTAGAACTAGTTATGGCAAGTACAACTAAATAAAATCTTATAACGTTGTAAATCAAGTGTTGTGTTGTGTCTCAATGTAAGAATCCCGAGTTTCCCAAATCCAATCCTTGGATCTAAGGAAGGAAATGATCCAGCTCTACAGTCATCACTCGAGGCTTTGGTCCCACAAAGCTTGTATATTGCAGCTGACAGCACCTTGAGCTCGATACCACCAAAACAAATCATTAAACAAACCTGTTTTAATTTCACCGGGGCACAAAATAAATTTTGTTGTGCCGAACCTAGCCCAAGAGATATTGTAAATATCCCGAAGGACGAAAAAGGATCGTTACAACTGGCGCCCAACGTGCTATACTGGTGAAATTTTAAACAAAACAAAAGTTTGAAAATTGTAAAGAAAACATCAAAATGGGGAAAGGATGGATGTACCACATGAAGAAGGAGGATCTGATACAAACAGGCCAAAGGATCGGAGTCCACATGAGCGGCACGGTAGCGGAGATGAGAAAACAACTCGGCGAATGGATAGACAACAACGAGTCTGATCCAGAGTGGGGAGAGGAGATAAGAAGATTAGAACTCAAGTTCACAAAAATGTCCAAACAAAAACCAGAAACAAGCACAGCACAGTCAGGCGAGAATGGTGAGAACAAGGAGGCCGAGGAGTTCAAAAAAATAAATATCGCTACGCTAGCGATTCCTCCATTCCTCCACCAAGATGGGGAAGCGAAGGAACATTAGACAGCACCGACACAAAGAGGGACTTAAGGAGACAAACGATAGACCCCAAGAAAGCGGCACCACACAGAACAAACAGGACCACCGAATACGCCAAGGTGGCAAAACAAGTGAGGGAGTGGACTTTCAGATTCGATGGCAATTCCAGACCACTAGAGTTTATAGAACAAATCGAGTGGTCAGCAGACATGTATGGCATCGAGCTGGACATGATCCCAAGAGCAATGCCAGAACTACTGAAAGACAAAGCACTCAAGTGGTACCTCGCAAACAATAAGCAGTGGCGATCGTGGAAGGAGTTCGTTGAGGGCTTCAAGAAATACTTCCTGCCAAGAGGATTCTTCAACAAATTGGCTGATCAAGTGAAAAATCGCAAACAAAACAGAAACGAGTATTTCAAGGACTATATGGTCGACATGCAAACAATGATGAGACCCCTTAAAATACCAGAGTACGAGCAATTGGAGGTTATATTAGAAAATTGCACTCCAGATTTGAGGATATTCGTTCGGCCGCACAGAGTCAGAAACCTAGATGAGCTGATGCAGTTGGCGGAAGAACATGAGATGCTTGAACAAGAACGATCAGATTTCCATCGCCCAAACAATGCTCAAAGAACACACAACAACCAATCAAGCCACAGAGGAGGAAATAATTACGGGCCACCAGTCACACAGTGCCGAAGATGACAAAACAACAGCATGGAGAACAATTCAAGACCAACCCAAGAAAATAAAAACATCCAAGAGGGAAGAGTCTTGAACCCAAACCAGGCATGCCGCAGATGCGGGGGAGCTGGACACTGGGCAAGGGAGTGCAACAATCAGAGACTCAATTTCTGTTGGCAGTGTGGAAGGATTGGCAAAAGAACAAAAGAATGTTGTTGGAGTTCGGGAAACGAAGCGCGGTTCCAGCCTATCAGGGGCGAGCAGGGACCCAGCCAACAAGCTCCTCACCACTAATAGGCCAACTAATAGAGGAAGAGGATCAATTGTCAGCAATTATCGAAGTAGCAGGAGTCCAGATGAAAGCGACAATTGACTCCGGAGCCACGAGCAGTTTTATCAGCAAACAAATGTTGGAAACGGTGGAAAACAAAGGAGACGGAGAGACCACGAACAAGCAAGTATACATGGCGGACGGGAAGGTGAGAGACATCAACGAGCAATGGACAGGATACGTTCGATTCGGAAACAAAGAAATGAACATAACATTTCTCATCATGCCAGACGGAATAGATGCTATAATCTTAGGATGGAATTTCTTAAGGCTGATGAATACCGAAATAGCATGCGGAGGCCACAGGATAAAAATTCCAACGGTGAAGAGGATGCAGGACAGGATAACCGAACGCATATCGATCGTGGTGACACAGAAGGAAGAGCAAACAGAAATACAAAGGTTTCTAGAACATGAACTGATGGAATTGGGGAAAATCAAGGGATCATCAAAAGTAGGGATACACAGGATCACAATGAAGGATGATATACCAATAAAACAAAGGTATTACCCAAAAAATCCAAAAATACAGGGAGAAATCAACACAAAGGTCGATGAACTGTTGACAATGGGATGCATCGAACCATCACAAAGCCCATACAGCTCACCCATAGTGATGGTGAGAAAGAAGCAGACGGGCAAATGGAGATTATGCGTAGATTTCAGACAGATTAACGCAAAATCTATAAAAGATGCATACCCAATGCCCCGCATCGATTACATCTTAAACCAACTACGTGAAGCGAAATTTATAAGCAGCCTAGACCTGAAGGACGGCTATTGGCAAATTCCGTTGGAAGAAAACAGCAGGCCAATGACAGCATTCACAGTCCCAGGGAAAGGTTTATTCCAATGGAAAGTGATGCCATTCGGGTTACACTCCGCATCAGCAACGTTCCAACGGGCACTGGACCAAGTCATTGGCCCAGAAATGATACCAAACGCGTTCGCCTACCAAGATGACATAGTGGTAGTAAGCAAAACAATCAAAGAACACATGGACCACCTGCAAGAAGTGTTCAGGAGATTGAAAGAAGCAAACTTAAGAATAAATGCTGAAAAGTGCCAATTCTTTAGAAAAGAGCTAAAGTTTCTAGGCCACCTGGTAACAGAAAACGGTATTGCAACGGACCCAGACAAGGTGGCAGCAATAGCTCAATTGAAGCCGCCAACGTGCACAAAAGAATTACGGCAATATCTAGGAGTGGCTTCGTGGTACAGACGATTCGTACCAAATTTTGCTATGATAACACACCCGTTAAACGCACTGCTCAAGAAAAAAACCAAATGGCATTGGAGCGAAGAGCATCAGGCAGCATTCGAATCGGTAAAAGAAAAACTCACGAGTGACTCAGTATTGGCATGCCCAGACTTCACAAAAATGTTCGTACTCCAGACAGATGCAAGCAACATAGGATTAGGGGCCATACTAGTACAAAACACCGAGGAGGGGGAAAGAGTGGTTTCATATCTGTCGAGAGAGTTGAATCAAGCGGAGAAGAACTATTCGGCAACAGAAAAGGAATGCCTAGCAATAGTGTGGGCAGTACGCAAGCTGAGACCATATCTCGAGGGATACCGATTTAAGGTGGTGACAGACCACATGGCGTTGAAGTGGTTGAAAAGTATAGAGAGCCCCACGGGCCGCATAGCTCGATGGGCACTGGAATTACAACAATACGATTTCGAAATAGCATATCGAAAGGGCAAATTAAACATTGTCGCTGATGCACTATCAAGACAACCGATGGAAGGGTGCAAAAGAATAGTAGACAATGGCGCCCGATTACGACAAGCAAACAAAGAATGTGAGTGGATTCAAGATATAATAAAGAAAATACAACAACAACCACAGAAATATCCAGATTACATATTAGAAAACAGCCAGGTGTACAGGAATATTCCGCATAGAGCAGGCCAAGAAGAAGTAATATCATGGAAATGGTGTGTGCCCAAGACGCTACGGAACCAAGTGATGGAAGAAAACCACACTTCCAGAACGGCAGGGCATACAGGAAACAGGCGAACGATTACTAGAACTGCGTCAAGATATTATTGGCCAGGAATGCAACGAGATATCAGGAAATTCGTGGGAAAGTGCACAACGTGTCAGCAATACAAACCCAACCAACAGCAAGCAGCAGGGAAAATGCTGACGCAAATACCGGATGAACCATGGGCCACCGTTTGCGCTGATTTCGTCGGACCCTTACCACGATCGAAACATGGAAACTCAATGTTACTAGTAATCATTGACCGATTTTCAAAATGGACAGAACTGATACCCATGCGAAAGGCAACTGCGGAGAATCTAATCAAGGCCTTTAGGGAAAGGATTCTGTCGAGATTTGGAGTTCCTAAAGTGGTAATAACAGACAATGGGGTCCAATTCACTAGCAGAACATTTAAGAAAATGCTAGAGGAATGGGGATGCCAACACCAATTAACAGCACCATACACACCACAGGAAAACCCAAACGAAAGGGCAAACAGAACAGTGAAAACAATGATTGCTCAGTTTACCGGTGAAAATCAACGGAATTGGGATGAGAGCTGGCCGGAAATAACACTGGCTGTAAATACTAGTCAATCAGAGTCAACTGGATTTACGCCAGCATATGTGATACAAGGACGTGAACCTAGAATGCCAGGCGCGATATACGATAGTGTCACGACAGGCACAGGAAAGCAAAGCGTACCACCAGAGGCGAAGGCAAAACAAGTGCAAGAGCTGTTCGAGCTAATAAGACGTAATCTGGAGGCGGCGGCACAAGATCAGGCACGTCACTATAACCTAAGGAGGAGAAAGTGGAAACCAACAATTGGAACCACAGTATGGGCAAAAGAACACCATCTCTCGAATGCGGCCGAAGGATTTGCAGCAAAGTTGGCACCAAGATTTGGAGGCCCCTATGAAGTGACAGGTTTTTTGTCTCCAGTTATATGTAAATTACGGCACAAAGAAACAGGAAAAACCAGGCAAGCACATATCAGCCAGATGAAACAACAAATATGTGAACAAACAGATGGCAAGAAACTAGATGAACAATGAGTAGGGACGACTCTGATGACATGGCAGCGAGAAAGAAATACACATACAGAAAACAAATGCAAGGTACACGGGACAGGGGAGGGCAAATCACTCCCGAAGAAGGGGGGGAGTGTGAGGAACATTATAATTGACTATAATATCCCACACAACAAGCCAGCAGCAACACAATCAAACGGTGCAAAGGATGCACCAGATACAAGATACAGCCGAGACACAAACCAAACGTACGATATACGACCGAACCCGCTGCTGATGGATCGAACCGATTCGATATAAGTGGCATACGATCAAACGTGGCCAGTCGAACCACACGCAACCGCCGGCGATTTCGTACAAGCGGGAAGATGCGTGGGAAGCATAATGCATAATATCGGCTTTATAAGAGTAAGTGAGGGCCGAGCAAGCTCGTGAGACGGGTGCGGGGCATGCATGCATTATATGAAACGATAATGGTTGGTGGATTGGATAGGGGAATATTCGAACCGAAGGGGGAGGGATGAACAATGGGAAGCCCTCTATCTGATAGATACGATATACGTAGGAAAGTACATTGCATGGGAAATTAAACGAGTGCACACAGCACGCGTGCATCGCGACCCATATCACTTTTAGTCAACTAAGATACCTACGTCTTGTATTTCCTGTAAACACACTTAGCCAAGTAAGCAACTTATGTTTCCTAGTGTTTATGCGACCCAAGCAAATATGTGACCCAAAACGACCCCGTTGGTCACACTAGGTACTTCACTTTCCTTTTTTCTAGCATAAGCATTTTTGTATCATCTAGCCTAGCCATTCTTTGAATATTGCCGGTAAGCAGAATTCGCCGGAAGAGGCGACCCACTTCTGACACGATCCCAACGCCGCTGCTAACAGCACGACGCCGCAGCCAGCGCCCTTTGGGCATCTCGGGGTATATTTAAGGGACCACGCTCTACAGAGCGAGGAAAGTCTTAGTTTAGACGTAGAACTAGTTATGGCAAGTACAACTAAATAAAATCTTATAACGTTGTAAATCAAGTGTTGTGTTGTGTCTCAATGTAAGAATCCCGAGTTTCCCAAATCCAATCCTTGGATCTAAGGAAGGAAATGATCCAGCTCTACAGTTATCACTCGAGGCTTTGGTCCCACAAAGCTTGTATATTGCAGCTGACAGCAGCTTGAGCTCGATACCACCAAAACAAATCATTAAACAAACCTGTTTTAATTTCACCGGGGCACAAAATAAATTTTGTTGTGCCGAACCTAGCCCAAGAGATATTGTAAATATCCCGAAGGACGAAAAAGGATCGTTACAACCAGTTTCGTTTTTTAAGAAAACTTTGTCTCCTATTTCTATTTTAAAATCTTTCTTATCAATTATTTCTTTTTGCTTAATTTTATTGTTTTCTAAAAGTATTCTAGCTCTCTTATACGCGTATTCTAATCTAAACTTAACTCCTTTAGAATAGTCTTATATATTGGATCTATAGTATTAACTCTATTAAGTTGTATTGGTAGGTTACTTTGTCTACCAAATACTAGTTCATATGGACAATAATTATGTGTTTCTGATGGTGTTGTGTTAAAACAATACACGAAATACTGTAACCATATGTCCCAATCAGTTTTATCTACTGAAATATATGAACGAATGTACTCGTTGAAGGTCCTATGACTTTTTCAACAGTACCTAATGTCTGGTGATGGTGTGCTGTAGATGTTATGGTATCTATTTTTAAATATTTGCACAAGTCAGTAATAATGGAATTTCTATATTCTGTTCCCATGTCCATTATGAAAGTCTTCATTGGACCGTACTTCAGAATAAAAGATTCGAATATGGCTTTTGCTACAGTTGTTGCACTTTTGTTTGCAACGGGAACTGCATCTCAATTTATTTATTTATTTATTTATTTACGTCAACTAACACAGCAGTCGACGAAAAAGCTTAAGCTAAAGACAGATAGTAATTAATTGAAAAAGATAGCTTAACTATATACACAACTTAACATCCCCGACCCGGTGGAGGTGTTTTATTTGCATAAGGTGCCAGCTATGCCCCGATTCACAGCCAATGTGGTCAGGGATGAGTTGCAGCCAATCCAAGTCCAGAATATTTTCATTGGTTTCGCTGTAGATGATTAAAAAGTATAGCGCGAAGAGAAGTGACAGAAAGATGAGGAGAAATTAGGTGAGAAAGGTTGTTAAAAGATTGGCAAAGAACACGAAAAGGTTCGTGATGAGAGTAGTTAGTCAGACATCTACTAAGGTAAATAGGAAAAAAGTTTCTGGTCCGACGTGAGGGAACACAAAAATATAGCGTACTTAGTAAATTAGTAGAAATGACTTCGCCGTTGACTAGTTTATGGAGAAAGAGAATGCCAAAAACGAGCCTACGGTTGTAAAGTGAAAGAAGATTAATAAGAAGAAGTCTGTCAGAATAAGAAGGTAGGCGAAGACTCTGGTCCCAATTAAGACCGCGTAACGCAAACTTAAGGAATTGCTTCTGTACCGATTCAATACTACGCTGGTGAACATCATATTGCGGGTTCCACACTGGCGAGCAATATTCGAGAATAGGGCGAACTAACGAAGTGTATAAAACCTTTGTTACATAGGGATCATCAAATTCTTTGGCCCAACGTTTAATAAAGCCAAGAAGGCTGCATGCTCTATTGACAATTGAAGCAATATGAACATTAAATGAAAGTTTTGGGTCAAACATAACGCCTAAGTCTTTAAAGGATGGTACACAATCTAACAGAACAGACTTAATGGAGTAATGAGCTAGGAACGGAGACAAACGACTGAAAGTCATAAAAGAACACTTAGAGGCATTAAGGTGTAATTTATTAACGTGGCACCAATCACAGAACGCATCGAGATCAGATTGCAAGTACTGTTGGAAAGAAGGATCATTATAGGAATAACAAATCTTGACGTCATCCGCAAACATGAGCACGCGTGAGTGAACCAAGGCCAAGGATAAATCATTTATAAACAGGGTAAATAACAGTGGGCCCAGATGACTGCCTTGGGGTACACTTGACGTAACTTGAATAGTTTTAGATAATGAGGAACGAAAAGACACCTTTTGGGTTCTGCCAATAAGATACGACTTTAACCAAGTCAACAGTTTCGGGGAAAAACCCATGATGTTAAGTTTCGCTAGAAGCATAGAATGATCAACCGTATCGAAAGCCTTACTAAAGTCAGTATAAATAACATCAGTTTGACACTTTTTACGGAAGCCATGGTGTACAAGGGTAGTCAATTCTAAAAGGTTAGTAAGCGACGAACGACCTTTCATGAAGCCATGCTGACAAGGAGAAATAGTGGATCTGGATAGGTGTTGAAGGGAAGACGTAATAATTTTCTCAAACAGCTTTGGTATTGCCGAAAGTTTGGCAATGCCACGGTAGTTAGAAACATCCGATTTGCTACTCTTTTTAAAAAGCGGAATAATAAATAATAATAAGACTCCTTCCAAATATTGGGAAAGCTGTAGCTTTCTCACTCGACATAAAGAATAACCGAGATAAAGGCTTAGATAGGGAAATCGAACACATTTTAAGGATGCAACTAGGTATATTATCAGGACCGGGAACGAAGGAAGACGTCAAAGATGACAAGCTAGAGATAATACAGTCTTCAGTAATACTAGGAAAAAACATACAATTTAAATGTGGGATTGAAAAGGGATAGGTTGTGGGATCCGAAACAGTAGTAGAATAAGTCGACTGAAAGAATTTAGCAAACAGCTCTGCAATATCTGAGTCATTATTAGCAGTCTGGTCATTAAGTCTGAAGGTAGTAGTCTGGAAGGTAGTACATTAGAGCGTCTTTTGGAATTAACAAAGTTGTAAAATCTTTTGGGGTTCTTATAAAATTCAACCTTACAGCGAACGATATAATTATTGTAGCATTGAGTGTTTAAGAGACAAAATTGAGATTTGGCTATACAGTAATTTGCATAGTCAAGTCGCGAACCAGTTGTTTTAAATCTTTTAAAATATCTCGATTTAATATTGCGGAGATTAGAGAGCCTACGTGTGAACCAGACTGGCGCGCTGGAGACGGTAGAGACATTCACATAAGGAACGCATTTATCAATTAGAGAATTAAGAGCAGAGTAGAAAAACTTCACTGCACAATCTATATCGCAGCACTCAAATAGAAATGACCAATCAAAAGAGAAAATAAGGCTATTAAGAAGATTGAAATTTGTTTTACGAAAATATCTACGACGAGAATTTGTAACGGAATTGTAAGAAATAGTAACCTCAATGGTAGGGTGATAAGGATCTTCAGGTTTCACTAGGGGCTGTGTTCGGGATAAAGCACTAACAGTGGGATCAGAGACAAAAACAAGATCAAGGATTCTTTTAGAAGAGTTAAGGAAAGAATTCAACTGATATAGCGGACATTCAAGTAGGCAATCAAGAAAAACATGTTGAAATGAAGGAATTAAGAAAGATAGATTATCATCAACAAGCCAAGAAATATTAGGCAAGTTGAAATCACCTAAAACTATAAGGAAATCACGATCTTTAAGACTATTAAAAATAGTTTGCAAGGCATCAGCATGGTGCATATAGGTCATGATATCAGAAGCTGGAGGAATATATGAACAAGAAATATATAAGCTAAAGTTGGAACATGTAACTTCGACGCAAATAAACTCAACAAACTAAGGGCAGATCATTCGGCACGACACTTGAACACAGATTCGAGTTAACAGCAATGAGTACTCCACCGCCACGACGACCAACACGATCAAGCCTATAAGAAATAAAGTTATTAGAAAGAATTTCATTATCCAAAACAGAGGAGTTAAGCCAAGTTTCAGAGAAAGCTAATATGTCAGCCGAAAAGGTTTGGCTATCACAGAACAGGTTCGAGAGCTTGGTAAGAAGTCCTCTTACATTTTGATAATGAATGCAAAGACTAGACGTTATTAGTTTTTTGAAGCAGAAGATAAATTAGGAAGGTGGACAGGCAACGGACGGGAGCGCTTATTGGGCGCAAACTCGTGTACAACTAGGCCCTCTGGCCAGAAATTAGTGTCAACCATAGCTGAAAAATACTCATTTGGTACTGTAATTTTAAAAGAGGAGATTTCGCGAGGCCTTGAAAACTTAAACTTTTGAATTAAAACCTTAGCAGGGCATATATTACCAATGTAAGCTGCCACAGACGACTCAGAAGTATCTGGAGCAAGCCTAGAGATAAATAATTGTTTGCGATGAGGCACTACAGTTAGTGGAGGCGGAGGAGCATTGGGATCCGCAAGTGATTGAGAGCCAGCATGATCCTGTGATTGATCAGAGTTCCCGTGAGGGATAGATTGAGGTACACCAGGGCTTGTAATGGGTACTTCAATCTGAAAAGAAGAACATAAAGAGGGACAAGAAGATGGTGTAGGCGAAAGTAAAATGGGAGACGATGTAATAGAGAGTGCTGGCGACTGCTTACGAGGCAACTCAAGGGTACATTTCTTGGGTAACTTATCAGAAGGTGGATTAAACTTAAATTGCGACAATAAATGTACGCTAGATTCACACTCGTTAGACAGCTGTTTGGCCAGTTTGTTTAAAGAAAGAAACTTTAAACGAAGATCCCTATACATACGGCTAAAATCAAGCTGCTGGCTGGCACAAGATGGGCAAGTCCAGCGCATTAAGCCAAGCTCAGGCTTAGACACAGACAAACCAGAAAATTTGTCGTAGTGAATAAGATTATCGCAGAGCCAACACGATATTGCTCTATACTGATCATCAAAACGATCAGAATGCTTGCAAGTAGGTAGACAACAAGCCATTGAAACGCCAAAAGAAACACAAGGTAAAAATATATACAAAATTTAAAATTTAAATACAAAGCACTAAGATAATTATCGATATAAAATCAATAAATACAAATAAAACAAAGAGACAGCTAGAGTACACAGCACAAGAAAGAGTGCAAGAACAGTTATAAGCCAAGCTTTGAGAGGCGGCGTTACAAAAGTAATTACGCGGCAGAGAAGCTGAGCACAAGCACAAAGAAGAGAGAACAACAAAAATAAAATAATAAAAAAAAACACTAGCACTGATGGTATGATCGGAGCGGTGAGGGGAGCAACTACAGAAGCAATGACGAGAGAGAAAAGGGGAAAAAAATATATATATATAAAATGCACCAAACACTAATCACGAAAAAAACTAGTTAATTTGGCAAATTCTGCAAATAAAACCCACGGGTCTCAAGCAAACCACACCAACGAAAAAGTAAACAGACTAAGCACAATTAAAAATTGAGAGAAAACAATAAATATTGATAAAAACTCAGGAGCTATGAAAAAACACGACCGTCACGTCAGAGAGCAGAAGCTTTTTTGAAATACTTTGTCAAATCACATATTAAGGTGATTGCATATTCATACCCATTTTCCGAATGTGGTAGAGGACCAATTGTGTCTACTATCACTCTGTCAAAAGCATATTGTGGAGTTTCGGTTATTGTCATGGGTGATCTTGTGTGTTTTGTCGTTTTCGACGTCAGGCATTTTGAACATTTATTAATGTACTTTTTTACATATTTAGTCATGTTTTTCCAATAATATCGTCTCTTTATTTTTGCAATTGTTTTTTTTATGCCTGTATGACCTCCTTGAATTGGATCTTCATGGAATGTAGACAATATAGCTTCTTTTTCTTCGTCGTTTTGGATGAGGGTCATTGGCTTGAGTAGCGCTACTCTTAATGATTTTAAATTTTTATTGAGCATTTTTTTTAAAAGTATCTATTGAAATTGATTCAAAGATCTTTTCGCTCGGTGCCACTTTTAGTTGGCTGACTTTAGATACACCGGCTTGCCATTCAAGCCTTTGGAAAAACTGACCTAAGTCGAGAATTCCATTGGAGTATAAATTGCTAACATTAATTCTTGCTACAACGGTTTTACCATGTTTCAATAAACATGTGGAGTCCGTTATTCGCAAGTTCACTACTTTTCGTACCTCGTCATTTGTGATGACTTCGTATACGTTGGGCCTAGAGCTTTTTCAAGACTTTGCCTTGGCAATAGTTCTTGTTTATTTTCTGCGCAGAAATTGTTTTGTCTACTTTGGTGCCTGGTAGTTACTTTCAGGAACTTTTTGTTCATATCAATTAGATCGGAAATTGTTATCCTCGACAGGGCGTCTGCCACAAAATTATCTTTACCTCTCAGATACTCTACCGTAAAATCACACTCTTCTAATTCGAGTCGCATGTGTTAATTTAGAACTAGGATTAACCATAGAAAATAAATATGTTAAAGGTCTGTGATCAGTTTTAACTGTAAAGTGTTTGCCATAAATATATGGTCGAAAATGTGTTATTGCCCAATGTATTGCTGCTAATTCTTGTTCTGTAGTACTCTTATTGCTTTCACCTTTAGTGAATTCTCGTGATGCATATGCTACTGGGAGTTGGATTCCATTAAAGTTTTGAGTTAAAATTGCTCCACATGCTTGCATCCGTGATTATGCAAAATTCTTTGCTAACATCTGGGTACTGTAATAAATTTGGTTCAACAAGTTTCTTTTTTAGATACTGGAATGCTTTTTCGCACTCTGTTGACCATTCAAATGGGACATTCTTTTTACATAATGCCGTGAATATTCGGCGAAGTTTTTTATAAAACGTCTATAGTAATTGCAAAATGCAATGAATCTTCTAGCGCTGTCTGCGTCCGTAGGGACGGGATAATTATTGATGACGTCAAATTTTATGTCATCTGGTAAGATTCCTTTATCTGTGCACCTGTGACCTAAAAATGTCACTTCGTGCATAAAAAATTAACATTTTTCCTGATGTAATTTGAGATTGTGTTTTCTACAGAGTTTTCAAACTCTGTTAAATTTTTAATCATATGTTGTTCAGAACAACCAATAACGATTAAATCATCCATATAAAGGAATGCTTGCGAAGGCTCAAGGCCTGAGAATGCTATTGTCATCATTCTCTGAAATGAATTAGGCGCTATTTTTAAACCAAATGGTAATCGCGTGAAGCGATATGAATCATTGCTTGTTGAAAAAGAAGTAATATTTCTTGAGTTTTCCTCAAGTTCAATTTGGTGGAAACCTGACATTAAATCAAGGCATAAAAAATATTAAGCTCGACCCAATTGATCAAGAAAATCATCAATTCTGGGGAGTGGGAATTTATCTGACAGCAATTTCTTATTTACTTGGCGATAGTCAATTACTAATCGCCATTTTTTCTCTTTAGAGCTCGGAAGAGCTTTCTTCGGGACTAATAAAAGTGGGCTATTATATGGTGATACAGACGGTTGAACAATATTTTGTGTAATTAACTTTCCAACTTGACGCTGGATTTCTTCTATTTGGCTATGCGGACATCGATTCTTTTTTACATATACTGGCTCATCATCATTATGTCTCAATTTTTGTTATAAAAATTATTTGTTGTGATTGGTTCGGTTTCAAGTCCGAACACATCACTATACTCGTTGTATATTTCTTCAAGTTGCTTTTTAAAAATTTTTTGGAATTTGGAAAATTTTTCTTTAATATACTAATTACAGACTCTTTCCTATTGTCTTTTAGGTTTTGGACTACATCGTAGTTCGAAAGTGATTCACATTTTATGTTATTAATGCCTACTATTTGGCATGTATCTGTGGTATTTAAGAATCGGACAAAAGCATTTTGGGCTGTTGCAATCGTGTTTGCGACATAAACACCCGGTTTAATTTTCTGATTGGGAATTTTATGTTTTAGAGTGTTCTTCTGCTGAAGACAACTCTATTTTGCGTATCACTTGAGATCTTGCTGGTTGAAGTGTTGAGTTAGTACCAGAACTAAA
This sequence comes from Drosophila insularis, assembly GCA_018903935.1. Taxonomy (NCBI): domain Eukaryota; kingdom Metazoa; phylum Arthropoda; class Insecta; order Diptera; family Drosophilidae; genus Drosophila; species Drosophila insularis. The sequence continues at coordinate 253,007 of JAEIFP010000405.1, read as the reverse complement.
TGTTATTGGAACATAGATAGGATACATTAGATTTTGTGGTCTTATTATTAACCAATCCTCGGAACTATTGTAATCTAATTGGCAATTAAATCTTTTCATGAAATCTAGTCCTCTTATTACATCTCAGGGGATTTCGAAATCTTCATGAAGTATGTATATGAAATTTATCTGGAATAATGTATTTGTCTGTTTGGAGTTCAATTGAGGCTAATCCTTTGGATTTTATTACCCCTTCTCCTATGCCTCGAATATCTATAATTTTATTTGTATGGATGTCTTGAAAGACATCAGAATTTTCTTTTATTATTGAAATATCTGCACCTGTATCAATCAAAAGTTAAATTTTTATTTGTTGAAACATTTTTGAATAATACGAAATTATTGAGACTCAAGTTAACCGTATATATTTTTTTATTTAGCGCTGAGTATCTGGAGGTGTCTGGAAGTTTCCCGAAGTAGTATCTTGTGCTACTCGGACATTGGTGTTGTTATAACCATTCTGTTGGTTATTTGGGTTCTGTCTGTTATTGTTATAGCCACTTCCTCTTCGGTGGCGTGAATAATTTATGCCTCGTTGGGCTCTGTGGGTATCATTATTGTTCCAATTCGAGTTGTTTCTCTAGTTACCATTGCTGTTATAGCGGCGTCTACCGCGGTCATTATGCTAGGCATAAAAAACGGTATTATTCTGGAAATTTTGCGTGGAGCCCGAATCTACTGAAAGAGTGGTGAATCTAGCGATGGCTTCTTTAGCCGAATCAAAGAGTCCTGATTCCATTAATAGCTGGACTCTTTGACTTTTGGTATGGCTTACCATAGCATTTACTGCCACTTTGGTGGTGTATTTTATGGCTTGTTCATTTGGAAGACCATCCGATATATATGCGCCTTTAAGAGCGTCGGTCAATTCAGTAATCTCTTTGTGTATGAAACGCAGTTATTGGGGTTTCTCTGCAGATTTTTAATTTTTGCTGTTAAAAGATCTACTGATTCACCCTTGAAGATTGTTGACAGTTTTTGTATTACTTCATCAATCGTTGTTTCAGAGTTCAGGGTATTACCACTAACCATAGAATACATAGATGCGTCAAACTTAAGATTTTTTGATTACAAACGCTAGCCTGAGTCTGGAACCCCAGAGAACTTCGGCAAAAGCCGAACAGCCTAGAACCCCAGAGAGCGGACGCAGCGAGAGCGAAAAACGTTTGCTCGCAGCATCGAAATTAATTCAGTATGCCACAGATCGCAGAACGATGAACGCATGTCTGTGTCGCTGTGTTCTCGTTTTGCATATGTATGTGTACACTCGTCGGTACATACTCAGGCTTAGTAGTGTGTGTGAGACGTGAAGTTGTACAACATCGCATTTCAATCGCTCGCTCGCAGACTTTTTGAGTTTTCGACGACCTAGCGACAATGCAAGAATGAGATGCGTGCTTAACTACAGAACTCGACGGCACTTCTCAAAGTGTCGACGTGGCTCTGTTGTTAGTGTGCTCGCTTGGCGATCGGGCGGGCGGGGTTCGACTCCCATCTTGGTCGAAGTTTTTCAAAATGCTTTATAAATTTTTTTTTACGGCTGAGTAAAACGCATACGCACAGACGGACGGACAGACGGACATGGCTATATCGACTCAGCTTCTCATGCTGATCAAGAATTTATATACTTTATGGGGTCGGAAACGTCTCCTTTTGTCCGTTACAAACATCTGACCAATTTTTCTAATAACCTCTGCAAGGGTATAAAAAGTAAATAAAAATGTATCAAAAAAAAATGTATAAAGCATTTTGAAAAACTTCGACCAAGATGGGAGTCGAACCCCGCCCGCCCGATCGCCAAGCGAGGACACTAACAACAGAGCCACGTCGACACTTTGAGAAGTGCCGTCGAGTTCTGTAGTTAAGCACGCATCTCATTCTTGCATTGTCGCTAGGTCGTCGAAAACTCAAAAAGTCTGCGAGCGAGCGATTGAAATGCGATGTTGTACAACTTCACGTCTCACACACACTACGAAGCCTGAGTATGTACCGACGAGTGTACACATACATATGCAAAACGAGAACACAGCGACACAGACATGCGTTCATCGTTCTGCGATCTGTGGCATACTGAATTAATTTCGATGCGTAGCGACACTGCTGCGAGCAAACGTTTTTCGCTCTCGCTGCGGCCGCTCTCTGGGGTTCTAGGCTGTTCGGCTTTTGCCGAAGTTTTCTGGGGTTCCAGGCTCAGGCTAGCGTTTGTAATCAAAAAATCTTGAGTTTGACGCATCTATGTATTCTATGGTTAGTGGTATTACTCTCTTGACCTTTAAATTTGGATTTTATAATTTCGATTGCTATTGCTTCGTGCGTTTCTTTTATGGTGTTAAGTACACGAAGCGCTCCAAGGAAACCCGGTAGATTTTTGATGTCACCATCAAAGAATGGTAGAAGCCTGGTGGCTGTGTTTATGAATTCTACCACTGTTTGCGTCATTTTGGCTTCTGTACTTAGTATACTTATACTGGAGTTTAAATCAGAAACTTCTTTGAATGTTATCTGATATCGCTTCAGTGTCAAAGTTGCTTTTTCTTGCAATCATTGTAGAAGGCTAGAGCTGCTGTTTGATGGTATTTGGAAAGGCTGTTGTAATCGGTTTCTATGATTTTTGTATGCTTTTCTATGGTGCCCTCTGATGTATTTCTATCCTGGGAGAGGCACTTGATTGATTTGTGGATTTCTTTTCTTTACGCTTTGGATATGGAGAAAAAATTTCTTCCCATTCCTTGGTTAAAGATTATTTATTAAGTAATATTTAACTTTTGATCATGCTCTCATGATATATGTATAACATTACGCAGATTCAAAAGTATGTTTATGTATATTTTACTTTTCTATATCTATTATTTCTACATCTGAATCTGTTAGGTCTATTGTTTCTTAACTTCATTCTGCTATTTCTATCGAGTCCTTAAAAAGTTCGTGGACCCATCCAGGCACGTCTTTTCTTAAAGGAGTCCTAACTAACAATCTACTATAAGCTACCTTTATGGATTTTTCCATAAGATCTACAATATTTTTTTAAATTTGTAGTTGTTGGCTATCCAATACCTTATTTCCTTGTATTTGTAATTTTCATCACCTGAGTGTATCAGGAAATCAAGGAAAGGTAAATATTCTTGCAGTTTTTGCAATTCTATTTCATCCATATTCTACACTAACTGGTTAGGCTTATTAAGATGGATGTGTAAAAAAAGTTATTATTATTTTTTTTTTTTTTCGTTTTGCTTACTGCCTTGGTTCCTCCATTACGTAGAAACGATATTTGCCTGCTGCGTTGGAAAAGCAGCATACACTGACGAGCAAAACTGTAACACAGACTCAATGTTCTCACTTCATCGGTCTATATTATCTGTTCTACTTAATGGATGTTCAAGATCATAGTCTTGTTTTGTTAGGCAAATATTTGGCTCTCTTATCTACAAATTTTAAGTCATTTGATAAGCTGGAAGAATTTTACCAATCATAACTGTAAAAAAAGTCAAATGTTACAGTTTTGCACTTGCAAAAATTTTTAAACAAATTTTTTTATTAATTGTTTTTTAATAACGGGTCCACAGCCCTTTTGATTTTTTGAGGTTGTTTACACGGGGTGGCATACTCTGCGTGAAGCATCGCACCATTTCAGGTGGAATCGCGTACCAGACGTCCTTTGTTCTCTCCCACAACTCCATCATGCCATTTGGAGGGACCGCATATTTCGCAAGCTGCGATTTGACATGGCTCCATAGGTTTTCTTTGGGATTCATATCCGGGGACTGCGGTGGCCACTTCATAGTTTGAAATTTTTGGTTAGATAACCAATTTTTCACCATCCGATATATATGCGCCTTTAAGAGCGTCGGTCAATTCAGTAATCTCTTTGTGTATGAAACGCAGTTATTGGGGTTTCTCTGCAGATTTTTAATTTTTGCTGTTAAAAGATCTACTGATTCACCCTTGAAGATTGTTGACAGTTTTTGTATTACTTCATCAATCGTTGTTTCAGAGTTCAGGGTATTACCACTAACCATAGAATACATAGATGCGTCAAACTTAAGATTTTTTGATTACAAACGCTAGCCTGAGTCTGGAACCCCAGAGAACTTCGGCAAAAGCCGAACAGCCTAGAACCCCAGAGAGCGGACGCAGCGAGAGCGAAAAACGTTTGCTCGCAGCAGTGTCGCTACGCATCGAAATTAATTCAGTATGCCACAGATCGCAGAACGATGAACGCATGTCTGTGTCGCTGTGTTCTCGTTTTGCATATGTATGTGTACACTCGTCGGTACATACTCAGGCTTAGTAGTGTGTGTGAGACGTGAAGTTGTACAACATCGCATTTCAATCGCTCGCTCGCAGACTTTTTGAGTTTTCGACGACCTAGCGACAATGCAAGAATGAGATGCGTGCTTAACTACAGAACTCGACGGCACTTCTCAAAGTGTCGACGTGGCTCTGTTGTTAGTGTGCTCGCTTGGCGATCGGGCGGGCGGGGTTCGACTCCCATCTTGGTCGAAGTTTTTCAAAATGCTTTATAAATTTTTTTTTTACGGCTGAGTAAAACGCATACGCACAGACGGACGGACAGACGGACATGGCTATATCGACTCAGCTTCTCATGCTGATCAAGAATTTATATACTTTATGGGGTCGGAAACGTCTCCTTTTGTCCGTTACAAACATCTGACCAATTTTTCTAATAACCTCTGCAAGGGTATAAAAAGTAAATAAAAATGTATCAAAAAAAAATGTATAAAGCATTTTGAAAAACTTCGACCAAGATGGGAGTCGAACCCCGCCCGCCCGATCGCCAAGCGAGGACACTAACAACAGAGCCACGTCGACACTTTGAGAAGTGCCGTCGAGTTCTGTAGTTAAGCACGCATCTCATTCTTGCATTGTCGCTAGGTCGTCGAAAACTCAAAAAGTCTGCGAGCGAGCGATTGAAATGCGATGTTGTACAACTTCACGTCTCACACACACTACGAAGCCTGAGTATGTACCGACGAGTGTACACATACATATGCAAAACGAGAACACAGCGACACAGACATGCGTTCATCGTTCTGCGATCTGTGGCATACTGAATTAATTTCGATGCGTAGCGACACTGCTGCGAGCAAACGTTTTTCGCTCTCGCTGCGGCCGCTCTCTGGGGTTCTAGGCTGTTCGGCTTTTGCCGAAGTTTTCTGGGGTTCCAGGCTCAGGCTAGCGTTTGTAATCAAAAAATCTTGAGTTTGACGCATCTATGTATTCTATGGTTAGTGGTATTACTCTCTTGACCTTTAAATTTGGATTTTATAATTTCGATTGCTATTGCTTCGTGCGTTTCTTTTATGGTGTTAAGTACACGAAGCGCTCCAAGGAAACCCGGTAGATTTTTGATGTCACCATCAAAGAATGGTAGAAGCCTGGTGGCTGTGTTTATGAATTCTACCACTGTTTGCGTCATTTTGGCTTCTGTACTTAGTATACTTATACTGGAGTTTAAATCAGAAACTTCTTTGAATGTTATCTGATATCGCTTCAGTGTCAAAGTTGCTTTTTCTTGCAATCATTGTAGAAGGCTAGAGCTGCTGTTTGATGGTATTTGGAAAGGCTGTTGTAATCGGTTTCTATGATTTTTGTATGCTTTTCTATGGTGCCCTCTGATGTATTTCTATCCTGGGAGAGGCACTTGATTGATTTGTGGATTTCTTTTCTTTACGCTTTGGATATGGAGAAAAAAATTTCTTCCCATTCCTTGGTTAAAGATTATTTATTAAGTAATATTTAACTTTTGATCATGCTCTCATGATATATGTATAACATTACGCAGATTCAAAAGTATGTTTATGTATATTTTACTTTTCTATATCTATTATTTCTACATCTGAATCTGTTAGGTCTATTGTTTCTTAACTTCATTCTGCTATTTCTATCGAGTCCTTAAAAAGTTCGTGGACCCATCCAGGCACGTCTTTTCTTAAAGGAGTCCTAACTAACAATCTACTATAAGCTACCTTTATGGATTTTTCCATAAGATCTACAATATTTTTTTAAATTTGTAGTTGTTGGCTATCCAATACCTTATTTCCTTGTATTTGTAATTTTCATCACCTGAGTGTATCAGGAAATCAAGGAAAGGTAAATATTCTTGCAGTTTTTGCAATTCTATTTCATCCATATTCTACACTAACTGGTTAGGCTTATTAAGATGGATGTGTAAAAAAAGTTATTATTATTTTTTTTTTTTCGTTTTGCTTACTGCCTTGGTTCCTCCATTACGTAGAAACGATATTTGCCTGCTGCGTTGGAAAAGCAGCATACACTGACGAGCAAAACTGTAACACAGACTCAATGTTCTCACTTCATCGGTCTATATTATCTGTTCTACTTAATGGATGTTCAAGATCATAGTCTTGTTTTGTTAGGCAAATATTTGGCTCTCTTATCTACAAATTTTAAGTCATTTGATAAGCTGGAAGAATTTTACCAATCATAACTGTAAAAAAAGTCAAATGTTACAGTTTTGCACTTGCAAAAATTTTTAAACAAATTTTTTTATTAATTGTTTTTTAATAACGGGTCCACAGCCCTTTTGATTTTTTTGAGGTTGTTTACACGGGGTGGCATACTCTGCGTGAAGCATCGCACCATTTCAGGTGGAATCGCGTACCAGACGTCCTTTGTTCTCTCCCACAACTCCATCATGCCATTTGGAGGGACCGCATATTTCGCAAGCTGCGATTTGACATGGCTCCATAGGTTTTCTTTGGGATTCATATCCGGGGACTGCGGTGGCCACTTCATAGTTTGAAATTTTTGGTTAGATAACCAATTTTTCACCAAATGGGATGTGTGCTTTGGGTCATTGTCCTGCTGAAAAATGCATTTTTCAGCAGCAAGACCCATGTTACCAATGACTTCTCCCAAATTTTCTTGCAGAATTTGAAGATACTGCTCCTTACGCATTATTCCATCGATTAATACTAAGGGCCCAACTCCATTTTTGGAAATACAGCCCCAAACCATTATGGACCCACCACCGTGCTTAACGGTTTGCCGCACTGTGTTTGGCGATTGGATTGTGGGGTCCCTAGTCCAATACCACGACCGTCCGTCTGATTCTAAACGATTAATTTTGGCCTCATCTGACCAAATGATCTTGAAAAAATGTTTTTAGCAACTGTCTAAACATTTTGTTTCTGACTTACGGCATCCCAATCTGCTTAAGTCCAATTCACGGTGGTGGGTCCATAATGGTTTGGGGCTGTATTTCCAAAAATGGAGTTGGGCCCTTAGTATTAATCGATGGAATAATGCGTAAGGAGCAGTATCTTCAAATTCTGCAAGAAAATTTGGGAGAAGTCATTGGTAACATGGGTCTTGCTGCTGAAAAATGCATTTTTCAGCAGGACAATGACCCAAAGCACACATCCCATTTGGTGAAAAATTGGTTATCTAACCAAAAATTTCAAACTATGAAGTGGCCACCGCAGTCCCCGGATATGAATCCCAAAGAAAACCTATGGAGCCATGTCAAATCGCAGCTTGCGAAATATGCGGTCCCTCCAAATGGCATGATGGAGTTGTGGGAGAGAACAAAGGACGTCTGGTACGCGATTCCACCTGAAATGGTGCGATGCTTCACGCAGAGTATGCCACCCCGTGTAAACAACCTCAAAAAATCAAAAGGGCTGTGGACCCGTTATTAAAAAACAATTAATAAAAAAATTTGTTTAAAAATTTTTGCAAGTGCAAAACTGTAACATTTGACTTTTTTTACAGTTATGATTGGTAAAATTCTTCCAGCTTATCAAATGACTTAAAATTTGTAGATAAGAGAGCCAAATATTTGCCTAACAAAACAAGACTATGATCTTGAACATCCATTAAGTAGAACAGATAATATAGACCGATGAAGTGAGAACATTGAGTCTGTGTTACAGTTTTGCTCGTCAGTGTACATATGGTACTGTGAGAATGAAACTCATCTGTACCATAGAGCCTCCTTGAAGTGGGAAATCTTCTCCCGTTATATTAAGGTAAGCTGACCTAATTTATACCAAGTTTATTGAGTTTTGTGGTGAATTGATTTGCTCATTTCTAAAAACCTCAATTAAATCTTGGACGATACTGGGATGCCTACCGTTTACTTTTGCAAAATAATTATCAAGAGTGGCCATTGTTTTTCAAAAAAAAAATTTTTTTTTTTAAATCTTTAATCGCGTGTATGTACATATATGTATTTTTAGACCCTATCTAGGTTTTTTTTTTTTTTTGTTTTTTGCTTTTAAAAGTTCTTTCTTTACTGACCTCAATTGGTCCTATATAAGACGATTTTAATTTAATAATATGATTATAACGGATACGAAAAAATAGGGAACAAAAGCTCATAAAGATAGGTTAAACCTTTTGTTTAGTAATTACTTTAATTAATTTTTTTCATAAGTATTTCAAGTTTTGATCGTATTTGCTTGAATATGAATATTATTTTAAATATTAAAATAAAATGTTATGGATTCATGCATATTTATATTTTTTATTTAAATTGTTCGGGAAGATAAAAAAAGTAAGAGAAAAAAAAAAATTATCTCAACTGTGTCTTGCACAGCGAGCCAGAGACGTGGAAAAGTTGTTAGAGTATGTGGTTGGCTCCCAATTCAAGTATACATTTCATTTGGTTTAACGTTTTTTTTTTTTTTTTTTTAAAGAAAAAAAAATTTTCCAACCACATTGTTAGTAAAAGCCTATCCAAAAAAAGGTTAGCAGTTCGCAAGATGCACTTTCGTGCTTCAACTTGCTTATGGAGCTTATATTTAAAATTATTAAATAAGGCAAGTTATGCGCATTTCTGCGACCCCCTTGCGTTTCTTCGCTCGGTCGTCCTCCCTTGTTAGGGTGGCCCGTAAATCTACTTCCAGTCTCCTCTGCTGGAGTAGCCTACGCACCTGGCCTCCTCGTTTGGTTGGTGTCTTTGTTTGTGTAGGTTTTGCGTTGCGAGCCCGGTACTCAGCTATTGTGAGTGGACGCGGTCCATCGTTGGGATACTGTTCTAACGCTTTTTCTAACGTTGGTGCGTCCCTTTGCTCGATAGGAGCAGATTCCGCAAAGAGAATGTCTTCGCCGTTGCTCATTCGTGGTTTTGTTTTTCTTGTTGGTTTTTTTTTTTGATGTTGCTATTGTTGTATTATCGACTTGAAAAGTTTCCTTTTTTTTGTTTTATATCATAATTTGTTTGGTTGTTTAAACGGTGACTTCGTTAAGTATGCTGTTTCTTGTGGTGTAGTGTTGGTCTTGCTACTGCTGTTGCAATTTGGAAAGCCGCAATTTTCGAGAACTTTGTTGTCCTTTGTGCTACCCTTTGTTTGGGTTACACTGTCAATAAATTGTAGGGTCCTGTCACGGTCGCCATGTGGAAGGAAGCAAAAGGACTGGGTTTCACTAGGTAGAAAATATTAAAGGTGGACACGTCACTATCAGTCGATTGTATTTTCTGAATTGATTCTTTATTCCAAATTATTCTTTTGCTTAGGCTAAGTTTACATATATATTCTTATGCTGCGACTTATGCGACAGCTACAAAAGAGAGGGAGAGTGTCGGTATATACATACATATGATTGGAGCGCTTGCATCAAAGTGCTTGGTCAGCGTTCACACCCTGGCCTGGCTCTAGCTCATGTTACGCCTGTGCATTATTGCTTATGTGAATATATGTATGTGCATATACAAATGTACATACATATATGATCATGCTTAGCTGTATATTATGTGAATATGTTACATATACATATACATATAAACATATTCAAGTGCACAATTATATTTTAATTGTTTATAACTGCAACAAAGTGTTACAAGTTGAGCTCTTTGTATTAAATGATTATTTGTATGAATATACTACAACATTGATTTTGGGCAGATGTGGAACGCTTAGAAGGAAGTATCTCCGACTATATAAGGTATACATATTCTTGACCAGCACGACGATACGAGTTCATATAGTCATGCCGTCGGAATCGACGCGATCTTCTCCTGGGCAGGTAAGCCTAGAGATCTAAAATTTTGCATGGGAGCTACATAAGTGTATATATACTGCAGGGTTTTTTAATATCTTTTGCAGAGATTTAGCTTGGAGAACAGAAAACAGAAAAACCATTCAACGTCGGCTCAAGGAGATGAGCTTTATGGCAAGGACACCCGCCAAAAAAACTCTTTTCAATTAGAGAATGCAAAAAGCTCGCTAAAATTGGGCGAAAAGTAAGCAAAATTGGGGTAAATATGAATGGTCACGAATCATATTTTCGGATGAGTTCAAATTTCATCTTATAAGACTCGATGGCTGCCTTGAAGATCGCTGCGGAAACGGAACGATATTCCGAAAATTGCTGAGTTGACACTGCTGCACTTTGTCATCGCTGTGTAAGTGGTTTTCGAAGACTTAGTTAAGTTTACTCAAAAGTCTATTAATTTGTGTCTTTTGGGAAACAAATTTTTTTTTACCTTTTTAAATAAAATACATATTTAATTTTATTTTTACCATTTTGTACAAAATTGATTAATTTATAGAAAAAAAAATTAAATTATTGGATGCATCGAAATCCATGTTACTTTCTAACCGAAGAACGCACCAATTTAGTTTCAGAAAACTGCTAAGTGTCTTTTTTTGGTGCTGGGTGTACCTATTAATAACTGTTCCAAAATATCGGCCAATTGGATAACTCTATTATATAGCTGTCAAATACACATACACTAAAATAGAATGCTTCATACACCGTTATTTTGCGAACATCAGACTTTTTAGATAAAATGTTTTTCAGTTTGACGGCCATAGGAAAGGGAAGAAAACACAATAAAATTTGCAAGGGTATACAAACTTTGTTGCGGCAAAGTTACCCCAGGCATGGTTTTAAATGAATTAATCTCTTTCTGTGTTTTAAAGCCTTTAAGCTCTCACATCATTTTTTCAATTTTGCTATAGCCTCCATTCCCTATCAAGACTATTGTAGGTGTACATACATGCGTATATCAGGGATCACACATACACGTGCGTTGCATCTGTATGCGTGTCCGTTCTGTTGACTTCGAGCGATGAAGCTCGATGAGCTGCGCTGTGGGCAGCGTTTGAGGAGAGCCGATTTATATAGACTATAACTTGTGTTCTATTTATCCGACTTTATTGAAATTTTTGGATATGATGGATACTCTAATCTACTAAATACTACATTTTTCTGTTTCCCCATCCTCAGACTAGAAGCTTTTTTCATTCATCTTAGTAGATGTTTATCACACACACGAACCTATTCGTGTTCATTGTCAATATTTGAACTTATTTTTATACCATACCATAAATGGTATATTAAAGTCGCCAAAATGTATGTAACAGGCAGAAGGAAGCTTTTCCGACCCCATAAAGTATATATATTCTGGATCAGCATCAACAGACGAGACGATCTATCCATGTCCGTCCGTCCGTATGAACAACTAGATCTCGGAGACTATAAGAGCTAGAGTCACCAAATCTGGTATGTAGTCTCGTGTAATATGTACGCTTATCGATTTGTTTCCAATTTTAGCCACGCCCCCTACCGCCTCCGCAAATTAAATAAAATTTCTCGAACACTATATATATATTTGCTTAGTAAATGCGCACATTTTGTATTTGTAAATTTTGCCACTCCCCCAACCGGCCCCGCAAATTAAATAAAAATAGTTGGTATGTATATTTGTTTAGGAATTGCGCACATTTTTTATGTGTGAAGATTTTGCCACGCCCCTTTCCTCCCCCGTAATTTGAAAAACTTTATTATCTTCCGTAATTTTCTAATCCATTGGTTATTATAAATTTCAAACATTTGTTTTACTGGTGCTTGTTATATCTAAGTCTGCGAGACGACTTACTTACTTCATTTCACCTTATCTCTCCTCATCCTTTTGTCACCTCACATTACATTTTGGACATTAATTGGTTACTTTTTTTTGGGATAAGGTTTTTTCTATGTATTGTATATAATTAAATGAAAATACTTCATTAAATTATTTGTTATGAATTGCAAAAGATTTGATCTTCTTTGAAGTCGTTTTTGCACAAACCGCCCTTACCAGTCCGCTTAATTCTTTTTAAAGACCCCATAAAATAGCGTAAGTTGTCATATTGTATAACTTAAGTAGGCATTGTGTTAATTTAATATTAAATGTAAACAATTAGGTTGTCAATTCAATAACCATGTCTATGTTGTTGAAAATTTAATATTTTTGGTTTTGTAATATGGTAATATTGCATCCATCCATTGCTAACTTTTTGCTATTTTTTGACACCAGAGTTATAATTTGCAGTTTGCAATAAAATAACAAAAAATAATTGCAGCACCAGATCTATATATTTTTTGGTATTATATAAACGTATTGTCCTTAGTCACTATTGATTTGGTCATCGTTTCGGCTAATTTTCCAATCGCTTCCAGTAAGTCCACAAATTGTTGTAACAAGAGGCCCGGTGCTAACTTCGGCCGGGACAAATTGTGTATACCCTTGCAAATTTTTTTGATACTCTTCCCTTACCTGTGGTCGTCAAACTAAAAAAATCTTTTATCTGAACACTGTAATTTTTTTTTTTTTTATTTTATCGGACGTTGACGATACTTGCGCAGTACGTTCAAGTGGCCCCTACGACACCAGGACAAAGCCTGTTACGCGCGAGCCCAAGCAGATAACTGCCCACCTCCCACCCGACCGTCCGAGGGGTGCAAATACACAATAGAAAAAACAGAAAAACAAATAGTACTATAGCTATCTATTAACTAAATGGGATAGGATAGATGTTTTAAATATATTAATAGAAAACTCTAAGCCGATTACAGGGAATAGAAGGTTGTAATCAGGGCAGAGAACGCTAAAAGGTTCATGCATGGCATAGTTAGAAGAACAATGACTAAGGGATAAAGGTATCAAAGGATGTCTACTCCGTCTACATGGTACCGACAGATTTAACTGAGCTAATAACTCAGGCGAGTCGATATCATCAATTAAGAGCTTGTGCATAAAAATAACACCAAGCATAATTCTACGGTTAGTTAGGGAAGGAAGGTTAATCAAGAGAAGTCTACTAGAATACGAAGGCAAATTGACATTGCGATCCCAGCTTAAGCCACGAAGAGCAAATAGCAAGAACTGTTTTTGTACGGACGGATGGACGGACAAGCGAAGTAAAAAGAACTTTAGTTGTATAGGGGTCATCTTTTAATGAAGCCCAGAACACTCATGGCCTTTGCGACCGTGGTGGAAATATGGGTGTTAAAATTTAACTTATGGTCCATAAGTACGCCCAAATCATTCATATTATTTAGACGTTCTAAAGGACTATTGTTTAGAAAATAAGTGACCAGTTGAGGAGAGTTACGAAAAAAAGTCATTACCTTACATTTGGTAGTGTTAAGATTTAGTAGATTAAACTGGCACCAGGATTGAAAATTTTTAAGATCAGCTTGTAGCCGACTAAATGAATCTGTATCTTTATAAGTAAGACAAAGCTTGACATCGTCAGCATACATATCAATGAACTATGACTGATGGAAGATCGTTAATGATCGTTAATGTGAAAAGCAGAGGGCCAAGATGACTACCTTGAGGTACACCAAAAGTCACAGGAATGGAATCGGAAAAAGAAGACTTAAAAAGTACCTTCTGTTTTCTATTTGTTAAATATTCTCGAACCCAAAAAAGGAAAAGAGGTGGAAAACCAATGTCGTTCAGTTTAGAAAGTATTAAAGTATGATTAACAGAATCAAAGGCTTTGCTGAAGTCAGTGTATATGACATCAGTTTGTTCAGCATTTTTGAACCTTGATAATTAGAAATGTAAATTCTTAAAGGTTAGTGGTTGTAGAAAAGAGGAAGATTCGACAGACAATAGAAACAATTTTAAAATGGGTTTACATAATGCGTTTGCACAGAACCTGAGTACACATCCAGGAAGACCATCTGGCCCCGGAGAATAAACGGGTTTAACTAATTTAAGTTCGCTAAGAATAAAACCTTCATCAATCACTGGATTGAAAATGCAATTAGCCTTTTCTTTCTCTATATTCCGTTGAGAAATAAGTTGTTTTGAAAAAACTCGCAAACATATCGGCAATTGCCTGATCAGTGCTCGCTTTTTTATTTTGAAAAGACAAAAGATGGGTGCACAGAGGTCTTACGTTTAGAATTAACAAAATTATAAAATTGCTTAGGGTCAGAAGAAAACTGAAGCTTACACCGCTGAAGATAATTCTTATAGCATTGTGTATTAAGCATCATGAATTTTGAACGAGCGACTGTATACAGAGCATAATCTGATGAACGACGTGTTTTTTGAAACTTCTTATAATATAGTGTCTTCACATTTTTCAAATTGGACAACTCGCGAGAGAACCAGGGAGGTTTGTTAAGCCGCTCCAGCCTACCAAGAGGCACACAAATATCAAAGAGTGAATTCAGAGTATCATAGAAATAACGAACAGCTGACTTCATATCTCTACAATTGTACAGTTAAGACCAATCGGTAGTAGCAATGTTTTCATTAAGGCTGGCAAAGTCAGTCTTACGAAAGCACCTAGTTAGAGGTAACTCATTTGAACCAAGTAATGGTGAAAGCAAGGGCAGATCAATTTTTAAATTTAATGTAGGATTAAATTTGTCTTCTGGAAGAACAAATGGTTCGATCCTAGAAACCTCGCAATAAGAAGAATCCAATACAAAAATAAGATCTAACGATTTTCCATTAGAATTTAAGACAGGATTGAATTGGGATAAAGATAAGCCTAGACGGCCATCAATAAAGTCATGTGACAAAGAGGGCAGCAACATGGTACATTCATCTGTTGGTGACCATGCTAAAGCGGCTAAATTAAAATCACCTAAAACTATGAACATGTCTTGACTGGAAACCAAAGAGGAGACAAACTGAATTGCCTCTAAATGATTTAAGTAAACCACCATGTCTAACAATGGTGGAATATAGGAACAAGTAATAAAAGCATTAAAAGATTTAAAATTTACTTTAACACCGACAAGCTCAATCTCCTGGGTACTAGAAAATTGAATCATTGCAGATGATAAAGCAGCATCAACAGCTATCAGAACGCGAGAAATCCGGTCACGTCTGAATATAGAAAAGTTTGTGAAGCCGATGTCAGCCGATGCATCAGCAATATCAGGTTTTAGCCATGTCTCTGTAAAAGCTAGAATGTTATGCTCAAAAGAAAGACTATCTACATAGAGATTAGGAAGTTTAGATTTCAGTCCTGTAACGTTCTGGTAACCCAGGTTAAGGGATGAAGTTAGTTTTTTGACACACCAGCAGATGCTGATGTGGCAGGAATAGTATTAGTTGTTGTTGTTGGCAGGCGAATCGGTTGCCGATTTTTCTTTTTTACAGTATATTCCTTAACTATTATATGTTTCGGCAAAAATCTTACGGACATATAATGTAGAAGATATTGGCAGAAGCACTAATTTTAAAGGACGAAATGTCCCGAAAATAAGAAAATTTAAACTTTTCTAAAAACTTTTCGCAATATTCGAGACGTTAACTTTCTTCCGAATATAGGCTATTACATCATCAGATGTGACAACAGGGTCTAGCCTAGAAACAAATATATGTTTCTTTGGTGGTATGCCAACGAGAGGCCGCGGTCCCGAAGCGTCAGCCGCAGCAGCAACGTTGGACATGTCACCCACTGCAGCAGTCAGTTATTTAATAATGTTTAGTTAGTTATAATTCGGACTCCAAGCGCACAAAACTGTGGCTTGTTTACGGGGCCCTCGATACTTTTAGAACTGTCGGCAATTTCCATTGGAATGGGTAATTGCCCGGACGCATCGGACACTACAATAGGCATCGTTTTTAAGAGAACATTCCCAGGTGATACCGGTACCAGGTGTACGTTAGGAGTGGATGGTGCATTAGACCGGTCGGGGACGATTAGAGACGCTGGCGGATCTACAGATACAGAAACACCCCAAGGACTGGTCCTTTTACGTTTTGGAGACTCATTCAAAGGCGATAAACTTCTGAACTGAGTCTCCACCGCAGTAAACTCCACTTGGAGTTTGTTAAAACCTGCCCTTAAATTGTCAAAACTATCTCTAGTCCGCCTCATGAATGAGCGCATCTCATTCTCTCATTCTCATTCACGGCAAGCATCACATCCATATTTTAAGCCACCACCTTTAGCAATAGACTCCTTGATTCTGCCTGTGTAGCCCGCACACTTTACGTGAACCGCATTGTCACACAACCAACAAAGAATATAGTCATGGGAGTGGCAACTATACAATTATTATTGCAAAAGAACGCAAAAAGAATCTTAGACTGAAGCAATAAAGTTGTCCATATTAATATTTGCTTTCCATTTATAAAAATAAAATTTAGGATTCCATTTGGTATACCTTGTACATTGAATTGAACTGGCGATATTCTTTGAATACCCACTACGTATTAAAATGCCCCAGAGAATCACAATATGATTGCGGTCTGGTGATCTTCAAAATAAGTGTGTCACCAGATCTTTTCGGCCAAGGCTTCAATTTTCCCCTCAAAAAATGTTACATATACAAGTTAACATGGACAAATGAATATAGCTAATGCTGCATTTGGCAGTGGCCACGATCGCTGGTTCAGCGATCCCACGGACTGGGTAATATGAGCCGTCCCGCAAGACGTTGACCGCTGCTAGCGGCACGAGGCGCAGTGTCAGCATTCCTATGGCCAATGCTTAGGGTAGTTTATTTAATAATGCTTAGGGTAGTTTATTTAATAATGTTTAGTTAGTTATAATTCGGACTCCAAGCGCACAAAACTGTGGCTTGTAATAAATCAAAATAAAAATATAAATAAACATTTATATTACTGGCGCCCAACGGAAACTAAAAGTGCCCAAAACTTTAAAAACAATTCTAAGTAAAAATAGAATTGAAATAAAAAACAAAAAAAAGTTTAAACATCGTAGTGAACAAATTATCACTACAAAAAAATAAAAAAATACAAAAAAAAAAAACAACAACATAGTCAAGTCATTGGACTGGTGACGGCAGCGGCGAAGAAAAAATAGAAGACGAGAAGCAGCAACAAAACGGAAAAAACTCCACCGTCGGCCACAATCCAGCAATAAGAGGGCATAGAAATTAATCAACAGAAAAATGAAAATGTAAGTGAGATTTTTGTTGTCTAAATAAATTAATCTTGGATTGTGTAAATATTCAATAAATCGCTTAGCATTAGAGGTGGTTACTAAACTAAAACGTTGAAGTTGACATTCTCTGTTTTAATTGAATCAAAAACAATTTACACTATTAAACGAAATATTTGTTCCCGTCTGTTCATGTGGAGAGATAACCGGAAAAATAGTGATAGTAGTGACGAAGAATTACTAAAGGTTATAGAAGGCAACAGTGAGCAAGTGAAAGATACGCACACCAATAATCAGAAAAATAGTGATAGTAGTGACGAGGAGTTGTTAAAGGTTATAGAAGGCAAAAGCGAGCTAGTGAAAGAAACACACAAAATGCCAACAACAGAGGAGGTGATGAAAATAGTGCAAGTGGCAGTGCAGACTGCGCTTGATCACCAAGCTGCACAGATACAGTCTACTTTCACACAACAGTTAAACCACGAAATGGAGTCTTTAAGGACTCAGCTAGAAAGTTTAAAACCAGTCGCACCGGAGGTTGAGGTTTATAGGGATGCCGAAATCATCCCAGGAATAGAGTGTAAGGAACCATTAGATATTGTTACATCCTTGCCAGATTTTGATGGCAATCAAAACGAATATATTTCATGGCGCTCCGCAGCTTCATTCGCATACGAACTATTTCGACCTTATAGGGGCAGTTCCGCCCACTACCAAGCAGTAGGCATAATCAGGAATAAGGTAAAAGGTGCCGCTAGTTCCACTCTAGCATCGTACAACACTGTAAAAAATGTCGACGCGATCATAGCTCGACTAGACTTCACCTACGCTGACAAAACGCCCATTCGCGTTATTCAACAAAAATTGGGAACCTTACGACAGGGGGAACAGTCGCTGTCTCAGTATTATGACGAGGTGGAAAAAACATTGACCCTCCTCACTAATAAAACGATAATGACCCATGAGGCAGCGTCAGCGAACGTGCTTAATGAGCAGTTTAGGTCCGATGCGCTACACTCCTTTGTGTCGGGGCTTAAGAAATCCCTCAGGGCAGTAGTACTACCAGCAAAACCCAAGGATTTACCCACTGCGCTAGCATTAGCGCACGAAGCTGAAGTAAGCCACGACTACGCAGCCTTCGCTGCAAGCTTTGCGCGGGCTAGCGAGGAAAAAGCTCAGGGCCCCTTTGAACAAAAGAACCAAAATTTTCGAAACAATGCTAATCAGAATAAGAGCTCGGAAAATAGCCAAGGGGCATACAAGAAGACTCCTCATTATACTAGGGTTCAGGAAAAACCAAATAACAAAGGGAAGCCACCACAAAATCCTGGGGCTCAGGCGTTCTCAACACCTGAACCCATCGAGGTCGACTCCTCTTCAAAGTATAGGCAACCAACCAGATATTCAGGAAATAAGTCCACAAAATCTGGATTCGGGTCGAAAAAGAATCAGCAGGTTGATTTCACGTCTCAGGTTTCCCCTGGGGAAGAAGCCTATGAGACAAAAGCAGAGGCGAGCGCTCTGGCAGCTAGTGATGACTTGTCAGATAGTGAAGAATCTTGTAATTTTTTAGGGAACACTCCCTTCTACCGGTCATCACAAGAACAGTAGGAGGAAAAACAATTAAATTACTTATCGATACGGGGGCCTCAAAAAACTATATTCGTCCAATGGCGGTAATAAAATCGTCACCCCCGCAGAAAAACCATTTAATGTCAGATCCATACATGGGACCTCAAAGGTAACGGAAAAATGCCCAATACATATTTTTGGCCTTAAAGCACATTTCTTCTTGATAAATATCCCAGAAGATTTCGACGGCATAATTGGTTTCGACCTTTTAAAAAAGGTCGGAGCAACTATCAATCTATTAAACAACCAAATAGTTACAAAAAATGGATCTGAAGCCATTAATTTTACCCGTTGCCCACAAAAAATTTCATTTATATCGACGACACAGACGTCCCGGCTGCTGTACTTAAGTCTTTCAACAAGATGATGGACGAAAGAGTAGGAGCGTTTGCAGACCCTGACGAGGCTCTGCCATATAACAAAAAAACTGTAGCAACTATTCGAACAAATGGGGAACCGGTATACTCCAGATTATACCCACTCCCAATGGGCGTTACGGACTTTGTCAACGCAGGAGTTAAACAACTTCTAGCCCACGGCATAATTCGACCCTCAAAATCTCCCTATAATAATCCGACCTGGGTGGTCGACAAAAAAGGAACAGATGAAAACGGCTTCCATAAAAAGAGGCTAGTAATTGACTTTAGGAAACTAAACCAAAATACTACAGATGACAAGTACCCTATTCCAATGATTTCAACAATCTTGTCGAACATTGGAAAGGCCCAATATTTTACAACATTGGACCTTAAATCGGGATTTCATCAAATAACACTAGCAGAAAAAGACAGGGAGAAAACTGCTTTTCTGTCAATAATGGGAAGTATGAATTCTGCAGACTTCCCTTCGGTCTCAAAAATGCACCCAGTATTTTCCAGAGGGCCATCGATGACGTCCTTAGGGAAAAGATAAGTAGAACATGCTACGTCTATATAGACGATGTTATTATTTTTTCTGAAACAAAGGAAGACCATGTTAGGGACATTGAATGGGTCCTTAAAAGCCTTCAGGACGCGGGGATGCGAGTATCACAGGAAAAATCCAAATTTTTTAAAAAAAAGTGTGGAGTATCTGGGATTTATCGTATCTACGGATGGTATCACAACTACACCCGAAAAAGTTCAGGCAATCAAAAATTTTCCAATGCCAAGTACCCTTTTTGATCTCAGATCATTTCTCGGCCTTGCCAGCTATTATCGCTGCTTCATAAAAGACTTCGCGAAAATCGCAGACCCCCTTACAGATATTTTAAAGGGCGATAGTAGAAAAGCTACCAAAAACATGTCTCGGAAAATAAAAATCGAGTTTAGTTCAGAACAATTGCAGACATTCTCATTGCTAAAAGATATTTTAGCATCAGAAGAAGTTTTTTTAGCCTACCCAGATTATCGACAACCATTCGATCTTACCACAGACGCATCTGGTGATGGGCTAGGCGGTGTCCTTTCACAAAAAGGCAGACCAATTACCATGATATCCCGTAAATTACGTAATAACGAAAGAAATTTTTGCGACTAACGAAAGAGAGCTTCTTGCCATAGTGTGGTCACTAAAAAACTTGAGAAACTACCTTTACGGGGTAAGAGACCTAAATATATTTACCGACCATCAGCCATTAACCTTCGCCGTATCAGACAAAAATTCGAACGCGAAACTAATACGCTGGAAAGCATATATTGATGGACATGGCGCTAAAATAATTTATAAGCCAGGAAAGGAAAATTTCGTAGCAGACGCCCTTTCGCGTCAGAACATTAACGCTCTCGAAGCACCAGATTCAGAATCCGATAGGGCAACCTGCCATAGTGAAGAGTCTCTGTCCTACACTATTGATATATCCGATAAGCCCTTAAATTGTTTTCGAAACCAGATCGTGATTGAAGAAGCAGAGTTCCCTTCGGTAAAGACATTCGTTCTCTTCCAGAGTAAGTCCAGGCACATAATACGCACATCAAACCCTGATTCACTTTTACAGACACTGCAAGACGTATAAAATGCTGAAGTGGTAAACGCAATACATTGCGAACTGCCAACTCTTGCCCTCATTCAGCACAAATTGGTTGAACTGTATCCGGCAACAAAATTCTGGTACTGCAAACACATCGTTACAGATGTACCAGACAAGTCGGAACAAAGAGAAATTGTAGTGACCGAACATAACAGGGCGCACCGTGCAGCCCAGGAAAACATGAAACAAATTTTGCAAGACTATTTTTTCCCGAACATGGGAAAATTGACCACAGAAATTGCAGTCAATTGCAAGATCTGCTCTGTCGCAAAATATGACAGGCATTCAAAAAAACATGTGTTGGAGAATTCTTACACATCGACGTTTTTTCCACAGTTGACATAAAGCCGGCCATTCTACAGTTAGTCAATTACTTTGCTAATGTTAAGACAATATATTGCGATAATGAAAGGTCGATAAACTCTGAAACAATAAGGTCCCTCCTATTAAATGAGTTTGAAACACAAATCGTCAACGCCCCACCCCTACACAGTACATCTAATGGCCAAGTGGAAAGATTCCACAGCACGTTACTTGAGATCGCACGATGCGACAAAATAACAGCTCAGGCTAGCGACACTATCGATGTTATACTACTAGCAACAGTAAAGTATAATAGGTCAATCCATTCAGTCTTAAACAAAAAACCAATCGAAGCAGTTCATGAAACTACGGTAGAAAAGGGATTGCAAATTGCCAAAAAGATAAAAGAGGCTCAAAACAAGCAAATGGAACAGGAAAACAGAACTAGAATAGACAAAAAGTACCAACGGGGTGACAAAGTCTTGGTAAAGTCAAACAAACGGCTTGGTAACAAACTTACTCCTCTGTACAAGGAAGGAATTGTAGAGGCTGACCTAGGAACTAAAGTTCTTATAAAGGGGAGGGAGGTCCATAAGGACAATTTAAAATAGAACCTCTAAAAATTGTTTTTCTAAAATTAGGTTTGCACACTTCTACAACTACTAGAGTAATAAGACTATTTTATAATATCAGAAATTACAGAACGGACTTTATACTGATACTGACAATACTGAGGACACACGCGACAATGACCATGAAAATTACGGACTATACCAAAGCAGACTTTATACAGATACTGGACGGAGACGTGACAGTTTGGAAAGAGTACAGCTACCTCGGACATACGACAAACATTACCTCGTACAGGATATACGCGGACGAGACCAGGAAAACTATTGAATTCTTTAAGGAAGATCATATTAAAATAATTATTTCGACAGATATTAGGAAAATCGACACGCTAATAGAAACGATGACGGTTCATCATCATAGAGGCGCTAGAAGCTTAAATATTTTAGGCACTGCATTGAAAGTAGTGGCCGGAACTCCTGATTTTGACGACTGGGAACAGTTCAAGTTTAAACAAGAGCAATTAATAGAGTCAGAAAATAAGCAAGTCAAGATCAACAACAAATTACAGGAAAAACTGAATGCAATAACGAACCAGTTTGGCAAAAGCGAATTTGTTGAACCCAATAATCCTCGATGACTTGGATGTCAATGAAATGACTAACAAAAATCTCACAAATATTAGTGTGTCAGATTTATTAGATGTAGGTAGTATTAAGGTTTTTCAAAATTTTAACATTTTGTACTTTCTAATTAAATATCCTCACCCAGAATCTGTCTGTAAGAAAATCAGCCTTTACCCGGTAGAGCGGGATAACATCATTTTAGATTTTAATAACAGAAACGTAGTTGCTGATTGTGGTATGGAGCTATTCTCAGTCGAGGGTTGCCAATTGGCGGTAACCACAACATTCTGCAAAAGATCGCCCATGAATGGCTGCACGCAACAATTAGTAGCCGGAACTCAAACCCATTGTAGCTCCAGACCAGGTCACCTGGAACCCTTAATAGTTGTGGACGAGGGAATGGTTATCATCAACGACGCCACCATGGACATAACAACTCTTCAAAAGTCTCTTGACCTACAGAAGTCCGGGGACGGCATCCACTTAAGCGAAGGAGGAGTTAACATGGACAAATGAATATAGCTAATGCTGCATTTGGCAGTGGCCACGATCGCTGGGTCAGCGATCCCACGGACTGGGTAATATGTCCAGTCTTCCAATCATGAGATTAAAAAATTTGTTTGTGCTAAAACTTCTTGGAATTCTTTTTTTGCCTATGTTACTTGTTCGTATATTCCACCACAGTCCGACTTGGCAGTATACATTCACCATTTGGAAGCCATTCAACTTGTTACCACACATCTCTCTGACAAAGATTTGCTCGTTGTTCTAGGAGATTTTAATTTATCTGAGATTGCCTGGACCCTTTCATATAATACTTTATTACTGTTGCCGTCCTCGTCATATGGTTTCATGGATGGTCTGCTTGAGTTGTCCCTAACTCAAATAAATCCTGTCCGGAATATTCGTGACAGATCACTAGATCTGGTATTTCTGTTGGATTCTTCCAACTGCGATGTTTCCGGGACTGATCCCTTAGTGATTCCTGAAGACAACTTTCATCCAACTCTGGATGTAACCATTGACCATCGTTTTGCGGTTATGTCTCGTTATACTAACTCGATGCCTCTAACCCGGTGCTTTCGTAAGACAATCTTTACTAAACTTAAAAAACTTTTGTTAACTAATGATTGGTCATATCTGTATACTTGCACGGATATGGACCTGCCATTTCTGTCTTCTATAAAACACTTAAGTAGTTCTTCGATGTTTGTGTCCCCAGTGTGACCCAAGGATAGTCTGATAGACCTCCTTGGTTCTCATGTGAGTTATGTAACTTGAAGAACGTAAAAGAAGATTTAAAGAATCCGATAAAGCATCGGATTTTTCCCTTAATGTAGTTGCTTAATCAAATTTTTTGGTGATGAATTCACAATGCTACAAGGATTATCTTCAGCGATGTAAACTTAGGTTTTTTCGCGATTCTAAGCAATTTTATAACTTTGTCAATGCAAAACGTAAGACATAAGTGCACCCGTCTTGTCTTTCGAAAACAATAAAGCTGACACTGATCAGGCTATTGCCAATATGTTTGCTGATATTTTCAAAACAACTTATTAAAAACGTCCGAAGCCTCCAATTATAGGGGTATTTCAAAATTGTCTGCATTACCTAAATCATTTGAGAAAATAGTAACATCTCTACGATTTTGTAGCTCTACGATTCCGTCATTCCAACAGGGGTTTATGAAACGTAGATCGACAACTACTGACATATTATAATTTACATATCACTCGATCAAAAGATTCAAGACTGCTGTGCAAACTGACTTTACTTCAGTCTTCTTGCCTGCTTCAATCCGATCTTAATGATCTTCAGAGTTGGTGTGAAACCAACCTATTAAACCTGAACGGCTCTAAATGTAAAGTTGTCTTTTTATAGACGCACTCCATACTTAGCAACTTATTATCTAAACGACACTGCTTTAGGGCGGTTAGATATTATCAATGATCTAGGTGTTTTTATGGAACATAAATTAACTTTTAATCCTCATATTTCTGCTACAGTTAGTAAAGCTATGAATGTTCTGGGGTGTGTGAAACGATGGTCAAAAGAGTTTGACGATCCGTACACTGTATACTTCATTAATCCGTCCTATCTTAGAGTACGGATTTTGCATATGGCCACCTCAATATGAGACGCACCAAAGTAAAATTGAATCTGTTCAAAAGCAATTTCTGCTATTTGCTCTTCGAGGTCTAAATTGGGATCGCAATATCTATTTGCTATTATACTCCAGTAGGCTTCTTTTAATCAATCTTCCTTCTTTAATTAATCGTTGAGTAATGCTTGGTGATATCTTTATTCACAAACTTTTAATAGGTGATATAGAGTCTCCTAAGTTATTGAATCAGTCGAAACTTCGACTAGACTCTAGAGTTCATCCCTAGTCCTGATGTCGTTTGGGCCACTTCGCATTGTACGCGTCAACGACCAGACAGTATAAAAGCTCCCCAAAAAATTTCTTCCTATAAAATTCATTTTTATGCTAAAGATAGATATTGCATCAACGCATACTTCAAATATAGACTTTATAGTTAAAGCTCAATATTTGTAAACCTAGCAATTAAGTAACTTTTAGTGGCTCAGACGATTGTCCCAGATTATGATTATAAATCTAATAAATCCTGGCCACGTGAAATACACAACAGTCACGGCCACCTTAAGAAGTTAGTCTAGTTTTAATTTAATTTACTTTAACTAACACAGCAGTCTACGAAATAAGCTTGAGCTAAAAAACATATAACAGTTAATTGTAGAAAAGTAAGCTTGAGCCTTATACGCAATCAAACATTCCTGACCCAGAGAAGGTGTTTTATTTTCAACAGGTGCCAGCTATACACCGATTCATGTGGTCAGGGAACAACTGCGAGCAGTGTCATGTCTAAAATATAATCAGAATTTTCGTTTCAGATTATTGTAAAGAAGAGAGCGAAGTTAGAAAGGTGTGAAAAGTGAGAAGATTAACAAAAAAAGCGAAAAGGTTCGTGTAGAGATTAGTTAATGAAACATCTAAGATGAATCTTTTTTCGACTTCTGGTCCATAGGTGGGGAACAGATAAATATAGAGTATCAAGTAAATTTGAAGAAATGATTAGTATATGATTTTCCGTTGATTAGAATATGGAGAAAGAAAATGCCAAATACGAGCCTACGGTTGTAAAGTGAAGGAAGATTAAAACGAAGAAGTCTAACAGAATAAGAAGGGTCCCAATTAAAAGCCACATAACGCGAACTTGAGGAATTGCTTCTGTACCGATTCAAAACTGCGCTAGTGTACACCATATTCAGTGTTCCACACTGGCGAGCAATATTCTAGAGTAGGGCAAAATAACGAAATGAATTGAACCTTTGTTACGTAGGGGTCATCAAATTCTTCGGCTCCACATTTTTGAAGCCAAGCAGACTACAAAATTACAGAAGCAAGCAGACTACAAAATGCAGACATTCAAAATTAAAAATATTCGAAAACTAAACGAAGGTTTTGGGTCAAATTTTACGCCTAAATCTTTAAATAATAACGCACGATCTAACATAGATGGAGTACTGAACTAGGAACGGAGACAAACGACTGAATGTCATAAGAGAGCAGTTTGAGGCAATAAGGTGTAGTTTACTAACGTGGCACAAATCACAGAATGCATCGAGATCTGGCTGCAAGTACGGTTGGAAAGAATGGCCATTATGGGAATAACAAATCTGGACGTCATCCGCAAACATGACGACGCACAGTGGGGCCTTTTGGCATTTTACTCGCAAAAACCATAGCTGATAAATAATTCCTCAAGCTTCAAAATGAAGGTGTGCCAAGTTTGCTGGGTGTTCGTGGTGCTGTAATATTCAAGGTCAAAGTCAGAAAATGTTTCCAAGCATTGTTATACCATACACCCATAGGGTGAAATGGTATATTAAAGTCGCCAAAATGTATGTAACAGGCAGAAGGAAGCTTTTCCGACCCCATAAAGTATATATATTCTTGATCAGCATCAACAGCCGAGACGATCTAGCCATGTCCGTCTGTCCGTCCGTCCGTCTGTTTGAACACCTAGATCTCGGAGACTATAAGAGCTAGAGCCACCAAATTTGGTATGTAGACTCGTGTAGTATGTACACTGATCAAGTTTATTTCAAATTTCTGCCACGCCCCCTACCGCCCCCGCAAATTAAATAAAACCGATTTTCTCAAACACTATAGCAACTAGAGACACAAAATTTGGTATGTATATTTGCTAAGTAAATGCGCACATTTTGTATTTGTAAAAATTTTGCCACGACCCCTACCGCCCCCGCAAATTAAATAAAACCGATTTTCTCAAAAACTATTCTAGCTAGAGACACAAAATTTGGTATGAATATTTGCTTAGTAATTGCGCACAGTTTTGATGTGTAAAGATTTTTCCACGCCTCTTTCCGCACACTTAAATTTGATACTAATATCCAGCAAAATACCAAATTTGATCAAAATCCGAATAAAAATAGCCAAGTTATGCATATAAACGTTTTTCCATATGGCCGGAGTTGGCCGTTGGCTGGTGGGGGCGCCAGGGTGCTCGTATGCTTGAGTGAGCGAAATACTAAGATATGCTTGTAAAAAGCATGCAAACCGATTTTTTTAAAAATACGAAAATGCATTTGTTATTATAAATTTGAAATATTTGTTTTATTGGTGTATGGTATACCCAAGTCGGCGAGACGACTTACTTACTTCATTTTCCTTTAAAAACGGTATGAAACATGTCTTTTTTATTCACAAACGGAATTTTTTTTATTGTTTTTAACGACTATGTAACATTTTGTAATGTTTTAATTCGTTTTTATAACATAATTACATAAAAAAAAAAAAAAAATTATTTTTAAGGTTAATTTTGAATATTTGCTATGGATGGCTGATTTTCTTTAAAATAATTTTCAATATTTAAATCAATATCTAATAAAGCCAAGATTTCGGGACTATATTTATTTATTTACGTCAACTAACACAGCAGTCGACGAAAAACCTTAAGCTAAAAGACAGAAACAACTTATTGAAGAAGGTAGCTTAGCTTTATACACAACTAAACATCCGCGACCCGTTGGAGGTGTTTTATTTGCACAAGGTGCCAGCTATGCCCCGATTCACAGCCAGTATGGTCAGGGATAAGTTGCAAACAATCCAGTCCAAGTCCATAATGTATTTAGCGGTTTCGTTGTAGATGATTGAAAAGTATAGCTCGAAGAGAAGTGACAGACAGATGAGGAGAGATAAGCTGAGAAAGGTTGTTAAAAGATTGGCAAAGAACACGAAAAGGTTCGTGATGAGAGTAGTTAGTAAGACATCTACTAACCTGCATAGAAAAAAAGTTTCTGGTCCGACGTGAGGGAACACAAAAATATAGCGTATCTAGTAAATTGGTAGAAATGACATCACCATTGACTAGTTTATGGAGAAAGAGAATGCCAAATACGAGCCTACGGTTGTAAAGTGAAGGAAGATTAATAAGAAGAAGTCTGTCAGAATAAGAAGGAAGGCGAAGACTCGGGTCCCAATTAAGACCACGTAACGCAAACTTAAGGAATTGCTTCTGAACCGATTCAATACTATGCTGGTGAACATCATATTGAGGGTTCCACACTGGCGAGCAATATTCTAAAGTAAGGCGAACTAACGAAGTGTATAAAACCTTTGTTACGTAGGGGTCATTAAATTCTACGGCCCAACGTTTTATGAAGCCAAGAAGACTGCATGCTCTATTGACAATTGAAGATATATGAATATTAAATGAAAGTTTTGGGTCAAACATAACGCCCAAGTCTATGAATGATGGCACATCATCTAATAGAACAGACTTAATAGAATAATGAGCTAGGTATGGAGACAAACGACTGAATGACATAAAAGAGCACTTTGAGACATTAAGGTGTAATTTATTAACGTGGCACCAATCACAGAACGCATCGAGATCTGATTGCAAGTACTGTTGGAAAGAAGAATCATTATAGGAATAACAAATCTTGACGTCATCCGCAAACATGAGCACGCGTGAGTGAACCAAGGCCAGGGCAAATCATTTATAAACAGGGTAAATAACAGTGGGCCCAGATGACTGCCTTGGGGGATACCTGAGGTAACTGGAACAGTTTTGGATATTGAGGAACGAAAAGACACCTTTTGGGTTCTGCCAATAAGATACGATTTTAACCAAGCCAACAGTTTCGGGGAAAAGCCCATGATGTTAAGTTTCGTCAGAAGCATAGATGGATCAACCGTACCGAAAGCCTTACTAAAGTGGGTATAAATAACATCAGTTTGACACTTTTTTTGGAAGCCGTGGAATAATAAAATAATAAAAGACTCCTTCCAAACATCAGGAAAGCTAAAAGTCTCACTCGATATAAAGAATAACCGAGATTAAGGCTTCGATAGGGAAATCGAACACATTTTAAGGATGCAACTAGGTATATTATCAGGCCCGGGTACAAAGAAAGACTTAATAGATGATAAGCTAGTGATAGTACAGTCTTCAGTAATACTAGGAAAAAACATACAATTTAAATGTGGGATTGAGAAGGGATAGTATGTGGGATCCGAAGCAGTATTAGAATAAGTCGACTGAAAGAATTTAGCAAACAGATAAGCAATATCTGAATCATTATTAGCAGTCTGGTCATAAAGTCTGAAGGTGGAAGGTAGTAGGTTAGAGCGTCGTTTAGAATAAACAAAGTTGTAGAATCTTTTGTGGTTCTTAAAGAATTCAACCTTACAGCCCACGATATAATTATTGTAGCATTGAGTATTTAAGAGACAAAATTGAGATTTCGCTACACAATAATTTGCATAGTCAAGTCGCGAACCTTTTTTTTTAAACCTTTAAAAAAAACTCAATTTAATGTTACGGAGATTAGACAGCCTACGTGTGAACCGGACCGGCGCACTGGAGACGGTAGAGACATTCACATAAGGAACGCATTTATCAATTAGAGAACTAAGAGCAGAGTAGAAAAAATTCACTGCACAATCTATATCACAGCACTCAAATAGAAATGACCAATCAAAAGAGGAAATAAGGTTGTTGAGAAGATTGAAATTTGTTTTACGAAAACATCTACGGCGAGAAACTGAGATGTTATTAAATGAATTAGTAACGGATTTGTAAGAAATAATAACTTCAATGGTAGGGTGATCCTTATGATCTTCAGGCTTCACAAGGGGCTGTGTTTGAGATACAGAACTAACTGAGGGATCCGAGACAAAAACAAGATAGAGGATTCTTTTAGAAGAGTTAAGTAAAGAATTCAACTGATATAGCGGACATTAAAGTAGGCTATTAAAAAAACATGTTGAGATGAAGGAATTAAGAAAGATAGATTATCATCAACCAGCCAAGAAATATTAGGCAAGTTGAAATCACCTAAAACTATAAGGAAATCACGATCTTTAAGACGATTAAAAATAGTTTGCAAAGCATCAGCATGGTGAATGTAGGTCATGATATCACAAGCTGGAGGAATATATGAACAAGAAATATGTAAGCTAAAGTTTGAAAATGTATCTTCGACGCAAATAAACTCAACACCTAATGGCAGAACAATCGGCACAACACTTGAACACAGATTCGAGTTGACAGCAATGAGTACTCCACCACCACGACGACCAAGCCTATAAGGAGTAAAGCTATTAGAAAGAATTTCGTTATCCAAAACAGGGGAGTTGAGCCAAGTTTCAGAAAAGGCTAAAATGTCAGCCGAAAAGGTTTGACTATCACAGTAAATTTCGGGAGACCTAGAAAATTTAATCTTTTGAATTACAACCTTAGCAGGGCATATATTACCAATATAAGCTGCCACAGACGACTCAGACGTATCTGGAGCAAGCCTAGAAATAAATAATTGTTTGCGATGAGGCACTACAGTTGGTAAAGGCGGAGGACCATTGGAATCCACAAGTGAATGAGAGCCAGCTTGATCGTGTAATTGATCAGAGTTCCCGTGAGGGACAGATTGAGGTACACCAGGGCTTGTACTGGGTACTTCAATTTGAAAAGAAGAGCTTAAAGAGGGACAAGAAGATGGTGTAGGAGAAAGTAAAATGGGAGAAGATGTAATAGAGAGTGCTGGCGACTGCTTATGAGGCAACTCAAGGGTACATTTCTTGGCTGAAGTCAAGCTGCTGACTGGCGCAAAATGGGCAAGTTCAGCGCATTAAGCTCAGGCTTAGACACAGACACACCAGAAAATTTGTCATAGTCGCGGCCGTTAAGGCCAGCACATTTTAAGTGAATAAGATTATCGCAGAGCCAACACGATATTGCTCTATACTGATCATCAAAACGATCATAATGCTTGCAAGTAGGTAGACAACAAGCCATTGAAACGCCAAAAGGAACACAAGGCAAAAATATATAAAAATATATACAAAATTTAAATAAGGTGCGTATCAAAATGATAAGACAGTCAAAAAATTTGATTTCATCGCCAATTACATGTTGTTTGGAATTTTACAAAAACAAATATTGAGATAGATAGATCAAAGCATAAGCTGCAAAATATTACCGTTAATTGCTATTTTTAGCATTCTCTGGAATACCACCGTTAGTTTTTCGTGGAAATAGAAGAATTTTGTCTAATTGCAGTTGTATCATAATTATAAGACACATTAAGAAAAGTTAAGTTAAGCAAATTTTTAGTAGAGATTAACTAAAAAAAATTGATTTAAGACTTAAATAAATAAAATGGGTCGCTCTACATTACTTTCGGAGCAGGAAAAGGGAAGCATTCTTGCTTTTTCGAAATCTGGTTGGACTGTGTCCAAAATATCCAGAGAAATTGGACGCAGTCGCACCGCAATCGCAAATTTTTTGAAGAATCCGGATGATTATGGCAAGAAACGGAGTAGTGGTCGGAAACCAGTTTTAAGTTCACGCGACAAACGGCTTATTATCAATAAAGCGAGCAATTCATCTGCGTCCTGTTCCCGGCTTGCAGCACTTGCCAGTAACAAAGTGTCCCGCATGACTGTTTGGCGTACTCTAAATGATTCTGAACATATTGTTCGAGCAGTTCTCAAAAAAATTCCCTTTTTAACACCCCGTCACAAAGCTGCAAGGATCGAATTTGCCCAACGAAACTTGTATACAAGCTGGGACTTGGTATAAAAATGCAGCATTGAACTCTTGCATATGTCTAATGTTTTTATTTTAAATAAGGTTATTTTTTCTGATGAGAAAAAGTTTAATCTCGATGGTTCCGATGGTTTTCGGCATTATTGGCGCGATCTGCGAAAGGAGCCTCTTCATTTTTCAAAGAGAAATTTTGGTGGCGGTTCAGTAATGGTGTGGGAAGCATTCAACAAGTTTTGACTTGCAGTGTACCAACTCCAAAATGAAAAGCTGTGATTACATACAGGTCTTAGGCAACAGTTTGATCCCCTTTTTAAATTAAAATAGAGAGATTCCACATGTTTTCATGCAGGACAATGCACGAATTCACGTTAGTCGCGAAACCAAATCGTTTTTGGATTGTCGTTCGGTGGCTTTATTGGACTGGCCGGCTTGCTCACCGGACTTAAACCGAATAGAAAATTTCTGTGGTATAATGGCACGACGTGCCTAAAGCAACAACAGGACCTATGAGAAGATACAGGACCTGAAAATATCGATTTTTAGGGAGCGGCGTTCTTTAGAGCCAGAGTTACTTCAAAAATTGTCAGATTCTATGAAAAAAAGAATTTTTGAAGTTCGTAGATGCCAAGGATCAACAATAAATCTATAAAATATCGTTTCTTATAAATTTCATAATTTTTTTTTTTATATTTAAGTGCTACAGCCGAAGGTGTCTTATAATTTTGATACAACTGAAAATACTGCATTTTCTATTTTTTTGAAAAAAAAAAAACCATTTGTTAAAATATTTGAATAAAATGTGTTAAAACGCTTTTCTGTTCCATTATTAAACATTTCCATAAGTTTTTTAGTCCAGTAGGTTCCTTAATTTTAAAAATATTCAAGAAAAACCAAGTGTCTTATCATTTTGATACGCACCTTACAAAGCACTAAGATAATTATCGATATAAAATCAATAAATACAAATAAAACAAAGAGACAGCAAGCATTTACTATGTACTTTTTACTATGTACTTTCCAAATCCTTTCGTGATCGCACGTGTCTTAGCGATGTAATAAGTGGGTCCGAAGAGGCTGCCAACATGTTGAAATGTTTTTAATGTATATGTGTATCTGAACCTTTTGTAGTCCTTGTTTTCACATTCCTGTGCTTCTTCGGATAGCTCTCCAATTGGTACACAATAATATTCTATTAAATCCTTTCCGTGAGCCAAAATCCTAGGTACCGTTGGAGTAAGCTTTTTTGCAAATACAATTCGGTCAAAAGTTAAGAAGTTTTTGCACTATATTCGGCAAATTTTTCACCATTTATCATATCCTTGCAATTTATAACATTCAAGATTAAAGATGTAATTTTATCCTTTTTAAGACAATCTCCATGCTTTGAGTAGTTTACTTTCAGTCCTAGCTCCCGAGAGAATTCAGCTTGTATAATCTCCTTCCTACTCTGTATATCCTCACGAGGAGAATTATCCGGTTTTTGTTTCTATTTGCCGAGGAAGTGCTAGCTAGCACTTTATTCTGCAATGCAACGGAGCAATTCCATATTCGCAGCAGTTCTCGTCACTCGTTTAATTTTTGAGTTTTTTTGCAAATTGGAGGATGTAATTAATCGTTTAAAACTTTTCCATCAATCATTGTCATTATTGTATTCATTAAATAAAACCGAGGCCGAATTTTTCATCAACTTAGATATCATTTACCTGCCTTGTCAGTTTTCCAAAGCAGGAAATAAGCAATCTAACATTGTAGAAAGGTAGTATGTATTTACAAAACAGCATTACGCAATTTTATCATTGAATTAAAAAGAAGCCACAGGTAAATGCGCATGCGCTTTTTTCTTCCTCATGCCTGTAGCCCATTTTTTTGGCGACGTTTCCCTATGGCTTACTCTTCGGTGTCGCAAATTTCCGAAGATTGGGACCATATACATGTAGTCCTGTATATACTAGTTGATCCTTGTTAGTTCTGTTCCATGAAAGTTCAAAAAACGCCTATATTTAGTGTATTTTTTAAACGCTTCTAGTTCAATAACGATTTAAGTAATTATTAAAATTTATGAAACATGCTATTAAATAGAACATGCTATTTAGATAAAACAAAAAATCCAAGATCGATTGTTGAAATTGGCCAATACTCAGTTTTAAAGTTGCGATTTTTTATAAAAATTGTCATTTAGTCCCATTTACTAAAAATGTCTCAACTTTGGGCGCCTCTAGCACCCATCAACCGATCTCAACCGATTTCAAAAATTTTTTGGATTCATTGCATATATAATTGATCGTGTTCATGGAAAAATTGATTTTTGAACGCTTTCCGAGCCCAACTGTGCGACGCGTGAATGAACCAAGGCCAGGAGTAAATCATTTATTAACAGGGTGAAAAACATTGGGCCAGATGACTGCCTTAAGGGACACCTGAGGATACTCGAACAGTTTTAGATAATAAGGAACAAAAAGACACCTTTTATGTTCTGCCAATAAGATACGATTTTAACCAAGCCAATAGAGCGGGGAAAAGACCATGATTTTAAATTTCGTAATAAGCTGAGTATGATCAACCGTATCGAAAACCTTACTAAAGTCAAAGCTTACGAAGTACAAAAATCATCCGGATCGGACCGCGGTATCCTTTAATGATATACGTGAAATAGGTGAAGAAGATCGAGTATTACTATGAAATTTTTTATTGTGATGGTTTTTAACATAAAACATAATTTCCCCCAAAAGTACCTACTGATATATGAACACAATGTAAATCGGCTCTGATGAAACCCTGCCAACAGCTGCCTAATACGTGATTGTTGGAAATCAACAGGGCACACTCACACATATACAGGCGCACAAACTGCATAAAAAGCATGTGTATGTGTGCCACTCACTGCATGCATTTACACATACAAAGAGGGTGTGGAAGAAAAACAAAAAAAGTTTGTATACCGTCGCAAGTTTCATTTTCTTGTGTTGTTAAGGTATTATCTAAAAAGTCTAAAGTTTGCGACAAAAAAGCCTACAAGTCTAGGCTGGAGCAATGCGGCATTTTTTTTTTAACGTTTAATATATTTGTTGAATCTACTCTTAAATTAGAGCCTAACAACATGTTTAAGATATTTTTCTTAGTCTAGTACTTAAGATAAATCCTGGG
This sequence comes from Drosophila insularis, assembly GCA_018903935.1. Lineage (NCBI taxonomy): Eukaryota > Metazoa > Arthropoda > Insecta > Diptera > Drosophilidae > Drosophila > Drosophila insularis. Next base: position 218,449 of record JAEIFP010000405.1, on the reverse strand, counting down.
GATATTGCAGGCGGCCCTAATCACTATTTATTGGGTTGGTCTGTCATTTCTTTTAAGACGAGTTCTATTATTAGTTCGCGTAAGGGAATTGGCAAGAACATTTGCATCCAGTTTCGCAGAATACTTTAGTTTTTGACTACCTATTTCAGATTTTACGCTAGGTATATTTAGATCATTTTGAATGTTGTCGTTCCGTATGTACCATGGGCCCCCGTGGTTGATCTTAAAATCTTCGACTGCGCCCTTTGTCGACATTGCTGGTACTTGCATTTCCCCATAGTACGGCTCCGTAAGTCCAGATGGGTTTCAGTACGGAGTTGTATAGGAGGACTTTATACTCCACACGTGGAGGGGACCGAGCATTGATGATCCATTGTAAGCTACTCGCTTTCAGTTTAAGCTGTGACTTTTTTGCTTCTATGTGCTTGCGCCTCTGTCTAGGTGGATGCCAAGGTAAGTAACTGGAACTGGTACGTTGTTTAGCATTAGAGCTGGACAGTTTCTTCTGTTAAGCGTAAATGTAACATGTTTGCATTTCTGCTCGTTGACCCGAATACGCCAGGTTGCTAGCCATTCCTCTACCACCTTGAGGTGTTTCTCTAATTTTTCAGAGGCTTGTATTGGGCTTTGGATCTGCTGAGGATTGCCATGTCATCGGCAAAAGTGGACGTTGTAAGTCCTAAACTCGTTGGTAAGTCTGTAGTGTACAGCAGGTAGAGCAATGGGCCGAGTACACTGGCTTGCGGAACACCAGCTTTGATTTCAAACTCAGCCGAGACGGAGCCATTACATCTTACAGCGAATTTCCTATTGTAAAGGTAAGATTCCATGAGTTTGTGGGAGTTTTTGCCGGATTTTGAACATCAGACCTTCCAGCCAAAGCCGAAAGCCTGGGTAACGTCGAGAAAGACAGCCGCACAGTATTCTTTTAGTTCGAATGCTGTTCGTATTTCGGATGTTATGCGATTGACTTCTTCAATTGTACCATGTTTTTCACGGAAGCCAAACTTGTGTGAAGGGATTGTGTTCTCCGATGCCAGAAATGAGTTTAGTCGGATCTGCAGGACCTGCAATTTTTGTCCTTTCCCACTTTAGGAATCATGATGATAGTGGACCTTTTCCATGGACCTAGTCAATTCTTATTATAGCGTAGAACAGTTTGCAGACATATTGTATGGCGATGATAGGGATTTCTAGGATCATTTTCGGTGTGATTAGTTCATGGCCAGGGGCTTTTTTCGGCTTTGTGTGGTTTTTATACCCTTGCAGAGGGTATTATAAAATTGGTCAGATGTTTGTAACGCACAGAAGGAGACGTTTCCGACCCTATAAAGTATATATATTCTTGATCAGCATGAGAAGCTGAGTCAATATAGCCATGTCCGTCTGTCCGTCCGTCTGTGCGTATGCGTTTTACTCAGCCATCTTAAGAGCTATCGGGATGAAATTTTTTTTGGGGGCTTTTTATTACCTAGGAAAGTATGAAAATCGGCAGAATCGGACCACTATATCATATAGCTCTGCAGGAAACATTTTTGCAAAAATTGGAGTATCGCCATGAAATTTACCAATATGATAGTATTTCATATAAAATCTCAGATCCCAAAATTTGAATCTTATCGGATATATTGAACACAAGTTACAGCCGATATAAATCGGTTCGGCTTGCTGCCTACTACGTCATCATCAAATCAACAGAGCACACGCATGCACACATACAGACGCAACGCTACATAAACTATACATATGTATGTGTATGCGTGCGAATCGCGGCATGCATGTAAAAGGGGATGGGGGAGAAGAATAAATTGAAATGATATTTGAAAGGTTCTGTGCATTAATGAATTGAGATACAGAAAAAGAGTTTGGAACATGTAAAAATATTATGGCCATGGACTGCAAGGGTATATAAACTTCGGCACAGCCGATGTTAGCTTCTTTGATATTTAAAAACTGCAGTGATCTTGTCCGATTGGAGTTCCGAGTACTTACTATCCGTTAATGTGCTCGAAGGGGGAAGTACAGATGAGTTTGATGTTGGATTTGGCTGGAAAACGCTTTTAAGATGTGTGGCAAATACGGATGCCCTCTCTTCGTCACTGCGGGCCCATCCACCGGTTGTACTCCTTATCGGTGAAACTGTCTCTGTAGGAGCCCTTAAAGTTGGGTGGGCTTTCCACTGAGGATGTTTGGACTGAGCTTTTCTGTGTATTTCGTTTGAGCCAAGCTTTCCTCTTGTCGTAACGCCTTGGAGAGGTTGCGATTGGCATGCCTTAGGCGAAGTTTTGCTGCTGGTGAGCGAGTAATCTGCCATTCTATTCTTAGACGTCATTTTTCCGTTACTAATTGTTCTATCCGCCGGTTCGTAGGCCTGTCAACAGGTTTAGTGTAAGTAGAGGCATGTGGAGTAGATACTCTTGCTGCAGTTCCCATCATCGACTCAAGTGCAAGACGCACATGTCAATGTCCTCTGCAGCATCCAGTTTCGGCGAACAGTCAATGTAGTCAATGTAATTAAGCCAATTTGTTTTGTTGTTTGTAAGCCTATATTCAGTACTTGAGGTCTTGTTAGTAGTGTGAATAGCACTGGAGAGTGATCGGAAGTTAAATCTAGCAGTGTATCCACAGTGATTCGATTACGCGGAATCCTCTTGGTTACTGCGAAATCAATCAAGTCAGGCACTTTCTGTGGATCTGTGGGCCAATAAGTAGGCCTACCCGGTGAGGCGCAATCCATCTTATTGAGAGGGTTGACTATTGTGTTGCACAACTGCTTGCCTTTAGGATTTACAAGGCGAGATCCCCAGTGCTTATGTTTGGCGTTATAGTCCCCTGCTGCAATAAAGCGATCTCCGAGTGTGTTAAAGAAATCGGTAAATTCCTTTTCAGAGATTGGGAAGCGTGGTGGGCAGTACAGGGCAACCAATGTAGTGTTGCCGCAGCTGGTTTGGACGGTTATAGCAGTTGCTTGTAGGTGCTGTGTTTCAAGTCTGTTGAGGAACGAGTGTTTTATACGATTTTTGATTAGGATACCAGTCTCGCCATGAGCTTTTCCGTTTGGATGGTTTGTTGCGTAGAAGGTATATTTTGATATTTGAAAATTATTTTTTGATGTTAAATGTGTTCGGATATCAGCAAAACGTCGATTTCGCTTGAGTCTAGGAATAGTTGCAGTTCATTTTTGTGCTTGGAGATGCCGTTAGCATTCCAAAGACATAGAAGTAGGGAAGCCATTATTTATTCTCGATAAGCTTCTGAATTAGCAGGTTTAGCAGTTTTGCATGAACGTCATAAAAGTGGTCATGTTTGGATTGAGTGAGATCAATAGGGCCTCTAAACCACTTGAAGTTTGCTGGCCAAGTTCTGATGCGCTAGGGTGCGGATTCTGTAGATGGTGGAGTGACGGGGTCTCTTTCGCGGGCTCTGTCTGTCCGGTTCGGAGCACACTAGCGAAGGATACACTAGGACTGGTTGTAGCAGGCATGTTAGATGATCTAACAGCCTTGGCGAAGAATACCTCCGGTGTAGTTTTGGAGGCGTTGAAGGTGATTTTTGGTCCAGCTGTTTCTGTCCTTGGTGCAAATGCCATCTTTATGATGTTCGCCGCAGCCAACACACACTGACCTAAGATTGCAATTGTTAGAGGTGTGGTTGTATTCCTGGCAGTTTTTACACTGCGGTGGTTGGTATCTCTTATGGGGCTCCTCTACGGTGATTCTTCTGTGCAAAAGGACCTGAAGGTTGTAGATTGGGTGCACTTCATTAGGATTCGACCGCTTTGCATCTGGTTGGAGCTCGATTTTAAAGAGCGGCTGTGCGACTTTGTTCCTGTTGATGATGTTGACAACCGACTTGACCGCAAACCCTTTTTCGGCCAAGGCTTCTGCTAGTTCTTGAGTAGGGACCGATGGTTCAATCCCCTTTAACACAACCTGGAGCCCTTTACTGCTTTTTAGTTGGTAGGTATAGAAGTTGATGTTAGCATTACGGGGGTACTTTTCGATGATGCGGAAATTGTCCTCAGTTTGGGTATGACATTTAATTTCTTTTATGTTACCCCTATTGAGAGGGTTTATAACAAAGTATTTGCCCCTACTGTTTCTACATATACGGATGTACAATGGGGATGGTCTAGCCGATTTCACTTTATCTACAGCGCCGGCTTGATCGTCTTGCTGATTGGCAAGAATTTTAAAACGATTCCCGCTAAGGAGTGCTACTCGTTCATTTGGTTTTGTTATTTTCGGCGTATTGCCACTTTTTTTCTTTTGCGGGCTTAGCTTCCGCTTAGTTATTTTAATATATCTATCCATTCCAGTTTGGACGAAGGCGTTGAGTATATTATTGTGGCTGACTCTGGGCGACTTGTCGTTGACGGCTTGAGGCAGGTCAATACTTCGGCAGACGTTGCAGTAGTTGCTGTCAACGAGCTGACGGTGCTGGTCGGTGCAATCGGTGACCCAGTTATCGATATTGATGGAGAAGCACACTTCTCTCTCCACGGTAAATTGCTGTTGATTGCTGAGTGGCTGGCACTTTCAGTGTTATTGCTTACGGTAGCATTCAGTGGGGTCGGCGACACCACCGAAAAGTACGCGTTGTTGCGTTGGACCGAGAGTCGACGCTCACGTTGTTGTTGTACAATTAGTTCTTGTAGCTGTTGCTGGTGGGGATCGGGATCGGGCTTGGGCCCGAATTGGTGGACATGGCTTTTGTAAACATTACGCACTTTGTTGTTGTATTTATTGCTATTAGAACAAACTAATAGCAATATATTTGTAAATAGGCGTCTCTGAGGCGACTGAGAGCGCTACACAAATTTTTGCGAACGCGGTCTTTTTTTTTTTTTACACTAAATTTTTGCGGAGTGCATTAAAAAACACGTCTGCACACGGCGGCTGTTGAGTGCATGAATTTATTCATGCATGTAGCATGTATTATTCATTAGTTTATGTTACAGCTATACAATATAGTTATCCGATTTTAATCAAATTTGGAACAGTCATTTACATTTTTATTAAACTGAAATATCAAAGAATCAAACTTGGCTGCGCCGAAGTTTACATACCCTAGCAGTCCTTGGCCATAATATTTTTACATGTCCTAAACTATTTTTCTAAACTCAATTCATTACTACACACAGTGTTTAAATTGCTGTAGTCGAATTAGCAAAAGTCATAAATTTTGTGCTATTCTTTGCTATGACTGTTTAGCAAATATGAAAACGAATACTTAGTGTTGCTTTTGCTTCCGAAAAAAACCGAAATCAGAAAATTTGACAGCAAAAGCAGCAGCAAATAAACGAAATAGAAAATTTTGACAGCAGCAGCATATAGCAAAAATGCGAAGGCAAAAAACCCGATAGCAGCAGCAATAGCAAAACCCCGAAACAAATTTCTTTGATAGCAACAGCCAAGTTATACATTTTATGATGATGATTCAAGCAACGTGGTACTAGTTAGCAGACAGCGCTGCCGGCAGCGGTTGAGCAGAGACGATTTATATTGAGTGTAACTTGTATTCTACTTAGATTGAAATTTTGGGATCTGATGTTTTATATCTAATACTATCAATATCTTCGCTACTTTTCACATGATTGCCCTAAAATTTGATATTTTTCAGCTCACAGCTTATTTCGTAGAGCTATTGAAAAATTTTTAACTCGGCTAACCTTCAAACTATTCAAGATATCACTTAAATAAAAATATTTCATTATTTTTCTCATTCTTCAAAAAAAATTAAAAAATTAACAAAAACCAACAATGTTACCTTTTTCCATGTCACAGCTTATTTCGTGCAGGCACTTTCAGTGCGTCTAATTCGGAAATCTTATTTTTGAAGTCTTATAAATCGATGAAACCGCATCGCATGTTTAAATTGTTGTCCCATTCTGCAATCGAGAGGCATAGAGAGGCGAGCTCACTCTTTCACCATTCTCAACGAAAGGCCACTCGTCTTGATATCTATGAGCATGCTGAATTAGTCTCTCGAAAAATTGATCATGGGTGCAAGCGAGAAGAAACGACTCTCTCCCTCTCGCGTGCTCTCTTTGTGCATGTCAAGCTTCACGTATTACGATTGCGAGCGTGAATGCTGAGAAGATAATAAATAATAAAACATTTGTTTACTGACTGCTTAATTGAGGCCGAAGCATGCGTATGTGGCATTTTTTTCGTTTCCAAAGGCAACGCACAGAGGCAAACTCGTATTGGCTTAATTGATTCCGAACTGATCTTGTTCACAAAAATGATTAAAAATCTTGTCCCAACCTAAAGAGGCAACGAAATACCTTTAAATAAAAAACATTTTAATAGGATGAACTTCAAAAATGAGTTTAGATATTCAGAATTAAATACGGAAGCATTTTAAAATAAAAAATGTTCCAAATATTATCAGATCATAGGTCCTATGAGCCTGAGCTCGATTAAAGCCGTTGGTAAAAATAGCAAAACAATCATGTTAAGCTTTTTCAAAAATACAATTTTTTTTTTTATGATGACGTTATGTTTTTATTCTGGTTACAGACAAAACTCTACAGACCAAGTTTTTGCGTTTTTTCAATAAACAGCACTGAAAATTAATAAAATAGATATGGCATAATTTAGTGCATGGAACACGTGAAACGCTATGTATGTATGTACATACATACATATGTACATTAGTTTCAAATTTTGTCTGCACGACATAAGCCGTGACATGTAGCTAATAGTGTTAGTTTTGTTAATTTTTTAAAAGTTTTTGAAGAATGAGAAAAATATTGAAATATTCTTATTATTAGTTAAATACATACATATGTACATTAAAATGTACATGTTAAACAGTAAATACATGACAAATGATTCACGTGTAATTTAAAATACAATACATTATTCAGAAAAGTCGTTTGTACAGCATCGAATTCTCCATTTTTAATAATCCAGATAACGCTTTCATTGCTTTTGTCACACATTTTTAACTAGGTTTAAAAAAAGCTTGAAAGTCAACTGTCGACGGATATATACATATACATACAAACATATGTTTACAAACATAGTTATTTGAGCCTTTTTGCACGCCCATTTATAACATTTATTTCCACACTACAATTTTCACCAAACCATGATACGCTGGTATACCCGATTTCCACTGGCGACCATCCACCATCTTTTTGGGAAATGATGCATAAGGTTTCGCCGTGCCGAAATTTTAGACCCAATTCTCACACGATTTATTGTAACAGCTAACTTTAGAGCTGGCACATGCAGACTTGTTGCACAGTACAGCAAGTAAAATAGATTCTAATAATTTTTTCTTCCGTTGAAAATAAAAAGGAGCAGTATTGTAGATATACTATATATCCTATTATTAATATATATAAAATTTCGAATATGCAAGAACTTTTAATATCTGTGTATATCTGTAGGCCTATGCTAATACAGTGCGCGACAACCGATTAGCCCACCCAATGCATCCTACATTTGAAGCTTAATATCAGCCAATTGCGTGATGCTTTTGGGATGAATTTTGTGTCATTAGGACTTCACATATTTTTAAACAAAGAAAAATAATATTTAAGAGATTAACTTTATTAATAACGTTTTAAGAGAATATTATCTAAATTAATATAAGAAATCGACTTAAATTTTCGCGCCAACCGATTAGCACACCCACTTGAAAATGTCGAAATATGTAGAAAAATGGGCTTCGAATAGCATCACAAAATTTTTTATTGTTAATTCAGTCTGTTGTAACTTATTTATAAACAAAATTAATAATGTGTTGTGCCACCACGGTTAAGTATGACCTCGTACATCCTTTTGGGTAATGAGTCATACAATTGTTGAATGTAGGCTAATGAAATGGTGCCCCAGGCATTTTTAATTCCTTCTATTAGCTCTATTTTAGTGGTATATTGCCTTCCTGATTCATATACTTTCCGTGCCAGCCATCCCCAAACATTTTCAATAATGTTCAGATCAGGCGAGTATGGGGGCCAATTTAGCAAAGGTACGTTTTGACGTCCAATCCACGACTTTACAACTTTGGACGTATGAATAGGTGCGTTATCCTGCTGGAATTTCCACTTCAGGGGTCCAAAAATTTCTTTCATTGCGGGAAAAGCCGTTTGCAATACTCCATTGTATGCTGTGGCATTCATTCGACTTGTCAGAAATTGCAGCTCTATGGTTCCATAATAGGTTATTGCTCCCCACACCATGACACCACCAGCACAGCTGTGCAATCGATCTAAAACAAGCTCTTCCTTTCTAATATCGTGAAAGTAGTACGAATAGCCATCCGGACCCTCTAAATTAAATTTTTCTCATCCGAAAAGACAACAAGTCGCCACTCCTTAGTCCAGGTCATATTCGATCGACAAAATTCGAGCCGCTGCATCTTTCTATTTGCGTTTAGAGGTGTTTTTTTTTTTTTAATTTAAGGCGTTTTAAGTGCTTCGCGTTGTTAATAATGCGTTGCACAGTCCGCACACTCGAGTTAACGCCAGATTTTTGCTTAATTTTAGCCGCAGAGTCTCTTGAGTTAGACGCGTTCCTCAGAATCAGTCGCTTGTCAGCCTCTGTTATTACGGAAGAGGGCCGACCTTTCATGTTTTTCCCATAAGAGTGTTCGTTCTTTAAAAATGAGGAAATAACTTTACGGCTGCGCTTAATATTTCTCGATATTTGAGAGATTGAGAGTCCACACTCTATGTAAGCCTTTATTCGACCTTTTTCTGCCTCATCTAACTGCTTTGCTTTTCCCATAATTAGGTAACTTCGATTTATTAAATTCAAAATTGATCAAATTAAATAATAAATTTCTTTAATTAGTCAGATCCGACAGCTTTCACACAAAAATCCACACTAAAAGGGAAGTGTGCTAATCGGCTGTCGCAGAAAAAAAGCATGATTTTTCCATATATTTCTAAGAAAAAATCAAGACAATCTAACGGTAAACTTCCAGAGCATGCTTTTTGTTTTTATACTAAGTACAAATGCAGAAGAATGATAGAAAAATATAAAGAGCATGATAGAGATTTACAGTTACTTGTTATTTAAATTTCCAATGAGAGGTAACAGGGTGTGCTAATCGGTTGTCGCGCAGTGTATAAACATACATACATATGTGCATATGCATGTCTATACGTGATTGTTTTATAAGATTTTATAATCCCTTCATTAGAGTTTCAACTAAATTGAAGGTATATTCAAATATATATGAGAACACTTTTAAAGTATTGTATACAACCGCGAGCACAGATTGGCTCTTTTTTTTTTTTTGTTTCTTTCCATTGTGAATGACATATTTTCAGTGCTGCGTTCCAAAATTACCGATAAAAAATACAATTGTACCGCCTGAGATCGGGACGGGGTACTCGGCAAGAAATATTATCATATTTAATTTTATTTAATTTTTTTCAATCAGGCTGGAAGCACACAATATGACAAAATATGACTAAACCTGACTAATTTGATTTTGGCTCATTCCACCATAATTCACAACTTTTTAATTTAGTTGGACAAATCCTCCCGTCTGCAGGGTTATCCCTGAGGATAAAATTTGAATCTGAATTTTACATGGTTTCACGTAATTTCTGTTATTTTTAGGATATATTCTATGCGACGCCTTACGAAGTTTTCCATACTCGCACCGTTTTTTATCCAACACAGTGTAATAGTAGAGTCGCTTCAAGCATATATTTCAGCTAAAACAGCAATAGATTGCTGGACTCTTTGTAGCAATTGCGATAAAAAGTGTGCTGTATATAATTCTAATTTCGGAATAGTCTTCCTATTTTTAATATAATTAACTTTGTTCTTACTGGTTATTAAGGTAACTGCCTCACCTATTTTAGCATATACCATCAATGCATATGCCTTTTCTGATGAGTCAGCAAAACCATGAAACTTTAACTACATATTAGGGTGTGCTGGATCCATCGGGGTAATCTGAAGGATTTCCATTCTGTTGTGTCTTTATCGGACAAACCTTGATCCCAATTTTGTTCTGCTAGTCACAACTTCTCTGTAACGTCTATTGTTGTTGCTACTATAGACTTATCTCCTTGGTATATCCAGACACGATCCAGCCAAATTGAGTATTTTAACCTAGCAACTTGGCAACTCCGATTTTTAAGATATGGGTATATACGTCTACCTCGATTATAAAGGTGGGGTCAGCTAGCATGTAAGATTGCCATTTTGACATATCCACAATTGCTATTTTTAATGGAAGAGCTTTTATTAATTGTGATACCTTAGTTTCTTCAACGTTGCGAAGCTCTTTTTCAGGGTCACGCATCTTCATTTCTACTTTTACCTTAAACTTTGATGTCTTTGTTTTTGTTGAAGATACCCCACTTCTTTCAGTATGTTGCCTAATTTTGGGTTGCTTTAACACTTGAGCGGCTTCTTCAGATAAAATAATGCTCTGAGATCCAAACAAGGTTCTAAATGTTGTATTCTCCATTTATTTTCTTAAATTGGATTGGGGGTGTTTTTTTTTTTTTTATTTCATTTAAAACATTACTAACATAATTACAAATAACAGATACATATATCATAATTACAATTAACAGATACATATATCAGGTTACACATGGGAACAAACATACGAACATACGAAGTCGGGTACAAAGAAAAAGTATTACGGTTACTGCGGGACGACTTGTCGGTATTGCATCGCAGACCGTGTACTTCTTTAATTCGCCGACCTTTCCCTCTCCAACTGCCTAAGCTTCTTCATCACGTGTGCGGCGAAGGAGGCGGCCGCCTGCCACACGTTGGCCGCCTGCCGAGCTGGGTAAGGTAATCGACACCCATTGTGTGATGTCCGGGATTAGTGCATGAGTCCACCTTCCCTTGGGTGAGGAGTCCCACCTCTCTTGCCATCTGCGCATGGAGTGCTGCCATGCCATGAGCCGCGCCAGTCCTCTTGGTTGGGTCATGTTGCTGCCACTTGATTGCCTTGCTGCTATAAACGTGGCCGACGCAATTGCCGCACATTCATCAATGGGCATCATTCCAGCGATCACCAGAGATGCGTCATCGGATATGGTGCGGAAAGCGCTACACACTCTAATCGCACTTAGACGATGAGTCGACTCGAGGCTCCTCCTGTAGCTCCTAACCTCCACACCTTTAATCCACGAAGGAACTGCGTACAGGGCAGTGGATTTTAAGACGCTCGATAGTAGCAGGCGCCGTCCTTGCTTTGGACCACGCGTATTCAGCAATATACGGGCTAGGGATCGGGCCGACGTAGCTGCCTTGCTACTGCAGTATTCTATGTGCTCCTTGAAGGACAATCTAGTGTCAAGCATAACACCTAGGTATTTAAGGGCACGCTTGGATACCACGACGGAGTCACCTACTCTGATTCTTGCGGTTTCGACGCGCTTCCAGCTGCTAATGAGCACCGCCTCGGTCTTTTACGCTGCCAATTTAAGCCCTGCGGCGATAGCCGGTGGCCATCTTTGGCTATCGCCACGCTACAATGCTCTTCGGCGACGTGAAGGTCCTTGGCCGAAACCACCAGTGCGACGTCGTCAGCAAACCCGACAATGTGTGTGTGCGGCTCGAACTCAAGGCGCAGGACTCCGTCATACATGGTGTTCCACAACAAAGGGCCCAAGACGGATCGTTGTGGAACACCAGCCGATACCCCTCTTTCTTCCAGGCCATCATCCGTTGAGTATCGGATCCTCCTGTCACGAAAGTAGCTCCGCACGCAGTTCATCAAATAGCTTGGGATATTGAATGTTGTCATTCAACTTAATTTGGTTTAAATGGATAAATAAATAAATAAATAATTATGGAATAAAAAAACGGTATAGAGAGATTTCCAAAGGTGGGAGTCGAACCTCGGACTTTGGCACCAGCGGCTAAGACTCACACCCAACGCCAAGCAGACCGTTTACCGCCGCGCCCTCAGAACTCTGCTATTATCCGAGTGTCTGTTACGGCAAATAACAGAGACAGCCGGGAAGTATGCAGAAGAATTTATTAAGGGCAGAAGCTTTGGTTACGATCAGCTGATTGGGCGAGCCAGTTAGGTGCTGGTAACTCAGCTGATTAGATTTATATTTATGTGTGGCAAACCTGGCAGCAGCTGGTATTTTTTTCTGCACATGCCAAAGGAGGACACACACAACTAATGAGCGTGAAAAAGTCCACCTCACCAATACCACTTGAGCTGCAAATGGGCGGGCAAAGAAAAAAGGCACCCCGCTCCCCTCCGGCAGGCCCAGGAACACCGACCCAGCGACCGGAGAAAAAAAACTGAAGATCGGAATCCCAGCAAGCAGCGACGGAACGGCAGACCAATGGGCATACGTGAGTAGGCACTTCCACTTGACACCGGCGATACCAAAAGTTCCTAAATTTCAGGAGGAAAAAACGTTCAAACTGGGAAAACACAAACGACGGCAAGTAAACGCGTCCGCACTTTTCTCTCTTGTGTGAACGAGTGTCTGGATTTGGATACTAACTCTCTCCTGTATTTCATCAAAATGGAGTAGAGTATGGTGTAAGAAACAGACCATTTCATTAGTGCACCTCTTATTGCTTGAATGATTCAAGCATCTTGTACCTAATTGTCCTTTTTTGGACGTCTCATACCTTTCCTTTATGCCCGGCATGTGAGCTAGAGGTGGAGAACTATCGATGGCACTATCGTCACTATCGATGGTTTGGCACTATCGAGCTGTCATACTATCGATGGCGCTGCATTACCGATAGTGCCGATAGTGCATCGATAGTTTGGTTTCACATCACTGCAATACAATTTGCCGCATTTATTTGTGGCGTCGTTTGCACTTATACTATAAATATAAATTTTCTTTGTGAATTTTAAAGTGATTAAATTTAAAAGTTGATAAATTTCAAAGAAATGGATCGCTTCATTCAGAAAGGTAATTATCATGACGTATTTTTTAAGCCATTAGAAGGTATTTTAACCAAATTTTTGTCAAATACAAGGTAAACGTCGCGGCTCTACTTCGGTTTGCGACTGCACCTCCTCAGACTCCGAAAAGGATGTTGTGTCCGAGAAACAAACACAAAAGTTGAAAAATATAATATCTGAAGTTTGGAAATATTTTAAGCGGTCCGACGACAAACAATTTGCAAAGTGCCTAAACTGCGTAAAAGAATATAAAACAAGCGGAAACACTTCGAATTTGCGCGACCATTTAAAAAGATTTTATCCAGATTTTAAAGACCACGCACCAGATTCTAGCACAACAGCTACACTTGCTGATAACGACAGAATGATATTGACAGAGCCCTAACCGAGATGATAGCCAAAAATGTGCAGCCATACAGTGTCATCGAAAATGAAGGCTTTATAAAGTACACGCAAGTCTTGGATCCAAGGTACAAGCTTCCAAGTCGAACGCAATTAAGAGATGTGCTGATGGATAATTTGTTTCGAGAAACTTCGGCCAAATTGTCCGCGATGTTGGAGAGTATTTTAAATATTGCCGTCACATGCGACTTGTGGACCTCAAGTGCAAATGTAAACTTTGTAACCGCAACATGCTACTTTCTTCATCACTTTCTTCTTCAGTATACCATGAAAACAGCATCGTTAGCCACACGCAAGTTAATTGACCCAACTAATCACTCGGCTCAAAATATTGCAAACACCTTGCGAGAAATACTAAACTTTTGGAATGTTTACGAAAAAACTATTTGCATCGTTAAAGACAATACCAGTGTAATGCTAAAAGCGTACAAATTATTAAATATACGGAATCTTCCATGCTTTGCTCAGACCTTAAATTTGCTCATACAATAATTTTTGTCCAAGATGGACTCAAATTGGATAAAGACGAAGCATTTAAGGCTTTATTTACAAAATGTAAGGTGATAGTGAAATTTTTTAAGAAAAGTTCCATATTAAATGAAAAATTCAAAATGGTTCAAGATAAATTTGCTTACACCCTTTTACGAGAAATGCCTACAAGGTGGAACAGTTTCTATTACATGATACAACGAATTCTGGCAACGCACGAAGCTATTGCAACGGTTCTACTGTCCACTAGGCATGCACCTCTTCCATTTACGGCAGAAGAAATAAATATTCTAAAAGATATTAACAAAATATTGTAATTTTTCCATTAAAAAAGTGAAAGAATTTGTGGCGGAACGTATGTGACAATTTCATTAATTATACCTTTGGCATATGGCCTGTACCGAAGAATACTAAGTCTATCACCACAATTGCAAACTCAGGAAGGAGAGACAATGGAAAATATATTATTGGAGTCCATTTCAAAACGGCTGTCTACGTACGAGAAACGAATTGTGACGAGAATAGCAACAATAATAGATCCGAGGTTTAAAACCGATGGATTTCACAAATTGTGAATGCTGAGGAAGCAGAAAAACTTTTGGAAAATGAATTGGTGAATTGCACTAGTGAGGAAATCCCCATCAACGCCGATTTGGACCTCAGCACCAAGACGCAGGACTCCTTCCTTGATTTCTTAGATCACCGTGCCAACGATAAACGTGCAAATGCGCGCTCTAAAGCCATAATCGTCAAGCGCCAGTATTTGGAGAGAGCTCCTCAAGATATGGATCCCTTATTATGGATTAAGGTGAAATTAAATAATTAATTATTGATAAACAACATCTAATTTTTAACATTAAATTTTATTACAGGTTAACCAGATAGACTTTTCATGTATGAATAAGGTAATTTCAAGATATTTGTGCATCCCCGCAACATCTGTCGAGTCCGAAAGGGCGTTTAGCAAGGCGGGACAAATTGTTTCTAACAGAAGAACGCGACTTAAGGAAGAGAACATAAACGTTCTTTTATTTTTAAATCAAAATCTTTGGATTAAGTAATGTTCTTAAATGAAACCATCTTTATATGTATATATGTACATGAAAATATGTATGAAAACTTTAAAAGGATTCCTAAGCAAATTATCTTGTTATTAACAAAAAATTAATAAAATAATTTAACAAAATACTAGATTTTTTTTAGCATCAAATCAAACAACTGTTGCACTGTTTTTTTACCATACACCCATAGGGTGAAATGGTATATTAAAGTCGCCAAAATGTATGTAACAGGCAGAAGGAAGCTTTTCCGACCCCATAAAGTATATATATTCTTGATCAGCATCAACAGCCGAGACGATCTAGCCATGTCCGTCTGTCCGTCCGTCCGACCGTCCGTCCGTCCGTCCGTCTGTATGAACACCTAGATCTCGGAGACTATAACAGTTAGAGCCACCAAATTTGGTATGGAGACGCGTGTAGTATGTAGACTGATCAAGATTATTTCAAATTTCAAATGAGCGAGCGAAATACTAAGATATGCTTGAAAAAGGATACAAACCGATTTTTTTAAAAATACAAAAATGCATTTGTTATTATAAATTTTAGCATCAAATCAAACAACTGTTGCACTGTTTTTTTACCATACACCCATAGGGTGAAATGGTATATTAAAGTCGCCAAAATGTATGTAACAGGCAGAAGGAAGCTTTTCCGACCCCATAAAGTATATATATTCTTGATCAGCATCAACAGCCGAGACGATCTAGCCATGTCCGTCTGTCCGTCCGTCCGACCGTCCGTCCGTCCGTCCGTCTGTATGAACACCTAGATCTCGGAGACTATAACAGTTAGAGCCACCAAATTTGGTATGGAGACGCGTGTAGTATGTAGACTGATCAAGATTATTTCAAATTTCAAATGAGCGAGCGAAATACTAAGATATGCTTGAAAAAGGATACAAACCGATTTTTTTAAAAATACAAAAATGCATTTGTTATTATAAATTTGGAATATTTGTTTTACTAGTGTATGGTATACCCAAGTCGGCGAGACGACTTACTTACTTAATTTTTTTTGACTATCGATCCACCATCGATCCACTATCGATAGTACTATCGTCACTATCGATGGTTTCGAAAAAACTATCACCCACTATCGATGGCGTCCACTATCGATATTTCTCCACCTCTAATGTGAGCTACCATGCTCTTCGATCATTCTCTCGGTTACATTCGCAATTTTAACATTTTCTTTGTTGCTCATTTTCATTTCTAGCATTGACAATGCATTTTGGACATCGAATTCTAAATCCTCCATAGTATTCTTATATTTGGCATCTTTTGTCAATACCTGGCACGCCTGTGCTTTCTCCCATAAATAATTAATTTTATTAATATATATTATCCATGTCCTATTGCCTGTTGACTTTAACTCTACTGCCTCCAAATATTCCTGGAGCTGTTGGACTCTATCTATAAATATCTCCTGGTTATCCTTAGCGTTTTCATTACTGGAGGTCGAATTCCCGCGCGACTCTCCTCTGCTATCATCAAATATCTCTGACATGTTCGCCTCTGCTTCAACGCACACCGACTTACTAGTGCCTGGTTTTTCTGCCTCTCCTATGGCTATAATTTTGGCAACTATCTTTAACACTTCTTCATGAATTTTATCTCTGAAATACTGATGATCGAAAGTTCCCTGCTGTATCAATTTGTTATGATTAGGTATCCATCGATTCCTTATCTCTTTTACTTCCTCGATCACATTGCTAGTTCAGTCCCTAGTGTCTAAGGCTTCTAACTGTTTTAATCTTGTATGCAACTCTACCTGCTTCCCTAACAATTTGTCACCTTATTAGAAAACATTTTATATGTATGTGTGACAATAAATTGATTTTTTTTAGTATGTATTTAATTACATAAATTTGTTTTTTTTTTGAAAAAGAAAAATTATCTCAGCTGTGTCTTGCACAGTGAGCCAGAGACGTGGCAAGATAGAAGAGTAGACATGCGTAGGCTTACAGCTTGAACAATGTTTTAGTTAAATCTACGCCTACGCATGTTTTTTAGTATTAGCCTATCAATGGTTGGTTAGTAGATGTACTGTGCAACAAGTGCAAATTCGTACGTGTTTATGCTTAATATTTATATAAAATTTCAATTATAATTAGAGGCAAGAGAATTATTTACTCATTGCGTGTCTTCGCTCTTTGGCGACGTTGAACTGTATTGTTCAGCCTTGCCTTGTCATTCAGCCCTGTGTGTATGAGATCCTGGAGGAGCTTGCTTTCACGCCTTACCCTGGCGTATCTTCCTCTTCTTGACTTCCTTTTTGGGGTCTTCTTTAGCTCGACCCCTCTTTTTTTTTGTGTCGTTGCTCAGCTGCTGTTGTCCAGGGCCTATGGGCTCAGGCGGTACCGATGCCGGTCATCGCACCAGATTTCCTTATATTGGCAGCGTACGTTCTCCAGCGACCCAGGGCAGTCTTTGGGGTACTCTATTAATCTCCTTGGCAGGACTTTGCTTGAATCTTCTCTTACGTCTTGCGGGCGCCTGCCACCGTCCTTCTCTCATTTCTGCAACTCTAAGTAGTTGCCTTGCTGCTGATCTGCTGCTTCTTTGTTGCCTACTTGCAACTCATTGTATATATATACACAAAACTTTCTAACTTTCAAAACAACTTATTCCTCAACGGAATATCGAGCAAGTCCGTATCCTTATCATTTAAAAAAGGCTAATTGTATTTGTTTAAGATTAAACATCGTGTTCATCTGAAATGGCTTCACCAAATCAGATTGAGCAAAGAAATATACAAAACGAAAGACAAACAAAAATAAGTCATAAAGATTCATATATCTAGTATTGCATAGAACCAAACAAAACATGCATCCACACTCTGTGGAAAATACTTAAGATTATAACAGCGGCCGGCATCAAGTAGCAAACGCTGAGCATGAAATATAAACATTAGAATAAGCAGTTTTAAGAACAATTGTCGCTCCCTAGATTTTAAGAGTTCATTTATATACCCAACTTTTTTGTAAATAATATCAGTTTATATTTTGAATTCAACGAATGAAGAACGGGTTATTATTTCCTTCGCCCTGGAAGCCCTATTCACGGTCTTTACCTCCTTATGTTTCGTTATTAGACAGAAAAATTGTTAGCAAAGCAGTACGAGTCGCATAAAAAGTTAAGCAAGTTAGATGAGTTAGATGCTAGTAAGTTAAGTTAACTAGCAAGATTCCTAACGAAGTGAGATACAAAAGCAATGGATTAGTTACAATAGCCAAGTGCTATAGAGTGAAGTAACCACTATTACACAAATGAAAAATATGAGGAAGCAGCCAGATTAATAGCCAAACGAGAGTCTATCAGGCAGGGCACTGGTAATTTGGAAGACATTGAAGAAGATGCAACTATGTTAGAAAGTTTTGAAGACAGCAATGGAGATATTAAAAAAAATAAGATATTGGATAAAAATATATGTAATGAAACGTTTAATAAGGTCATAGAGTAGTTAGAGCTCGATGTTCAAAATACCTTGTTAGTATTAGAAGAGAAAATAAACAATTATAAAAATTTGAAGGTTGAGAATGTTACCGTGAGAGGCGAACTACCACTGTCGCCGAAAATACAGGTACCCACATTTTGCGCCGCGAGCACGGAATTATTGTAGAATTATTTTTGGAGTTGATTGAAAAAAGATCCGCGTTAAAGGGCTATTGTCAGGTTCAGCTGACAATTATAGTGCTGCTTGGAAAATTTTAACCCAGCGGTATGAAAATAGGCAGAGGGTATTCTCCGAGTAATAAAGTTGGATCGTTGATTTACCGATGCTCAACAATGAATCCACAATAAGTGTAAAGGGAGTGATTGACATAATTAATGAGTCCGTGCACTTGGTTAAAATGAAAACAAATTTATCCGATGAAGTTGACGTAATACTTGGGAAATTTGATAGGGAGGCTTTACAATTATATTAGAGTCAGATTAGAAAAACAAGGCAGATACATTCGCTAATAAATACTAATAATGAATACTTGGAGCCACCTCTGGAAAGGTATGAGATGGCAAAAAAGTACAATTATGGACAAAATGCACCAATGAAATGGTCTGTTTATTGTGCAGTAAAGGACACCATACTCTACTCCAATTTACTTGTGTAACGAATTATTACTTGTGTAACGGCACAAATAACACTGTTGGCCACAGCCCTAATACAATACCTAATACCCTTTCAGCCTTTGGCCATAATATTTTTACATGTTCCAAACTATTTTTCTGAAACTTAATTTGTTAATGCACAGAACCTTTAAGATATAATTTCCATTTCTTGCTCTTCTTCTTCCCCATCACCTTTTACATGCATGCCGCGATTGGCACGCATACACATATAGTTTATAGCGTTCCGTCTGTGTGTGTGTATGCGTGTGCTCTGATGAGCAGAGACGATTTATATTGACTGGAACTATTTTTCTATTTATCCGAAAAGATTGAAATTTTGGGTAAAGTAAATTTTATAACGATAATTCAACTGCTTCATCTACTTTTCGTATTCAACTATGATATAGTGTTCCGATCCCCAAGATTTTCAAACTTGATCTGCCTACGGTAATAAAAAGCACAGATAAAATTTCAGCCCGATAGCTTTTAAGACGGCTGAGTAAAACGCATACGCACAGACGGACATGGCTATATCGACTCAGCTTCTTATGCTGATCAAGAATATATATACTTTATGGGGTCGGAAACCTCTCTTTCTGTGCGTTACAAACATCTGACCAATTTTATTATACCCTATACAAGGATATACAAAAAAAAAAAAACTCGACAGCGTTACATGAAGAATATAGTGACGAAGTACTATAAAAAAATTCAAAACGATTCGTCCAGTAGATTTTGCAGGATCGTGTTCACCGACTTTGAAAATGGCAACTTTTCAGGAGAGCGTTTTAAAGTTTTGGACACCCAAAATCTAATATAAAACAGTCGGCCGACCTGCGTTCAACAGCAGAAGTTTTAAGATGATGTGCATTCAGAAAAAAAAACACTAAAATACACCTCCTGAGACACACTAACATCACACATGAATACATACTAAACAAAACACCACCAAGCCACCAAGCTGCCCAAAAAAAAAAAACTCGACAGCGTTACATGAAGAATATAGTGACGAAGTACTATAAAAAAATTCAAAACGATTCGTCCAGTAGATTTTGCAGGATCGTGTTCACCGACTTTGAAAATGGCAACTTTTCAGGAGAGCGTTTTAAAGTTTTGGACACCCAAAATCTAATATAAAACAGTCGGCCGACCTGCGTTCAACAGCAGAAGTTTTAAGATGATGTGCATTCAGAAAAAAAAACACTAAAATACACCTCCTGAGACACACTAACATCACACATGAATACATACTAAACAAAACACCACCAAGCCACCAAGCTGCCCACTCTGCAATGAGGACAATCTTACTCTGCTACATCTCACACATCAATGCTAACATGTTATAAATACTTTTAATGTCGTTATCAAAGAAGCCAACCTACCTAATATAGAAAACTTTTTAAAAATCATAAATAAACGAAGTATGGAAATTTAATTATTGAATCAGCCTGAAGGCCTTTGTTGCTCTGGCATTGTAAATAAAATTGTAAAGTAGAATTAATTTTTCGCTACAATTAAATAAATATATTTATAAAGCTGAGCTGATTCTAATCTACACTTTACTTCAATAGCGTAATCATATATTAAACACTGGATCTATTCTATGTACAATCTATGCTATTGAAATGTTTTCGCAAATTATATTGTTTAACGCATATGGACAATAATACTGCCGCTATAACTGGTATAGAGTTGGCAACGGAGTCAGCCCAGAGTATGGCAAAACAATTGGGTCGTAAGTTAGACGAGGCGTGTGGCAAAAGCATGCAGCAGCGTAAAGCTTACCGAGGCCACCATAGATCGGTATTCTGGTGGAATGACAACATTGCAGAAGCACGCCGGGCTTGCTTTAGGGCAAGACGGTGTTACCAACAGGCGCGAAAAAGGAATGATGGCAGCTGGCCCTCTCTTCATGTACTTTTTGCAAGAACTCGCAAGGCATTAAAACGGGCCATACATTCCAGCAAACGGGAATGCTTTCTTGAGCTGTGCGACTCAGCAGATAAGGACCCCTGGGGCAAGGCCTATAAGATTGTAGTCAAACGTGTGTATGCAAATAAAAAAACTGCACCAACAAATCCGGAGTAGCTGCGGGATATTGTAGAATCACTGTTTCCAGCTAGAAGCGACGCACTTACGGCCAGAAGACCGATGCAGACACATTTTGCTGTTGATGAAGTCTCAAATGAGGAGATAAAGGCCGCGGCTGGACGCCTCAACCCTAGCAAAGCTCCAGGGCCAGACGGCATACCAAATCGCGCCGTAAAGCTGGCAATGACGTTGAATCCAGAGATATTTGCACAGGTGTATTCCCAATGCCTCCGGGACAGGTGTATTCCCAATGCCTTTCCGGACATATGGAAGCTGCAAAAGTTGGTCCTGCTGCCAAAACCAGGCAAAAGCCTAGATTAGCCATCAGGATACAGGCCAATTTGCCTAATAGACACCATAGGCAATGTCCTGGAATCAATTTGGTGACCCCGACATTGGCGGCTCCAAGTTAAAAGATTAAGAGACTTGGTGAAACCGTCATCAAGTGAGAAGATTTGGTCAACTCAGGCGACCAATCTCTCAACAACAAGGAAATTGTCAACTAGGCGACTACTTTCTTTGCACGCTTAGGACGCAGTACAATCCTAAGCGAGGGCACAGATTGGTGAACATTCCACATCAAACTGGGGTCCCGACTAAAAAATCGCAATTGATTAACGTGGCAATCAGTGCGTACCAGTATAAATAAATAAAACAATTTATTGGAAAACTAGGGTAGCAGTGCATACCCATTGAATGAAAGTTGATCAACTAGGCGATCACTTCTTCAAAAACATTTAACGACGATTTGAGTCAACAGGGCGACCAAATCATAATAAGTTATTTTTTATGTAAAATAAAGTTTCTTCAACTCTGTTGCATAAAAACTAAACAAAAAAAAAGAAATTTTAAATTTGGCGTCAGCAATCTCTGATCTGCCAAACCCAGGTAGTACATACGAGTACCATAATTTGGCATCAGTCAGCAATTTTTAACAAATAAAAGAAACTCAAAAAATTGGTTTCACTGTCGTGGCGTATATCTGTGTAAAAAGAATACGAATATTGGAAATAAAATTAACTATTGTTAAAAAAAAAACTAAACAAAAGGCGACTTCTATTTAGTTCTTATTCTTATTTGTACTACACTTGACCAATTTAAGGAACGAGTCGGAGCGTTCCCTGTCTTTGACAAAATAAATAAACTCCCATCGGGTCAAGTACTAGTATAAATAAGCAAGTACATAAGAATATAAAAAAAAAACATTGAGGAGTTCTATAATCAGCAGACAGAACGCGGAGAAGCAATTCAGGCCTTCATTCGGAATACTAAAAAGGATTCTATCGCCAGGAAAACGAAGCCTGCCTATTTTGAGGAGAAACTTGAGCTCCTGGAATACATGTGGGAGAACTTCGAAAAAAGTCATCAGGAGCTAATGGACAAATTAAATAACGTGCCAACAGAAGATGACTACTTTGTAACGGACTATTTCACCAGAATGAAGGCGGTGGTAACTAATACTGAGGATGATTGGAAGGACCACTTGGCAAAGATAAAATTAGAGAGGCAAGCTCGTCAAAGAGAGGAAGAGCGAGTCATGATCAAACCACTGCTTCGCAAGCAAGGTGCGCTGTTGGATTCATTGTCCAGGACATTAAGACAAATAGTGCCTGAGGAAAAAATGAATTATAAATCGGTAGTCGACAAATTATGGATGCAAATTGAAGAAATCCATTATGAGATTCATCGGCTAACTGACAATCCAGCCGAAGTCGGATATAATATAGCTACGTTTGTGGCTGCAGAAAATACAATGCTGAAATTCTGTGTGGCACCAGCAGAATATGTAGAGATACAATCAGCGCCTGTAGTGCAATCAATACAATCATTGCAACTACCCAAAATTCCCATTCCAAAATTTGATGGGGATTATCTGAAATGGCAACAATTTCATGACATCTATAAAAAGGTGGTTCATGAGTCAAATGTATCCACAATAGAGAAAATGTGGTACTTAAAATCAAACCTTTCTGGAGAAGCAGAGAGATTGATACGGCACCTGGAATTAACAGAAGCCAATTATAACACTGATTGGTCAGTGTTGCAGGATCGGTTTAACAACAAACGAGTTCTAGTAACAGCCATACTGACAAAGCTGTTTGATCACCCAAATGTGGGAAATGACGCAGCTTCGATAAAGAATTTGCATGATAACATCTTTGAATCATTGCAAGCGTTAAAAAATGTAGGCGTCAATATGGAATCGTCAGATGCTGTCATAATGTTTCATATGACAAGAAAATTGGATAGATTCAACCACGCACTATATGAGCAATCTCTTTCAAACACAAGGGATCTACAGGAAGTAAAGGATTTCCTATCATTCTTGGAACAGCGCTTCCTAACATTAGAGGCGATTGGGAAACCAAGAAACGAAAATCGCAGCATTGAAAAACTAAATCCAAGGAAGACATGCGCAACAGCATCTGGGACAAACAGTACCTTGTGTGCTTTCTGTGAGAAATCAAAACACAAACTCTTCCAATGTGAAAGGTTTAAAATCAAATCCGCAGCAGAGCGGCTAAATTGGGTGCAGAGACACAAATTGTGTGTCAATTGCTTTAAGCCAGACCATATTGGCCAAAAATTGCTCATGGAGGGGATGCTTCAAATGCGATAAAAAACATAACACGATGTTGCATTTAGACACAGGCAACCAAATGGCTACATCTGCTTCAGCAGCGTCTGCATATGGAATTGGCAGAAAATACACTCTGTTGGCAACGGCCAAGGTAGTAGTAAAAGGAATAAATGAAAGGACAGGAGAATTTCGAGCACTCTTGGATAGCGGCTCACAAGTAAATCTCGTTTCAGAGAGACTGGTAAAGAAGTTATCATTGAAAATTAACGAGACTCATGTGCACATAAATGGAGTGGGTGGTCAACCACAGATAAGCAAGGCGCGAGTAAGCTTGGTTGTAAGGTCAAGATACAACAAGTTCGCAATGCTAGTTGAGGCATTTGTATTGCCACACATAATAGGTGACCAACCCACAGAACAGATAACTGAGAAAGTCACATTACCAAACGACATTCAATTAGCGGACCCAACATTTGATAAACCAGGAAAAATTGATATGCTGTTGGGAGCTGATGATCACTATGCTATACTGCTACCAGAAAGAAGACGGGGAAATCGAAACCGTCCAACATTACAAAATTCAGAATTGGGATGGATTGTTGCTGGCAGAATTAATATGTCAACGTCAGCTTCTATCACATGTATGGTAGGCATAACTAATCCAGAGGAATCTCTAGAAAGATTTTGGCAGCTAGACACACTAGAGCCAATAAAAAGGTATAGGAGTCCAGAGGAAGAGTATTGTGAAAAATTCTTCCTCGATAACCTACACACGGCGGCTGACAATCGACTAATTGTAAAGCTTCCATTTGCTGAAGAAGCTTCATCCCTTGGAGAATCTCGGGAAGTAGCCATAAGAAGATTCATGTCGTTAGAGCGGCGATTGAGCCCTGACATAAAAAAGGAGTATGTGAAATTTATGTCAGAATACATACACACGGCGGCTGACAATCGACTAATTGTAAAGCTTCCATTTGCTGAAGAAGCTTCATCCCTTGGAGAATCTCGGGAAGTAGCCATAAGAAGATTCATGTCGTTAGAGCGGCGATTGAGCCCTGACATAAAAAAGGAGTATGTGAAATTTATGTCAGAATATGAACAGCTTGGACATATGAAGCAGGTAATGGTGGAGCAAATACCCAAGAACCATTACTTTATTCCACATCACTGTGTACTAAAGCCCGAAAGTACCACCACCAAGCTAAGAGTAGTGTTTGATGCCTCATCCAAAACGTCATCAGGAAAATCACTGAACGATATTTTATATCCAGGACCAGTTGTACAGAGTCAACTATTCTCAATTCTACTGCGGTTCAGGACACACAAATATGTGTTCACTGCGGACATTGAAAAAATGTATCGTCAAGTTTGGATAAACCCTGCCGATCAATTCAATCAGATGATTGTGTGGAGAGAGGATCCAAGTCAAGAACTGAAGTTTTATCGTTTAAAAACGGTGACTTATGGAACAACATCAGCCCCATATTTAGCGACAAAGTGTCTGGAATATTTGGCGCTTAAAAACATGGAAAATTTGTCGTCTGGAGCATTGGCATTAAAAAATGACTTTTATGTTGATGATTGTCTTACAGGGGCAGATAGTTTACCAGAAGCCCAGCAAATAAGACACGAGCTGCTAGAAATCTTGAGACCTAAGGGTTTCAACTTACGGAAGTGGTGTTCAAATAGCAGTCAACTTCTAAAAGAAATTCCAAAGGAGGATACGATTGCTGACATCAATCTCGGTGACACACTGGAACAAACAAGTGTCAAAACATTGGGAATCATATGGGCACCCAAAGAAGACCAATTATGTGGAAAGGCTCAAAGACATACAAAAGGAATAACCAGACGAGTGGTGCTATCTGAAGTAGGTCAAATCTTCGATCCTCTAGGACTATTCGCACCGGTAGTGGTAAGAGCGAAAATGTTTCTTCAACATGTTGCTACCGAACGAATTGAGATGGATGAGGACCTACCGCCGTATTTGGAGAAGCAATGGGAAGCTTACCGAGAGGATGTACAGGCACTAAACCACATGAAAATTCCAAGGCATATTTTTGAGGGCAAGGTCCCCACTACAAAGGAATTGCATACATTTGTTGATGCATCAGAAAAGGCGTATGGTGCGGCAGTTTATGTCCGATCAACCTATAAAAATGGCCAAATTTCGGTCAGATTGTTGTGCGCCAAGTCGAGAGTGGCTCCCCTGGAAAAACAAACACTGCCCCGGCTGGAACTATGTGCAGCTGTACTTGGAGCTGAACTCACGGATAGAGTTCGACAGGATCTCCAATTCGGATCAGAAGGTGTGGAATCATTTCTCTGGTCAGATTCAACAGTAGTACTCTCTTGGATTAATTCACGGGCATCACATTTCCACACGTTTGTGGCTAATCGGTTGACCAAAATACATGCGGTATCACATCCAAGGCAATGGCGTCATGTGTCATCAGCGCTCAACGCAGCTGATGTTCTGTCTCGAGGCATATCAGCAGCCCAGCTTAGCACACATACATTATGGTTATATGGACCACTATTTTTGCATGGACCACAACGTGGCTGGCCAGCACCATTTAAGCCTACAGAGCACACGATTGATACCGCTGAGAAGAAAACCAAGGTATTCAGCATGGTGACTGCCACGGCAAACAACAAGAGTGAATGGATATATACGGTAAATCACAGAAATTCGTTTTACCGGCTACAGCGAATAGTGGCGTATGTGCTACGGTTTTGTCACAAGCAGAACAGGAAACCAACGGCTCAGTTAGAGTTGGAAGAGTTGGACCAAGCACGGAGAGTGATCATTAAGCAAATTCAAGAAACAGGATTTGCGTATGAATTACGACACTTAAAGAAACGACCTGACCAACCGCTAGATCGCAAAAGCACGGTGGCAACATTGCCACTAATACTGGATGAACATTCAATCATACGAGTAGCAACTCGGCTACAACAAGCACCAGTATCAACGGAAACAAGGAATCTATATCTCTTGCCGTATAATGATCCAGTGGTAAAAATGATACTAAGGAAACTTCATGAAGAGAATCTTCATTGTGGACATGAGGCACTACGCGGAATAGCTAGGCAACAATACCACATCATTAAGGTGAAGCCGATGGTCCGGAATGTGATCCAGGGCTGCGTAACATGCACCAAGTACCGGCCTCAGTTCTTTAAACAAGTCATGGGCGACTTACCTGAGCACCGGGTATCTCAAAATAGACCCTTTCTCAACGCCGGAGTAGACTATTGTGGACCATTCTGGATCCACCATAAGGTTCGAGGAAAACGTCCCGACAAGGCTTACATTGCAGTATTTGTATGCTTTGCAACCAAGGCAGTCCACCTGGAGTTAGTCGGAGACCTGTCCACCTCCTCATTCGTAGGTGCGCTTCAGCGCTTCATTGGACGCAGAGGAAGATGTCAGACATTGTACTGCGACAATGCAACAAACTTTGTTGGAGCAAACAACCAACTGAAGGAGCTGAATGATACTATACACTCAGAAAAGGCAGCAGATACGATTAAGGAGTTTTGCAACAAAAAAGGAGTGCAATTTAAGTTCATACCACCACGGTCTCCACATTTCGGAGGATTATGGGAAGCTGCAGTGAAATCCGCTAAGCATTTACTATTGAAAAACGTATCGACAGCAAATTTAACGTTTGAACAACTGTCTACCATTATTGTCAATGTTGAAGCAGTACTGAACTCTCGCCCGTTAACCCCAAACTCAGACGATCCCAACGACTTGACAGCTCTAACCCCAGGCCATCTATTGATCGGAGAACCATTAGTAGCTCAACCTGATGCAGAGCCAGTAACACAGCGATCCATTCCAGAGCAATGGGAATTAGTGCAAAGGCTTAAGCATACATTCTGGACACAATGGTCTCAAGAGTACCTACAGGAATTGCAGGGTACATCCAAATGGAAGAAACCATATAACAATGTCAAAGAAGGCATGATG
Source organism: Drosophila insularis (assembly GCA_018903935.1). Taxonomy (NCBI): domain Eukaryota; kingdom Metazoa; phylum Arthropoda; class Insecta; order Diptera; family Drosophilidae; genus Drosophila; species Drosophila insularis. Next base: position 190,852 of record JAEIFP010000405.1, on the reverse strand, counting down.
GTAATTCTAAAGGAGGATAATGTGCCAATCTTGCAGTGGCCGATTGGACGAATTATCAAATTGTATCCGGGCTTGGATGGATACGTCCGTGTGGTAGACGTTAAGACAGCCAGAGGCACCTACAAGCGTGCCATCCATAAATTGGCCCCCTTGCTTAGAGAGACGGGAATGAAACGCAAAATCGAAGCCAATGACACAGAAACCAATGCCCAAGAAGATCCTGGTATCGAGGACACTGCAGAACCTAAGACAAAAAGACGATTATCAGCCGGTCTGCCACCATTGGCAATAACGATCTGCCTAATGCTGTTGTTCCTTCCTATAGCATTTGCTCAAAGGACCAACATCACTCGATTCAACTCCAAACCAGGCATATACTACGAAAGTATTGGCACAGGAAGAATGGCAACATCTGACTGGACTATCGTAGCATTTTACGATCTCGAACCATATTGGGCCGACCTGAAGACATTTTCAGACGGATTAGTTAAGGTTGGAGAAATATGCTTGTTAATGAAGGTTCCAGAGGCATGCACAGCAATGCAGAGACACTTCGAGCATGTCAACTCAGAGCTACGAACAGGAAATGATCTCCTTCACATAGAACGCCAACGACGATCGCCGTTGGATATAATTGGGAACATAGCGAACGGCTTATTTGGTGTGCTGGACTCAAAGTATGCAACAGAGATGTCAGGCACTATACGAAAGGTTAAATCAAATGAAGACTATTTATTGACATTGCTACAAAACCAGACATCTGTGATTGATTCAACAATAAATATCATCAAGCGAGACGAAGCCACAATTGAAAATCAGATGAAAATAATGGAACACCAAATGAACGACATAACTAAGGTCCAGGATAATGCGGTAAAGGCATTACAATGGTATATCACTCTAACTACTCAGATGACAGATGCAGGGAATTTGCAACGAATTCAAACCGAAATTTCCCGAGTATTTACGGATGCCCATCATAGTAAAATAAGCCCATTACTACTATCACCAGGCCAGCTTCGGGCACATCTGAACCAACTAAAGAGACATCTTCCGGTTGGTTTGGATTTGCCAGTTCCAGATAACGACGTCTTACAATTATATGGCTTAATGAAGGCACAAGGCACAATCGCAAACAATCATGTGATATTTAAAGTCATGTTTCCATTAGTGGCAACGCAGACAGTACAACTGTATAACCTAGTACCCATTCCAGCAGTTGGAACTCATGGGATTGTAACGATGAACATTCAAATTCCTATTATTGCTGTCAACAAAAAACAAAGTCAATACATTGGGCTCTCAAGAGCAGATCTGGAACGATGCTATCAGCTCAACAATGAGCAATATATTTGTTTTGATAAACAAACGACGTTTACGGCCAATAGCAACTGTGAGTTCCAGTTATTCAAAAACTCAAAATCATCAGTGTGTCAAATACAACACACAAACAGGTCATTCGTTGGTACGACATGTATCACAAAAATCAGTGGATTTTTGCCACCACCAGACCAATTGAACTCACAGTGACCTGTGACGATAACATCCAAGATGTCACTATCAAGAAGACTGGATTGTTAACCCTAGACCCGACGTGTATAGCAAGAAGTTCTGCTATCCGAATAAAAGGTCACCGTATAGCTACGACAGACACAATGAAATTGTCATATGTGCGATTTGGCAACTTCAGCATTGGCCCAACAAAGGCAGCGCCAACAACAACACAATTCCCGAAGATGCAGCTTAGCTACGACGAATTAAGCAACATTCAAGGAAAACTGGAAACTAAGCAAAACTCTCCTACGTAGCGCTAACAATACCATTGGTTCTTGTGATGGTATATGGAATAAGAAGATGCTTACAACCCCAAAGACACAATGGTCCCGATCAGACAACCGTGAGGATCGTCAATCCCATACCGACCCCTGCTGCAGTAAACCCAGCCCCCAGCAATTTTGCGGTCAACGTTGGATGATGTTGAACAGGTGTTCAACGGCCGGGAGTATGTTGGTGTTTAAACTATATAAAATAAGATAACAATAAGACAATCATAATATAGAAATATATGTCAAGTTAGTATGTAACCCGATTATAGATATCGATGGCTCATCAGTAGTAAGTAGGTGTGAGATGGTCAGCAGTTAACAATAAAGACCTAGTTAATTAAGCTGCTATGCAATAAAGACGTATTTTGCTGACCTAACACTATGTCGAACTATGCACTGGTGAGCTCTCTATTTTTACTATAAAAGAAATGCATTATTCTTAGTTAGATCAGATACCAATTGTAGTTACATCGGGTGTGCATCGCTGTGTCTTTGGCCCCCAATCTCTACCTTTGTAATCTCACTCCGAAGTCCACCCAATTTATGTGTTGGTTGCGACAACCTTTAGTCACTGGCTTATGTGCTAGTGCCTATATATATATATAAATAAATAAACATTTAATAACTTCATGAAATACTAACGTCTTTCATTGAACAATGTGCAAGGCTAGAGTCAGCCATCAGGTTAGGCGGCGGGTTATCACCCAATCAATATGGCTTTAGAAGAAGTAAGTCTACAACTGATGCCATTTCAAGAGTGGTCGACATTGCTTCCGAAGCAATTAAAGGTGAGAGATGGAAAGGAGGTGCAAAAAAATATTGCCTTGTGGTCACCCTCGACTTAAAGAACGCGTTTAACACTGCCGATTGGGGAACTATTCTTGACGCACTGCAAAACTTTGGAGTCCCTGCCCACATTCAGGCCATCACCTGGAGCTACTTCCGAAGAAGGCAGCTGGAGTATATATCCGATGCTGGAAGCGTGCTGCATTCCATGCTATGGAATATAATGAATGATGGCGTTCTGAGGCTGACACTCGGTGATAGCTGTCAACTAATAGGCTATGCAGATGATGTGGCACTAGTCGTGGTTAAAAAAGAGATTCAGCAAGCAGAGGCTGAATGGCTGGGCTCCGTGGGACTCAGATTAGCGGCGCAAAAAACAGAGGCCGTTTTAATTTCAAGCAGAAAACTTGTTGAGACAGCACAAATTACCGTTGAGTGGACTACGGTCCAGTCCAAAAGAGCTATCCGCTATCTTGGCGTGGGGATAGACACTCGACTAAGCTTCCGAGAACACCTAGCGAACATCCAGGAGAAGGCATCTGTATGCGTGCGTTCGTTGTCAAGGATTCTTTTAAACACGAGGGGCCCAAAACAGGAGACGAGAAAGCTGCTGACGACAGTACACAGCTCCATTGTTCTCTATGCGGCTCGGATCTGGAAATCGGCTTTGCTAGTAGAAAGCTACAGCAGGGGCATACGGTCAACCCACAGACTATGTGCACGCAGAGTCTTCAAAGATCTCTTTACTCATTAACAATTTAAGTTATCTGATCTCTAGTGTACCGGCTTGTTTTTCAAGCCTTTAAAAGGACTGACCTAGGTCAAGACTTCCATTGGTGTACAAATTGCTAACATCAATTCGTGCTATAACTTTTTTTCCATTTTTAAGTAAACATAAATTATTAATTAAATTATTATGTAAGGACACTACTATCCGTACTTCATTATTTCAAATGACTTCATGTTCGTTGGCCTTAGAAACTTTCCATATTTAAATAAACAAAAATTATTCGTTATGTGCAAGGTCACTACTTTCCGTATTTCATCATTGCAAATGACTTTATGTACGTATATCCATATCATAAATCAATCAATACAAAGAGCTCAACTTTTAACATTTTGTTGCAAGCATAAACAATTAAATATGTACGCAATCAAACATAAGTGGGCACTTGAATAAGTATATGTGTATACATTAATGTAGGCACATAAATATATTCACATAAGCAACAATGCACAGGCGTAACATGAGCTAGAGGCAGGCCAGCGTGGGAACGCTGATCAAGCACTTTGATGCAAGCGCTCCAATTAATAAATATGTATGTACTGAGACTCTCCCTCTCTTTTGTAGCTGTCGCCTAAGTCGCAGCATAAGAATATATATGTAACAATAGGTTAAGCAAAAGAATATTTTTGAAATAAAGATGAATCTGAATATTACTACTAAACGGAACTGACGTGTTTGTTTCCCAAACTCTAAATCGGCTTTGCTAGTAGAAAGCTACAGCAGGGGCATAGGGTCAACCCACAGACTATGTGCACTCAGAGTCTGCTGCGCGTTTAGAACCGTATCTGACGACGCAGTATTAGTGTTAGCTGGGATGCTGCCAATTGACATTCAGGCGGATGAAGACACAGCCGTAGCTGCAGCACCTAGAGATAAGCCTTCGAAAAAACTGGCCCGCGCACAGGCTAGAGGCAGAAGCCTAATAACATGGCAGAGAAGATGGGATGCGTCATAGAAGGGTAGATGGACACACCTGCTGATCCCAAATATAGAGAAGTGGATAGGCAGAAAGTATGGGTCAGTAAATTTCTACCTAACCCAGATACTAAGCGGTCATGGATGCTTTAGGCAATATCTCCATCGTTTTGGGCACGAAGAATCGCCTATGTGCACCGTCTGCAGCGATAATAGCGTAGAAGACGCACAACATATTCTTTTCAGGTGTCGGCGCTATGAGTCCCAAAGAATGCGCCTAGAACACAATGACAATGTGTGTGAAGAAGAAAAATATATAAAATAAAAAAAAATTAAGTAAGTAAGTCGTCTCGCCGACTTAGGTATACCATACACCAGTAAAACAAATATTTCAAATTTATAATAACGAATGCATTTTCGTATTTTAAAAAAAATCAGTTTGCAAGCATATCTTAGTATTTCGCTCACTCAAGCATACGAGCACCCTAGCGCCCCCACCAGCCAACGACGAACTCCGTTTATATGCATAACTTGGCTATTTTTAGTCCGATTTTGATCAAATTTGGTGGTTTGCTTAGTATCAAATTTAAGTGTGCTAAATTGATTGTACAAGGTAGAAAATTTCGGGAGATAATCGAGTTTTTTCAAATTACGGGGGCGGAAAGGAGCGTGGCAAAATCTTTACACATAAATAATGTGCGAAATTACTAAGCAAATATACATACCAACTATGATATCTCTAGCTAGAATAGTTTTTGAGAAAATAGGTTTTATTTAATTTGCGGGGGCTGTTGGGGGCGTGGCAAAATGTTTACAAATACAAAATGTGCGCATTTACTAAGCAAATATACATACCAAATTTTGTGTCTCTAGTTGCTATAGTGTTTGAGAAAATCGGGCGCACCAAGGAACAGTGCGATTGTTTGGGGTTTTAGATGGGTTTCTTGTAGGGATATAGTTTTTGGAGAATATTTTTTTATTACAATTTGTAATTGATCGTAGTTGTTAACGTAACCATTGCCATTCCATTGAACAATTTTTAAATACATTATTCAGCATTAAGAAAAGATTTTATAGGTAGTAATTAATTGCTTATTTATTATAATATGTGGTGTTAAAGTTTGGCTTTTAATGATGTTTTACGGTTGTTGTCTGTTTAAGGGTATATTTTAATTTTAGTGTCGCTTAATATTGTTGTTTGAAGGTTAGGTTTAGGTGAGGTGTTGGCCTGTTTCTTTTAGTAAGTTTGTGTCTTTGTCTTTTTTTACTATTTTTTTTCTTTTAATGACATTTTGGCCAGATAGTTCTCTAGTAATGCCGTCTTCAGTAATATATCGAAGGCTGTTGCAATAGATAACACCTTTAGAAAAGTTTCTTGTTTTGTGTTCACTGACTTCGACTTTAATATTGTTGAAGAAAGATGTCAACGTAATTAATTTGGTGGCTTGATAATGGTTGGCAGTTCCGACTTCCAGAGTTCCACTTTTGAAGTTAGTTGAGACTTTAGTGACATTTCCTAATCAGATGTTGTCTATGACTTCTTGGACAAAAAAAAGGAGAGACGTGGGCAAGGTCATCGTTACTTTCAATTCTTGTGATTTTCAAGAATTTTGGTCCAGACGGAGAGTGTGTTAAATGTTTGTTTTTGTCTGTTGTAAATTGCAGTAAATCCGGGGGTTTGGTCATCATGGTTTTTTTTCGGTTGTTTTGGAGTTTGTTATTGGAGTATTTTGAGGTGAAAAGGAAATAGGGAAACGATTATTGTTTCTAGTGTGTTTTTTTTTTTTTTGTCTTTTGTGGCGTTATTCGCGAATTAATTGTTAATTGTTAATTCTATCCAAAGTTTCTTTATCACATAATAGTTGGTCTCTATTTGGAGTTTTTATGAGTGTGGGGCAAATTTTTATCAGCCAAAGCAATATTTGGAATCAAGTATGTTTTGGATGGTTGCGAAAATGCAAACTTATTCGATTTCAACTATCTATGATTTGTGTATTTTATACATACATCTTTAACCACTTCTGATTTTCATACCCTTGCGGAGGGTATTACAAAATTGGTCAAATGTTTGTAACGCACTGTATGTATGTATATATAAAGTGTATATACATATTCTTGCTCAACATGAGAAGCTGCGTCGATATAGCCACTCCCATCTGTGCGTCGGTGCGCAAGCGTTTTTTTTTTTTTTTTGTTTCTATAGACGTAGTCGTACAACGCTCAGTACGAACAAGTGGTCCATATGACACCAGGCCCGGGCCTGTTACGAATGACCCTAAGTAAAGTTAATGTTACAACCTCTACCCACTCCGACCTAAGGGCATAGGCTTATTACATATATAAACATAAATTAAACTAAAGAAATAGAAAATATTCAATGTAATGAGATAATAGGTTACATATAAAAAGAAAACAGGATAGGTTAAAATAAAGATGATTACAACTAATTATGAGCGAGGAAGGACAAGATCGCAGTTTTTATACCCGGAAGCGATGTTTCGGAACCGATAAAGTGCCAAAGTCTGTTATTAGTATTCGAAAAGGTTCATGCAGAGAAAAGTTAGTTGTGCAAGTGGGAAGTATAAGCGGTGTGAAATTGCGGGTCCTTCTAGATGGAACAGAAATGTTAATTTGGCTCAACAGCTCGGAAGAGTCAATCTCACCATTCAAAAGTTTGTAAAGAAAAGTTACACCAAGCATTATTCTACGATTAGTTAAAGAAGGAAGGTTAATTAACTGAAGTCGACTAGAATAAGTTGGAAGTTGTACAGTTGGATCCCAGCGCAAATAACGAAAGGCAAAGAGTAAAAACTGTTTTAGTACAGATTCTAATTTGTTTTGATAAAACTCATATTGAGGAGACCAAACACAAGATCCATATTCTAATATGGGGCGGACTAAAGAAGTAAAAAGTATTTTGGTAGTATACGGGTCCTTGAACTCCTTCGACCAGCGTTTTATAAAGCCAAGAACACTCTTAGCCCTACTAACAGTAGTCGATATATGCTGATTAAAACTAAGTTTGTGGTCGATTAAGATCCCCAAATCTTTTACAACCAAGGAAGTATTATTAATTTTTTCTAACGGGAAATTATTTAAAAAGTAACTCGTTAATTGGGGAGAACCTCTATAAAAAGACATAACTTTGCACTTAGAACAGTTTAGAGATAACAAGTTAGTCCTACACCACCCCTAAAAGGAATTAAGGTCAGCTTGCAAGGTATGACATGAGAGAGAGTCTACGATGCGATTAGCGATTTTTACATCATCGGCATACATAAGAACTCTGAAATTTAAAAGAACGGTGGGGAGATCATTATTAAAAATGGTAAATAATAATGGGCCAAGGTGACTGCCCTGTGGGAATCCCGATTCAACACAAATGATCTTAGAAAGAGAGGACCTAAAAAGAACCCTCTGCCTCCTATTGCTTAGATATTGTGAAATCCAAGCAAGCAGAGCATCCGGAAAGCCAACTAAATTCAGCTTATGTAATAGTAAGGCATGGTTTACCGAATCGAAAGCCTTACTGAAATCCGTATATATAACATCAGTTTGCTTCTGTTTCTTAAAACCTTGGATTACAAAAGATGTAAACTGTAAAAGGTTAGTTGTGGTAGACCTATTCTTGACAAACCCATGCTGGTATGGCGAAAAAATAGATTTACATAAATGCTGTATTTGAGACGTCATAATTTTCTCAAACAGTTTAGGTATCGCTGACAATTTAGAAATTCCTCTGTAGTTAGTGACGTCGGATTTATTGCCACATTTGTGAAGAGGTAAAATAAACGAATCCTTCCATATAGTTGGAAACTCGGACAGTGTAACGGACAACTCAAAAAGCTTGAGTAAAGGCGAGCACAATGACTCCGCACAGAACCTCAGGACACAAGCGGGAATACCGTCTGGGCACGATGAGTATACCGGCTTAATCGTCAATAGTTCCTTAGCTACCGAACTTTGCGTTATAATAGGATTAAGAATACAGTTGGATTTCGTTATAGGATATGGATATATCTGACTACAGTTGTACTTAGTAGATATGTACGTAGTCGAGAAGAAGTTAGCAAATAAATTAAAAATAGATTGATCAGAAGAGGCCGAATCATTATTAAAAACTGCAAACGATGGAAGGGAGATAGAATTTCGCTTTGAGTTAACGAAACTATAGAACTCTTTAGGATTTTAGGAAAATTGCAACTTACAACGTTGTAAGTAATTATTAAAGCATTTAGAATTAGAAACAACAAAATTCGATTTAGCAACCAAGTAACGAGACAGATCCGATGGTAGACCCGTGACTTTATAAATTTTGTAATACCTAGACTTAAGATTCTTCAGTTTTGACAGCCCCCGCGTAAACCATGGTGATTTTTGCGTCACCACAGGAGACACTAGGGGTACACAGTCATTAAAGATCGAGTCAACAGTGGTATAAAATAAAGAAATGGCGGAATTCATATCCGTACAAGTGTATAAATTAGTCCAATCGGTATTAAGAAAGGCATTGTTTAGTGCGACAAAGTCAGTCTTCCGAAAACATCGGGTGCGTACCGTAGGATCACACTCGGAGATGGGCTCGCGACTGGGAAACTCAATAGATAACTCTAAAGTTGGATGATAACTATCCTCTGGTAACACCATTGGACTAGTTCTAGATACTTCACAAAAGCTAGGATCAGAAGTAAAAATCAGATCCAGAAATCTGCCAGACGTATTAGAAATCGAATTCAGCTGGGCCAACGAAAGCTCAAGCAGACCATTAATAAAATCATGACACCCAAAGGGCAGCAACGTTTTGCTACCATTAACTGCTGACCAAGTCATAGTGGGCAGGTTAAAGTCCCCAAGGACAATTAATAAGTCTCTGTCAGAAAGTAGTTCAAGTATAAATTTAATAGAATCCGATTGGGGCGGAATGTAAGAACAAGTAACAAAAATGGAAAAACGAGTGAAAGATACCTTAACGCATATAAATTCGATAGTACTTGAGATAGGTATTGTTATCAGACCCGATGATAGGGCGGAATCTACAGCAATAAGAACTCCACCACCCCTGCGATCAGTACGATCACGTCTAAAAATATTGAAATTAGAGGGTAGAACTGTGGCGTCAAAAACGTCAGGTTTAAACCAAGTCTCAGTAAAGACAATTAGGTCAAAATCAAATGACAGACTATCTACAAAGAGTTTAGTAAGTTTGGTATTAAGGCCTCTGACATTCTGATAGCCGACAGAGAAGGAAGTTGTTAGTTTTTTGATGGAGTAGAAGAAGGAATAGATAAGGAAGGAGTGGGAATAGATGAGGAAGAAAGAGGAATAGATGGTGAAGGAATCCTTGTTTTACTCAGCCATATTAAAAATGGGTGGAAAAAATGGCAGAAGGAGTTTAAATGGATACTCAAAATTTCTATGAAACCTACTAATGTGATAGTTTTGATATAAAACTTCGGATCCGATCGGATATATAGTACACAAATTACAATCAATATAAATCAGCTCTGCCAAAACGCTGCAGGCAGTGCTGCCAGCAGCCTACACGTCATTGCTCGAAATCAATAGAGAAGCCTAACACGCATACACACAGACGCAATGCTACATATACTGGATTTATATGCGTGCCGAACGCTGACGTATGTATATGCATGCACACATACAATTGGTTTGCGAAGGGAGGGAAGAAGAAAAATAAGAATTTTGAAAATTTAAACAAATTATTGCCAAGGGCTCCAAGGGTACATCGGCATACCCGAAGATTGCTTCTTTCTTATTTTTTAATGCCCATTTTGGTAATTGATTATGTTTTTGTACATTTTTGTGAACAAATTTCGAGTTAATTAAGCCAACTCGAAATCGTCTGTATTGGTTGCCTTTGGCAAACGAAAAAATACTACAAACTGTCGATCCCTCTCTTTGCACTGTTCAAAATTAAAAGAATGTATGTTGACGAATTCGGCCTCAATTAAGTTAAAAAGCGTAGCCAGTAAACAAATTTTATATATATAACAAAAATAAGCAGAAATCATTCTTTTATGTGTATCCAATCCACTCAGCATTCACGCTCTCAATCGTATTTCGTGTATCTTGTCATGCACAAAGATAGCACGCGAGAAGTAGATAAATGCTTCGCGAGACTAATTTGGCATGCACATAGAAAACACGACGAGTTCGACTGTGTCAGTCGCCTTTGGTTGAAAACAAATTATTAAGTCCACGAATACATGAATAACCAAATAGGTGTGCTGAATTTGATTTTGATAGTCAAAAAATTGCGGGAGACAATCGGCGTGGCAAAAATTTGAAATAAACTTGATCACTGTACAATGTACATACTACACGAGGCTAAAAACCACAATACAAGTAACATTAACGACAACATTAGCCACGTTTTAGAAAAGAAAAAGAATATACAGGGAACCCAACAGTTAAAGATATGAATTGTTAGACAGTGAACTGTGGTTAATATGTTCAATGCCATTGGATGGGTACCCACAAATTTGTCATAAGAGCGGACAACACCCCAACAGGTGAACATGTGCGAAGATTCAATGCACTCACCGTTAATGATATTGCTGCAATTATTGTTGGCTATCGAACTATATCACGAGAGATTGTCGTTCAGCGAAGAAGCAATATCATGCATCGTGTAAACGAGACATATCGTTTATTGGCAAGGGCAAAACGGATAGGACATCACGTTGAAGATTGTCGATCCAATTACAGGTATAGCAACGAACAAATGCGTATCCTTTCATGATTCAAACACATAAGAAGAATGTCATTCTGAAGTTTCGTCGGCTATACCAACAGTTCGCTATCGACATGTATGTTAAAGTCAAGACCGACCGTTTAGGGTTCATAGGATTCAATCGGCAAAGCTACGATCTGAGGACTATATAGACTTGAGTGGCTATTCATTCAAATGGTAATGTTCAGAATATTGGATGCCTGACGATTCTCCCATTACCTTATATCGGAAGACCACTCCATATGCCACATGAAATCCAAAGTGGACGGAAATTGAACGTGAGTTGGCCTCTGGCCAAAAACCCAAAGGTTGCCATGTTCCCCGCTCTGCTTCTTTATTGGTGCGGCTGTTATAAATGTTGCCGCTGCGTTTTATTCGGCCGCTGCTATTGTAGTTGCCTTTGCTGTTGTCTTCGTTGCTGCTGTCATTTCCTCTGTCGGCGGAAGCGTACCTAATTTCCTTCTCCCCTTTTTGGCCTCAGCACCAGTGGGCTAGCCGTGAGCTGGTTCTCGTGTGCCCTACGTCGGGCAAGCTCCGGCCGCACTGCCAGTTGTCCGGCCCGGTATTCCTTGATTGTCAGAGGCCTTGATCCGTCCTGCGAACGATCCTTAAGTGCCTGTTGCCGGGCCTCCTTGCCGCTTTGGCATTGATCTTGGTTTTTTTGTCAGTACTGCCGTTTTTATTTGGCAGATTTTAGGCAGTATTTCTTTGCCAGTTTAGGCAACATCTGACTGGGCGTCTTGCAGTGAATATGTTAATGGCCTATACTGCGCGCGTATGTACTTATGAATAAACTAAATATCCCTTAATGGTGAACCGTACCGTACAGTGAAGGCTTTATAATAAGAACAATACACCGTTGCTATATGTATATTACAAAGGTACCACGCTGCGCGCCACGCAAAATAAATACTAAATTTCTAACGCCTAAAAAGAAGATCACATACATCGGATTAGTAATATATATCAAGATGTTTTGGAAAAAAAGGTCGAGGAAGGCCACCAATACTCTTTTCACAACCCAAAGGCTATTTTGTTATACGGGGTCTGGTGATCAGCCACCGAGAAACCTACATACCAAAAACTACTGGGGAGAGTACAACGAAGGGCACTCCTATGTATAACAGATGCCCTCAGAAGTACTCCGACAAAGGCTCTGAAAGTACTATTTCGATTTAATCCTACAGACTACTCTCATTTACACTTACCCAGACTACTGTATCATATTACAAACGGAAATATTCAGACGAAACATGGAGACAGTAGTGGCAAAAACTCACAGATCGCTACTTATATAAAATCTAGGTACTCCAAATATTCAGGTCTGTGTGCGACCCAGTTCACCCCCGGTACACCGGCCCGACCTAAAAACATAAACCCTAAACCTATTCCAACCTAAAACCAGCTAACTTCTTATAAAATAAAGCAGTTTTAATTTAATACGCAAGTAAACATCTCGGACCTGTTGAAGGTGTTTTATTTGCACCAGGTGCCAGCTATGCCCCGATTCACAGGCGAAGTAGTCAGTTGTAGTTGTTGTAAAGTAAAGAGCGATATGAACTGAATCTAATAAATAAGTAAAAATAACTTCAACATTGATTAAAGTAAATAAGTAGATATAACTTCACCTTTGATTAGTTTATAAAGAAAACAGATGCCACATACAAGACCGGAACAGCCATTCATAAAGCCATGCTGACAAGGATCTTCATAAATGTTAAAGAGAGGACGTACTAGACTTTCTCAAAAAGCAGAAAGCTTGGCGATGCCACAGTAATTAGAAATATCCGATTTAATGTTCTTTTTAAGAAGCGGAATAATATATCCTTTAATCAAATTGTTCTTTTTCCCAAGCCAATATATGCGTGATCTTGTCAAACAAGAAATACTCGTAATTGCTTCTATCTTGTGTCACCTTCGCCTATGAAGGAAACGAAAGTTCAGCTCTTTAGTATATGGCGCTTCGTTAAACGCTGTTGAACACGTATAACGTCGCATGTTATGTAACATACAAAAATAACATTACGGAAAGCCTAAAAAAAATAATGTAAAGGCACACTGCACTGTGGTTCCGCCAGAGGCCAAAAATCAAGAAAAGTTATAAAAAAAAATAGAAAAAAATTGCAAGCAAATTGTCTCAAAAATGTTCAAACTTAACAATAGCAAACCGGATTTTTCTGCAATTCTAACGGTACTTTCTAAAATTAGAGCCAAACGCATGAACACGTGTTCCCTTTTAGAGTAAAGCCAACGCAACAACTTTTAGTGCGAAAGTCAGTTTCAAGTGGTTCGCATATTATTGTTGTGATTAAAAATTTATAAATTATCAATGGATTTTCAAGTTAAAGGTGTTTATTTTATTTTAGTAAATTAATAACAACTATATGGTGTATTTGTCCATTTAAAATTTATGTTTTATGTAACCTTTATTTTTGTTACTTTTTAGTGCATGATTTGTATGTTTACTTAATGTTTTAGTTGTGATTCACTGATTCCTCCATAGATATTTTATTCATTGCATTAAGCTAAGTTTTTACTTTATAAAAGTGTTTAAGTCACCTGCGGAATCTAACGCATCTTCTCATTTTTCAAGGTCAAACTTGTTTTGAACTTTTAATTTGATAGGCAACACTGTGTGTTCGCACGCCTACATATTTTTAATATATGGTGCTCCAAAAAGGCACAAACGCTGAAAAGATAAGAGAATTGCTGATTGCTGCTGTTCAACAAGATTATAAACAATGGCTTTAAGGATGAATCGAATGCGTGTATTAAACTAACTGAGTGACTTTTGGATGTGTTATAAACGTAAGAAATCTTCTGTTTTGCAATATGAGTCTGATTGTCTGAATACAATGGAATCAATTATATTGAAAAATACGAAGAATGTACCCCAGAAGAATGCTCCACATGGCCGTAAAAAAAAACAATTTTATGGAATCTTCAACGAGAACTAAGGGTCGTTGTGTAGCTCAGCTGGTCAAAATTGATGAGACCGCTGTCTCTGCATGACGCAAGGAAAATCAAAGCCAAAATGTATTGCAAGCGGATCCCACAGAAGTCATTTACCTCTTAATGGACACCGGAATTACGAAACACTAAAATTTTCTGATACGGAATTTTATTAACAGTAAAGAATCATTAGATTTTTTTCCGAGCTATAAATGCATTTTATGATTCTGTTGCTAATCTGTAATTCAAGTGGGGTTTTGATGGAAGTACGGGTCATATCGAGTATACGATAAAAGTTTATTCGTTACATGTTATTAACATGTTATCAACTTATTTCAAAAAACGATCAAAAAATTATTCGGAAAGACCATCGGCCTTCGTCAACACGTTATTGCAGACCAAGTTGATTCCACTTGAAAAAGAGACGACCGAAGTATCAAAATCAGAGGAGAAATATTTTAAGGAGATAATATTTATTTATTTATAAAATTAGCTATAGTACATTAAAATTAACAATAATATAACTAATTGCTAGGAGGGGGGAGCGCAAGCGTCGAAGCCTTTGGCTCTAAGATATATAGGGTTGCCTTAAATATGTTCAAATAAATTACAATGTTTGAGGAAGTTATAAATTCTGTTAACGTTGTCTTTAGATATTATGGAAAGGTGGGTTGAGGGAAGAGTGGGTGGGAAATGGGTCTTCCTGATACTCTCTATTCGTTGGCAGTAGTCTAGGATATGGGACACCGATGTGCTTTGTCCGCAAAAGTGACAGTTTGCGTGAGTAATGTAATTAAAACGCGCGAGAACTTCGTTTTAAATTAATTATGATTTATTTGCTTTAAGTGACAAGATGTCCCGACACACACGAGGATGATTCGGGTTGGAAATAAAATACAATCCAAATGAAAAGTGCAAATGCAAGAACGGGTGTTCGGGTTAGATGCTCGTACTAGATTAAATGGCGATGCCCATGGGAAAAATCAAGTCACCCCTCCTGGTGTGACAGTAGATGCCGAGGATCAAAAAACCCTCCTCACTCCTCACCGCTCTTCGCCGCTCACTGCTGTTCACCCGGTGGCGTGAACATACCGCATGTTGCAATTGCCACCCTGGACATATGTAGAATGGTGACGACAGCGTCCTGGAGCGCCTAGATTCCACAGGCGCCGGAGACGACCCATCCGAACACTGTGCTTTGGGCTGCGGGAATACCGCTATGACCAGGCACACAGCCTGGTTGGATGACCTCAGGATAGAGGTCTGCCCCGAGCACCACGGACACCGACGCCGGCCGATAGAAATTGGGGTCGGCCAGGATCAGGGTGGCGAATTTCTCACGGACGCGGGTCTCGAAGGACTTTGCGCCATTCCCCAACCGGAGGACTGCTGTGGGCATGACAGTCGTCGTCCTGGCGTGGAGCAGGAAGGAGAGAGAGATCTCGGGTGCGCCTTCTGGAGAAGCGAAGCGGTCGGAAGCTGAACGGGAACGGGGTTGTGGCGGTGGTGCAGCACGTCCGGGGGAGGGTGACTGGCCGCGACTCCGGGCTAAGGAGCGTTGTCTCGGCGGTTGATTTTACCCGCATCGTCGGCGGTGATTTTACCCGCATCGTCGGCAACCATGGCAACTCCGGCACGCGTCGGAGCCGCTTTTCCCCTCGGAGGTTCAGGAAGCGCTGACACTGCCGGAGTGCGTGAACCCCCCGACAGACCCGGCATCGGAACGTGTTCGTTCCGTGTGGAGCAGATCGTTTGCGGCGGTGGTGCGGCAGACGCGTGGGGGGAACGGGAACGAACAACATGCACGGAGACGAGGACATTGGGACGGAACATACAGGAATTGGGGGTCACTATGGGTTTTTAGGCTCAGGACTCCTGTTGTCTTGCAACAGGATGAGCTTCGCTACGGGTCTTCGGATAGATCCACGCGCTACGGTGACATCAGCCAGTCGGACGAGACCGTCAGCCCCGGGCAGAGTGCGCCTAATTCGCCCTAAGCGCCACTCGTTGGAGGGGAGGTTATCTTCGGACACGATCACGAGGTCGCCGGTCTGGAGATTGCGAGCCGGTAATTTCCACTTATTCCGTTTGTGGAGCTCCTTAAGGTATTCACTCTTCCATCGGCGGCAGAAAGCCTGCTGGGTTGCCTTCAGTCGCTGCCATCGGTTGATTAGCGACATAGGCTCGACCAGGATCTCCGGTTCCGCAATGGATAAGAGCGGTCCTCCAATCCGGAAGTGTCCCGGGCTCAGTGCCAGCAGATCCTCTGGATCCTCACTCATGGGAGAAATTGGCGTGGAGTTTAGGCACGCCTCGATTCTACACAGGAGCGTGGAAAGTTCTTCGAACGTGTACTTAACAGTAGACGAGGACTTGTAAAATAGGGTCTTAAAACTTTTGACCCCTGCTTCCCACAGTCCTCCCATATGGGGGCGCTCAGCGGAATGAACTGCCAAGATAAAATGTGCTGGGGAAATGCCTTGCTTGGTGGCGTCCAGGAAGTCTTTTTGGAGTGCCTTTGAGGTCCCTACGAAGGTTTTGCCATTGTCGGAGTGACTGCGCTGCGGGCATTGTCTCCGTGTGACAAACCGAGAGAAGGCTGCGAGAAATCGTTCAGTGGTGAGGTCGGAGGTAGCCTCGAGATGGATTGCCTTGGTGCTGAAACACACAAAGACGCAGACATAACCCTTCATAATGAGACACGCACACCCGGTGTAATTCTTGATCTCGAAAGGCCCTGTGAAATCAATGCCCGTGTGGGTAACGGCCTGGAGTAGGTGCTGCGCTCTCGAGGGAGATCACCCATCATTTGAGTCTGTAGTCGTCGACGATGAACGGTGCAGACTTTACACCCCTTGATGTGGGACTTCACCAGGTTCTTGATCCATGGAATCCAGAATTTGTTTCGCAGATACCGTACCATTAGCTGATTGCCGCCATGCAACGTGATGCGATGGGCGAATCCGAAGAGCAGGCGCGTAAAATGGGTATTATTGGGGAGGAGAATAGGGTGACGTTCGTCCGTACCGGCGGGATTCAGCGGCTCGGAGTCGTCCACAGGAGAGGAGTATCCCATGTTAGTCGAGATATGGGTTCATACACGGGGGTTTATTGAGCCAAGCCAACACAATGGTGGAGTCGGTCCAAAACTGGGAGGTTGCAGGTAGGATTGGGAGTTCAGGAACGATCGACGCCCAGAGATCGGCTAGCAAAACCGCTCCGCACAACTCCAGCCGAGGCAGCGAGACGGTTCTGACTGAAGCTACTCGGGTCTTAGCCGTTAATAAATGGACGCTTACTTGATCGCGATACCGACGCCGCACATATAGGGCGGCTCCATACGCTTTCTGTGACGCATCACAGAAACCATGAAGCTCCCACGAGAGCGTATCGCTGGTGTTTAGCCAACGGGGGATGCGGAGTTGACTGAGGCCTGGGTAATCCTGCAGGAATTCGTGGCATTGCTCCAGCAGCAGCGGTGGCAGAGCGTCATCCCAGCCCAGTTCGGTTAACCAGATTTGCTGCATGAATATCTTCGCTCGGATAACAAATGGGGCTAGCCAGCCAGCGGGGTCGAAGAGTTTAGCGATATGGGACAGAACCTGCCTTTTGGAGATCGACTCCTTCAATGGTGGGTCCGCTACGGTGAAGAAGAAGACGTCTTCGGCGGCTTGCCAGCGGATTCCCAAGGTTTTTGCAGTGCTCGCGTCTTCCAGCTCGAGAAAGTCCTCTCGCAGCAGGTGCTCTCTTGGGATACCTTGAAGAACTTCCTTCTTATTGGAAGTACACTTCCGAAGCGAGAGGCCCGCAGATTGAAGGGCAGCTTGAAGCTTTCGTATGGCGAGACGGGCGTCGTCTTCAGTGTGAGCACCAGCAAGGACATCGTCAACATACATGTAGTTCCGAAGGATTTCGCTCGCCTGGGGGTACATCGCTTGCACATTTTGTGCCAGTTGTAAAAGGATTTGGATCGCCAAGAAAGGCGCAGTTAACCCCAAACGTGACAGTTTTTAGCTCATAATCCTGAATACTGCCGAAATGATCTCGGTGGAGGAACCGCTGAAAAGGGGTATGCCTGGGGTCGACTCGGATTTGTCGATACATCTGCGTTATGTCAGCGTTGAAAACGAACTAAAAGAACCGCCATTTCAGTACCTGAAGCGTGAGATCGGCCTGAAGAGTAGGCCCGGTGTGCAAGACATCGTTAAGGCTGACGCCTCGTGTGGAGGGGCTCGACGCGTTAAATACCACGCGTACCTTGGTGGTGGTGCTGTCGGGCTTACACACCGCGTGATGGGGGAGATAGAAGTTTTTCCCATCCTGAGGTGGTGTCACCCGAATCATATGGCCTTCCTCATACTCCTGAATGATGGCATCGGGACGGGACGGGATCCTTGAGAAGGCGTTCTTCGTTTCGCAGGAATTGGGTCTTGAATGACCCAAATCGACGCTATTCGGACCTTTGAACGATGGGGACACAACACATCGGCCGTCCTTTCCTCTTTGGGTGGTCTCCTGGAACCCTCCTTGCGGGAAGGTCTTCCACCTCCCAAAACTTGGTGAGGAGTACCTCAAGTTTTGCTTCTGAACTAATTCGCGTCTGTGCAGCGAAAACTAATCGAGACACCGGAGGGTCAGGCATGATAGCCCCACACAGAACCCATCCAAAGATGGTTTCTAGCCCGACGAACTCACCAATATCCTTTTTGATCCGCTCTCCGAGGATGTGGGGAAACAGGTCTACACCGATAATCATATCAATAGGCGCGGGCTTGTTGTAGTACGGGTCAGCCAGGGGGCGATCGAGGCACTGCGTCGGAACCGTGTTAAGGAATGGAGCCGTTGGAATGGC
Source organism: Drosophila insularis (assembly GCA_018903935.1). Lineage (NCBI taxonomy): Eukaryota > Metazoa > Arthropoda > Insecta > Diptera > Drosophilidae > Drosophila > Drosophila insularis. The sequence goes on along the minus strand of JAEIFP010000405.1, from coordinate 171,983 downwards.
CCCTGACAATTTGGATACGACCAGGGCGGAGACCTCAATCTTGTTCAGTCTGTCACACGGAGGAGACAGCATCAGCAGACACACCTTGTCGGCGCAGCCTCCATCACTCTGGCCCATGCCAGTAACCGCGGCGTCTACTGGGTAAAAGGGGGGTTGGACCATGTTGATGACACGCTCGGAGAGAAAAGTTGAATCGGCCCCAGAGTCGATCAACGCACGAATATGGTGATCCACACCGCGATGGTGCAGAGTGACCAAGAGGCCTCTGCCTGGGGTAGATGCAAAGTAACTTTGAGCATTTGTGAGCTGGTTGCTCGTGGACGGACGCTCTGTGGCCCTGGATGGTGGGACTTGCGCAGCGGACGGCGAGGACACGGACACATCACTAGGATGCAACAGAGTATGATGACGTTCCTTGCAGGTATGGCAATTATGCGCACTGGAGCAGCCCTTCACTTGATGACCGCAAGCAAAAAAGTTCAGACAGAGTCCCTGCTGTCTAATGGTTTCCCAACGCCTCTGAACAGGCATATCAAGAAAGCTAGGGCAGAGACGTATTGGGTGATTCTCCCGATGGCACAGCTTGCAAGACGCCGGTTTGAGCTGAGCTTTCGCGGGAAACGTTTGGACCTTCATCGTTGCAGAGGATTTGCGGGGCCAATGGGGATGGCTTGGACACTTGGGGCCGACTTATGTTCTTCGGTGGCATCCAGGACCCGATACTGATCGATAAGAATTTAGTTCAAATCGTACCAAGTTGAGACGACAGTCTTAATTGGCACTAATTGTTCCCACAGGAGGATTGTGGCCTTCGACAATTTACTAGTGCATATGGCGATAAGTAAGACGTCCCAATTCTCAGTACTAACACACGAACGCTCAAGCGCGGTAAGACACCCTTGAAACGCAGTCTGCAGCTCTCGCAAGGAGTTGCCCGACTCTTGTGCCACCGCGGGAATCTGAAGGAGTTGTCTGGCTTGAGTCATGACAAGCAGACGGCTATTTTAATACCGTGCGGTGAGGTTCTCCCACGCGGCCTGGAAACCTTCATTCGTCAGGGGGGACTTAGCCACGATGGTTCTCGCTTCCCCTCGTGTCTTGGCGTTTAACTGATAGAGCTTCTCCACTTGTGTCAAATACGGATTGGCGATATAAATGGCGGTGAAAAAATCGCGGAATGTGGGCCATGCTAGGCTGTCGCCATCAAATGTCTCCACCTCACACGGGGGCACTCTATGCCCCGGCGGCCCCGGCGGCCCCGACGGAGCGGTTGGCTGACGCATAAGACTCGTCATCTGTGCCGAGAGCTGTTCGATGCGTTCTCCGAACAACGTCCCGCATCGCACATACGCCGCGTAAGCGGATTCGTGCTTCGCCTTGATGTGGCTTATGTTTGCCAAGCTTTCCTCTTGGTTTGGACTGTCAAGGCCTTGTGACAACGGGAGTATTCCATCTCGACAGTTGACCAGAGGGATTTGAGCTGCTCTAAGTGCATTTTTATGGAAAACAAGGGCACTTCAGAAGTTAGAGCTTCACTCTCACGAGCTTCAAACAGCGTCAGTGCGTCGCACGCCAGAACGAAATCGGAGAGGGACATTCTGGAGTCTTCTCTACGCTGTTCTGATACGGATCGGGTGACGGGAGCGTCGGAACAGTGCGTCACAACAACGTGCGGGATCTGGGTCTGGGTTGGAAGCGTGGAACGACCTTTGTGTTCACTCGAGTCCTTAACCGAAAATTTGCGACCCTTAGGTAGGCTGGGCGAAGACGGACGGGACCTTGGGGATTCGCTGCGGCTGCGAACAGACGAGAACTTGCGCGAAATATCCGTACGCTTCACGGTCACCGGAGTTTTCGGCCGAACCTTTTCCGGAGTTGCAGAGGGAGACTGTTCAATGAAAGACCTTAGTATTTCTTGACGTTATTAAATGTTTATTTATTTATATGTACATAGGCACTAGCACATAAACAAGTGACTAAAGGTTGTCGCAACCAACACATACTTCGGAGCGAGATTACAAAGCGATGCACACCCGATGTAACTACAATTGGTATCTGATCTTACTAAGAATAATGCATTTCTTTTATAGTAAAAATATAATAGAGCTCACCAGTGCATAGTTTGACATAGGGTTAGGTCAGCAAAATACGTCTTTATTGCATAGCAGCTTAATTAAGTAGGTCTTTATTATTAACTGCTAACCATCTCAAATCTACTTATGACTGATGAGCCATCGATATCTATAATCGGGTTACATACTAACTTGACATATATATCTATATTATGATTGTCTTATTGTTATCTTATTTTATGTAGTTTAAACACCAACATACTCCCGGCCATTGAACACCTGTTCAACGTTATCCAACGTTGACAGGAAAACTGCTGGGGGCTGGGTTTACTGCAGCAGGAATCGGTATGGGATTGACGATCCTCACGGTTGTCTGATCTGGACCATTGTGTCTTTGGGGTTGTGAGCATCTTCTTATTCCATATACCATCACAAGAACCAATACGTAGGAGACGATAACATGGTGAGCCGGCTGACTGGGGTCTTCTGGCAATTTCCAGTTTTGCTTAGTTTCCAGTTTTCCTTGAATGTTGCTTAATTCGTCTTAGCTAAGCTGCATCTTCGTGAATTGTGTTGTTGTTGGCGCTGCCTTTGTTGGGCCAATGCTGAAGTTGCCAAATCGCACATATGACAATTTTATTGTGTCTGTCGTAGCTATACGGTGACCTGTTATTCGGATAGCAGAACTTCTTGCTGTACACGTCGGGTCTAGAGTTAACAATCCAGTCTTCTTAATAGTGACACCTTGTATATTATCGTCACAGATCACTGCGAGTTCAATTGGTCTAGTGGTGGGAAAAATCCACTGAAATTTGTGATACATGTCGTACCACACGAATGACCTGTTTGTGTGTTGTATTTGACAAGTTGATGATTTTGTGTTTTTGAATAGCTGGAACTCACAGTTGCTATTAGCCGTAAACGTCGTTTGTTTATCAAAACAAATATATTGCTCCTTGTTGAGCTGATGGTATTGTTCCAAATCGACTCTTGAGAGCCCAATGTATTGATTCTGTTCCTTGTTGACAGCAATGATGGGAATTTTAATGTTCATGATTACAATCCCTTGAGTTCCAACTGCTGGAATGGGTACTAGGTTATACAGTTGCACTGTTTGCGTTGCCACTAATGGAAACGTGACTTTAAATATCACATGATTGTTTGCGATTGTGCCTTGTGCCTTCATTAAGCCATATAATTGCAAGACGTCGTTATCTGGAACTGGCAAATCCAAACTAAACGGAAGATGTCTCTTAAGTTGGTTCAGATGTCCAAAGGCGATCGGCGTTGGCGTTCTATGTGAAGGAGATCATTTCCTTTTCGTAGCTCTGGGTTGACATGCTCGAAGTGTCTCTACATTGCTGTGCATGCCTCCGGAACCTTCATTGGCAAGCATATTTCTCCAGCCATTACTACTCCGTCTGAAAATGTCTTCAGGTCGGACCAATATAATTCAAGATGGTAAAATTCTACGGTAGTCCAGTCAGATGTTGCCATTCTTCCTGTGCCAATACTTTCGTAGTATATGCCTGGTTTGGGGTTGAGTCGGGTGATGTTGCTCCTTTGAGCACATCCTATAGGAAGTAACAACAGCATTAGGCAAATCGTCATTGCCAACGGTGGCAGACAGACTGAGAAACGTCTTTTTGTCTTAGGTTCTGCAGTGTCCTCGATACCAGGGTCTTATTGGGAATTGGTTTCTGTGTCATCTGCTTCGATTTTACGTTTTATTCCCCGTCTCTCTCAGCGAGGGGGCCAATTTATGGATGACACGCTTGTAGGTGCCTCTGGCTTTTTTAACGTCTACCACGCGGACGTATCCATCCAGGCCTGGATATAATTTAATAATTCGTCTAATCGGCCACTGCAAGATTGGCACATTATCCTCCTTTAGAATTACCATCATGCCTTCCTTGACATTATTATATGGTTTCTTCCATTTGGATGTACCCTGCAATTTCTGTAGGTACTCTTGAGACCATTGTGTCCAGAATGTATGCTTAAGCCGTTGCACTAATTCCCATTGCTCTGAAATGGATCGCTGTGTTACTGGCTCTGCATCAGGTTGAGCTACTAATGTGTTCAATGAAAGACGTTAGTATTTCATGAAGTTATTAAATGTTTGTTTATTTATATATATATAGGCACTAGCACATAAACCAGTGACTAAAGGTTGTCGCAACCAACACATAAATTGGGTGGTACAAAGGTAGAGATTGGGGGCCAAAGACACAGCGATGCACACCCGATGTAACTACAATTGGTATCTGATCTTACTAAGAATATTGCATTTCTTTTATAGTAAAAATAGAGAGCTCACCAGTGCATAGTTCGACATATTGTTAGGTCAGCAAAATACGTCTTTATTCCATAGCAGCTTAATTAACTAGGTCTTTATTATTAACTGCTAACCATCTCAAATCTACTTATGACTGATGAGCCATCGATATCTATAATCGGGTTACATACTAACTTGACATATATATCTATATTATGATTGTCTTATTGTTATCTTATTTTATGTAGTTTAAACACCAACATACTCCCGGCCATTGAACACCTGTTCAACGTTATCCAACGTTGACAGGAAAACTGCTGGGGGCTGGGTTTACTGCAGCAGGAATCGGTATGGGATTGACGATCCTCACGGTTGTCTGATCTGGACCATTGTGTCTTTGGGGTTGTGAGCATCTTCTTATTCCATATACCATCACAAGAACCAATACGTAGGAGACGATAACATGGTGAGCCGGCTGACTGGGGTCTTCTGGCAATTTCCAGTTTTGCTTAGTTTCCAGTTTTCCTTGAATGTTGCTTAATTCGTCTTAGCTAAGCTGCATCTTCGTGAATTGTGTTGTTGTTGGCGCTGCCTTTGTTGGGCCAATGCTGAAGTTGCCAAATCGCACATATGACAATTTTATTGTGTCTGTCGTAGCTATACGGTGACCTGTTATTCGGATAGCAGAACTTCTTGCTGTACACGTCGGGTCTAGAGTTAACAATCCAGTCTTCTTAATAGTGACACCTTGTATATTATCGTCACAGATCACTGCGAGTTCAATTGGTCTAGTGGTGGGAAAAATCCACTGAAATTTGTGATACATGTCGTACCACACGAATGACCTGTTTGTGTGTTGTATTTGACAAGTTGATGATTTTGTGTTTTTGAATAGCTGGAACTCACAGTTGCTATTAGCCGTAAACGTCGTTTGTTTATCAAAACAAATATATTGCTCCTTGTTGAGCTGATGGTATTGTTCCAAATCGACTCTTGAGAGCCCAATGTATTGATTCTGTTCCTTGTTGACAGCAATGATGGGAATTTTAATGTTCATGATTACAATCCCTTGAGTTCCAACTGCTGGAATGGGTACTAGGTTATACAGTTGCACTGTTTGCGTTGCCACTAATGGAAACGTGACTTTAAATATCACATGATTGTTTGCGATTGTGCCTTGTGCCTTCATTAAGCCATATAATTGCAAGACGTCGTTATCTGGAACTGGCAAATCCAAACTAAACGGAAGATGTCTCTTAAGTTGGTTCAGATGTCCAAAGGCGATCGGCGTTGGCGTTCTATGTGAAGGAGATCATTTCCTTTTCGTAGCTCTGGGTTGACATGCTCGAAGTGTCTCTACATTGCTGTGCATGCCTCCGGAACCTTCATTGGCAAGCATATTTCTCCAGCCATTACTACTCCGTCTGAAAATGTCTTCAGGTCGGACCAATATAATTCAAGATGGTAAAATTCTACGGTAGTCCAGTCAGATGTTGCCATTCTTCCTGTGCCAATACTTTCGTAGTATATGCCTGGTTTGGGGTTGAGTCGGGTGATGTTGCTCCTTTGAGCACATCCTATAGGAAGTAACAACAGCATTAGGCAAATCGTCATTGCCAACGGTGGCAGACAGACTGAGAAACGTCTTTTTGTCTTAGGTTCTGCAGTGTCCTCGATACCAGGGTCTTATTGGGAATTGGTTTCTGTGTCATCTGCTTCGATTTTACGTTTTATTCCCCGTCTCTCTCAGCGAGGGGGCCAATTTATGGATGACACGCTTGTAGGTGCCTCTGGCTTTTTTAACGTCTACCACGCGGACGTATCCATCCAGGCCTGGATATAATTTAATAATTCGTCTAATCGGCCACTGCAAGATTGGCACATTATCCTCCTTTAGAATTACCATCATGCCTTCCTTGACATTATTATATGGTTTCTTCCATTTGGATGTACCCTGCAATTTCTGTAGGTACTCTTGAGACCATTGTGTCCAGAATGTATGCTTAAGCCGTTGCACTAATTCCCATTGCTCTGAAATGGATCGCTGTGTTACTGGCTCTGCATCAGGTTGAGCTACTAATGTGTTCAATGAAAGACGTTAGTATTTCATGAAGTTATTAAATGTTTGTTTATTTATATATATATAGGCACTAGCACATAAACCAGTGACTAAAGGTTGTCGCAACCAACACATAAATTGGGTGGTACAAAGGTAGAGATTGGGGGCCAAAGACACAGCGATGCACACCCGATGTAACTACAATTGGTATCTGATCTTACTAAGAATATTGCATTTCTTTTATAGTAAAAATAGAGAGCTCACCAGTGCATAGTTCGACATATTGTTAGGTCAGCAAAATACGTCTTTATTCCATAGCAGCTTAATTAACTAGGTCTTTATTGTTATCTGCTGACCATCTCAAATCTACTTATGACTGATGAGCCATCGATATCTATAATCGGGTTACCTACAAACTTGACATATATTTCTATATTATGATTGTCTTATTGTTATCTTATTTTATATAGTTCAAACACCAACATACTCCCGGCCGTTGAACACCTGTTCAACGTTATCCAACGTTGACCGCAAAATTGCTGGGGGCTGGGTTTACTGCAGCAGGAGTCGGTATGGGATTGACGATCCTCACGGTTGTCTGATCTGGACCATTGTGTCTTTGGGGTTGTAAGCATCTTCTTATTCCATATACCATCACAAGAACCAATGGTATTGTTAGAGCTACGTAGGAGACGAAAACATGGTGAGCCGGCTGACTGGGGTCTTCTGGTAACTTCCAGTTTTGCTTAGTTTCCAGTTTTCCTTGAATGTTGCTTAATTCGTCTTAGCTAAGCTGCATCTTCGTGAATTGTGTTGTTGTTGGCGCTGCCTTTGTTGGGCCAATGCTGAAGTTGCCAAATCGCACATATGACAATTTTATTGTGTCTGTCGTAGCTATACGGTGACCTGTTATTCGGATAGCAGAACTTCTTGCTGTACACGTCGGGTCTAGAGTTAACAATCCAGTCTTCTTGATAGTGACACCTTGTATATTATCGTCATAGGTATAGGTATAGGAGTTCAATTGGTCTAGTGGTGGGAAAAATCCACTGATTTTTGTGATACATGTCGTACCACACGAATGACCTGTTTACATTGCTCATTATTGAGCTGATGGCATCGTTCCAAATCTGCTCTTGAGAGCGCAATGTATTGATTCTGTTCTTTGTTGCAGCAATAATGGGAATTTTAATATTCATAGTTACAATCCCATGAGTTCCAATTGCTGGAATGGGTACCAGGTTATCCAGTTGCACAGCCTGCATTGCCAATAATGGAAACGTGACTTTAAATATCACATGATTGTTTGCGATTGTGCCTTGTGCCTTCATTAAGCCATATAATTGCAAGACGTCGTTATCTGGAACTGGCAAATCTAAACCGAACGGAAGATGTCTCTTCAGTTGGTTCAGATGTCCACGAAGCTGGCCTGGTGATAGTAGTAACGGGCTTATTTTACTATGATGGGCATCCGTAAATACTCGGGAAATTTCGGTTTGAATTCGTTGCAAATTCTCTGCAATAACTGTCATCTGAGTAGTTAGCGTGATATACCATTGCAATGCCGTTACCGCATTGTCCTGGACCTTAGTTATGTCGTTCATTTGTTGTTCCATTAGTTTTATCTGATTTTCAATTGTGGCTTCGTCTCGCTTGATGAAATTTATTGTTGAATCAATTACAGATGTCTGGTTTTGTAGCAATGTCAATAAATAGTCTTCATTTGATTTAACCTTTCGTATGGTGCCTGACATCTCTGTTGCATACTTTGAGTCCAGCACACCAAATAAGCCGTTCGCTAAGTTCCCAATTATATCCAAAGGCGATCGTCGTTGGCGTTCTATGTGAAGGAGATCATTTCCTGTTCGTAGCTCTGAGTTGACATGCTCGAAGTGTCTCTGCATTGCTGTGCATGCCTCTGGAACCTTCATTAACAAGCATATTTCTCCAACCTTTACTAATCCGTCTGAAAATGTCTTCAGGTCGGCCCAATATGGTTTGAGATCGTAAAATTCTACGATAGTCCAGTCAGACGTTGCCATTCTTCCTGTGCCAATATTTTCGTAGTATATGCCTGGTTTGGGGTTGAATCGAGTGATGTTGGTCCTTTGAGCAAATGCTATAGGAAGTAACAACAGCAAACGTCTTTTTGTCTTAGGTTCTGCAGTGTCCTCGATACCAGGGTCTTCTTGGGCATTGGTTTCTGTGTCATTGGCTTCGATTTTGCGTTTTATTCCCGTCTCTCTAAGCAAGGGGGCCAGTTTATGGATGGCACGCTTGTAGGTACCTCTGGCTGTTTTAACGTCTACCACGCGGACGTATCCATCCAGGCCTGGATACAATTTAATAATTCGTCTAATCGGCCACTGCAAGATTGGCACATTATCTTCCTTTAGAATTACCATCATGCATTCTTTGACATTGTTATATAGTTTCTTCCATTTGGATGTACCCTGCAATTCCTGTAGGTACTCTTGAGACCATTGTGTCCAGAATGTATGCTTAAGCCGTTGCACTAATTCCCATTGCTCTGAAATGGATCGCTGTGTTACTGGCTCTGCATCAGGTTGAGCTACTAATGGTTCTCCGATCAATAGATGGCCTGGGGTTAGAGCTGTCAAGTCGTTGGGATCGTCTGAGTTTGGGGTTAACGGGCGAGAGTTCAGTACTGCTTCAATATTGACAATAATAGTAGACAGTTGTTCAAACGTTAAATTTGCTGTCGATACGTTTTTCAATAGTAAATGCCTAGCGGATTTCACTGCAGCTTCCCATAATCCTCCGAAATGTGGAGACCGTGGTGGTATGAACTTAAATTGCACTCCTTTTTTGTTGCAAAACTCCTTAATAGTATCTGCTGCCTTCTCTGAGTGTATAGTATCATTCAGCTCCTTCAGCTGGTTGTCTGCTCCAACAAAGTTTGTTGCATTGTCGCAGTACAATGTGGTCCATACAACCATAATGTATGTGTGCTAAGCTGAACTGCTGATATGCCTCGAGACAGAACATCAGCTGCGTTGAGTGCTGATGACACATGACGCCATTGCCTTGGATATCATACCGCATGTATTTTGGTCAACCGATTAGCCACAAACGTGTGGAAATGTGATGCCCGTGAATTAATCCAAGAGAGTACTACTGTTGAGTCTGACCAGAGAAATGATTCCACACCTTCTGATCCGAATTGGAGATCCTGTCGAACTCTCTCCTTGAGTTCAGCTCCAAGTACAGCTGCACATAGTTCCAGCCGGGGCAGTGTCTGTTTTTCCAGGGGAGCCACTCTCGACTTGGCGCACAACAATCTGACCGAAATTTTGACATTTTTATAGGTTGACCGGATATAAACTGCCGCTCCATACGCCTTTTCTGATGCATCAACAAATGTATGCAGTTCCTTCGTAGTGGGGACCTTGCCTTGGTATTTTCATGTGGTTTAATGCCTGTACATCCTCTCGGTAGGCTTCCCATTGCTTCTCCAAATACGGCGGTAGCTTCTCATCCATCTCAATTCGTTCGGTGGCAACATGTTGATGAAACATTTTCGCTCTTACCACTACCGGTGTGAATAGGCCTAGAGGATCGAAGATTTGACCGACTTCAGATAGCACCACTCGTCTTGTTATTCCTTTTGTGTGCCTTTGAGCCTTTCCACATAATTGATCTTCTTTGGGTGCCCATATGATTCCCAGTGTTTTGACACTTGTTTGTTCCAGTGTGTCACCGAGATTGATGTCAACAATCGTATCCTCCTTTGGAATTTCTTTTAGAAGTTGACTGCTATTTGAACACCACTTTCGTAAGTTGAAACCCTTAGGTCTCAGGATTTCTAGCAGCTCTTGTCTTATTTGCAGGTCTTCTGGTAAACTGTCTGCTCCTGTAAGACAATCATCAACATAAAAGTCATTTTTTAATGCCAATGCTCCAGACGACAAATTTTCAATGTTTTTTAGCGCCAAATATTCCAGACACTTTGTCGCTAAATATGGGGCTGATGTTGTTCCATAAGTCACCGTTTTTAAACGATAAAACTTCAGTTCTCGACTTGGATCCTCTCTCCACACAATCATCTGATTGAATTAATCGGCAGGGTTTATCCAAACTTGACGATACATTTTTTCAATGTCCGCAGTGAACACATATTTGTGTGTCCTGAACCGCAGTAGAATTGAGTAGAGTTGACTCTGTACAACTGGTCCTGGATATAAAATATCGTTCAGTGATTTTCCTGATGACGTTTTGGATGATGCATCAAACACTACTCTTAGCTTGGTGGTGGTACTTTCGGGCTCAGGGCTCAATCGCCGCTCTAACGACATGAATCTTCTTATGGCTACTTCCCGAGATTCTCCAAGGGATGAAGCTTCTTCAGCAAATGGAAGCTTTACAATTAGTCGATTGTCAGCCGCCGTGTGTATGTATTCTGACATAAATTTCACATACTCCTTTTTTATGTCAGGGCTCAATCGCCGCTCTAACGACATGAATCTTCTTATGGCTACTTCCCGAGATTCTCCAAGGGATGAAGCTTCTTCAGCAAATGGAAGCTTTACAATTAGTCGATTGTCAGCCGCCGTGTGTAGGTTATCAATGAAGAATTTTTCACAATACTCTTCCTCTGGACTCCTATACCTTTTTATTGGCTCTAGTGTGTCTAGCTGCCAAAATCTTTCTAGAGATTCCTCTGGATTAGTTATGCCTACCATACATGTGATAGAAGCTGACGTTGACATATTAATTCTGCCAGCAACAATCCATCCCAATTCTGAATTTTGTAATGTTGGACGGTTTCGATTTCCCCGTCTTCTTTCTGGTAGCAGTATAGCATAGTGATCATCAGCTCCCAACAGCATATCAATTTTTCCTGGTTTATCAAATGTTGGGTCCGCTAATTGAATGTCGTTTGGTAATGTGACTTTCTCAGTTATCTGTTCTGTGGGTTGGTCACCTATTATGTGTGGCAATACAAATGCCTCAACTAGCATTGCGAACTTGTTGTATCTTGACCTTACAACCAAGCTTACTCGCGCCTTGCTTATCTGTGGTTGACCACCCACTCCATTTATGTGCACATGAGTCTCGTTAATTTTTAATGATAACTTCTTTACCAGTCTCTCTGAAACGATATTTACTTGTGAGCCGCTATCCAAGAGTGCTCGAAATTCTCCTGTCCTTTCATTGATCCCTTTTACTACTACCTTGGCCGTTGCCAACAGAGTGTATTTTCTGCCAATTCCATATGCAGACGCTGCTGAAGCAGATGTAGCCATTTGGTTGCCTGTGTCTAAAGTTTAAACACCAACAGAGACGAAAGACTGTTAGACTTCGGCGCAGTCTGGGACGGCTCCGTGGACATACTCAGGCGACGACCTTACCGTCGAACACCGAGTTTGTGCGCTTTTTGGTTTCGGAAAAACAAAAAAATGAGAAGTGGACTGTATGAGGACGCAAGAATTTTCTCACTGTGCACCGCAGGATTGCGGGAGAATTCTCTCGCGTTTGGCACGGACACGGAGCCCTTTTAACGGGGATAGATGCGGAACAATATACGAAGCGAAATGATTACAAAACAAGTTTATATGGATTCGTGACGAACGATGGGAGTACGTATAAAACAAAACACGGATTAAATATATAAATAAAGATGTATAGGGCAAAATGAAAATACGTTTTTATATAAATCTGGATCAGGATATATATATGTGCGCAAAACACTGGCCGGAAAAAATATATATATAATTTATAAATATGGTCCGATATATAAATATGGGCACGATAGTGTTAAAAAAATATATATGCATTTATTTATATATATGGGCGGATGTATATATATGTGGGCAAAATACTGGCCGGAAGAAATTATATATAATTTATTTATAAATATGGACGGATATATAAATATGGGCACGATAGTGCTGGAAAAAATATATATGTATTTATTTATATATATGATCGGATGTATATATATGTGGGCAAATACTGGCCGGAAAAAATTATATATAATTTATTTATAAATATGGACGGGTATAAACCTAGGCGAAAGAAGGGAATCGGAAATAATGTGATTTGAATTTGGCGCGCTTGAGCCGCCTATCGATATCACGACTCGACTCACGTGTCACCACTACTCCGAAAAACATCTGTCGGCCGCTGCTTATATATTTGGTTTTTGGGTTTGTTCTTTAATTATGTTAATAATTTTTTGTGGTTGTGCGGAGGAAAAAAAAAGAACAAAACGAACGCTTTTACACACCGCGAGTGTTGTGCGCGAAAACAAACAAAACAAACGATCAGTGCATATGGACGAATGCTTTGATATATGTATGTACGTACATGCGTAAGTACACAGGTAAGTATGTATGTAGATATGTATGCACGCGCGTTGTTCACAGAAAACGTAAGTAATTTGTCATTTAGTTGGAAGTTGTGTTTCTTTTGTTAAATCAATGTGCGACACCGAAATGGATTATGTGTTGTGGATATGTACGTATGTGCATGCATCAATGTATGACGATGCATGTATGTATGTATGTATGGAAGCAAGTGCACCGGTTTTCGGATACGCGCGTGAGGAATTTAATTTTGCAACCAATTCGAACGCACAAGAAATCGCGGGCATACGTTAATTGCTATTTAATTCTTTTTGTTCTGTGGTAAATGTGCGAATGAATTATATGTATATGGATATGTACATATGCGCGTACATCAACAGATGACGATGTATGTATGTAAGAAGATACGCGCGTGAGGAAATTAGTTGGGCATGGAAATAATTCGAACACATAAGAAATCGCGGTGAACACTTGGATTACTATTTTTTCTCCTTTAATATAACACTTTAATAATTTTTTTGTCTTTTAAACTTTTACGCGGACTTGGCAAACAGCTGTGGAAACTACATGTACGTGTGAATTTAAACGAGTTTTACATATGTAAAAAAGTGGAATTGGACAAGTGCGAGGGAAAAAAATAAATAAAAATGTGTAGTCGTGGAATGGAAAACAAAAACGTTGGACAAACACGCTAAGGATTGGGAACTACCATGTAACCTTGGAACAGGTCAGGTTTGTACATACATATATATAAAAGTGTGTATGTCGCTATGGAAAAGCGGGAAACCCTCACATTTTTATTAGTATGTAGGGGCAAATGAAATGAATACTGAAATTTTGTACTTATCAGGAATTCCGCCGATGCAAGCTGGAGGAGCGGAAGGATATCCGGCTCGAAGGACCAATGTTTGTGGAGGGGCGAAAGGATCCAAATAAGCCGCAAGTGGTTGGCGGGTGCCAATTTCTTCAGGGGTCTGGTGCGTGAGTAATGTAATTAAAACGCGCGAGAACTTCGTTTTAAATTAATTATGATTTATTTGCTTTAAGTGACAAGATGTCCCGACACACACGAGGATGATTCGGGTTGGAAATAAAATACAATCCAAAAGAAAAGTGCAAATGCAAGAACGGGTGTTCGGGTCAGATGCTCGTACTAGATTAAATGGCGATGCCCATGGGAAAAATCAAGTCACCCCTCCTGGTGTGACCGTAGATGCCGAGGATCAAAAAACCCTCCTCACTCCTCACTGCTCTTCGCCGCTGACTGCTGTTCACCCGGTGGCGTGAACAGATACTATGCGCAGTACGTTCAAGTGGCCCCTACGACACCAGGACAAAGCCTGTTACGCGCGAGCCCAAGCAGATAACTGCCCACCTCCCACCCGACCGACTGAGGGGTGCAGCCGTACAACGCACGGCACGAATCGCGTGGACAAATACACAAGAGAAAAAACAGACAAACAAATAATACTATAGCTATCTATTAACTAAATGGGATAGGATAGATGATAGAAAACTCTGAGCCGATTACACGGAATAGAAGGCTGTAATCAGAGCATGCATGGCATAGCAAGAAGAACAACGACTAAGGGATAAAGGTATCAAATGATGTCTACTTCGTCTACATGGTACGGACAGATTTACCTGAGCTAATAACTCAGGCGAGTCGATATCACCAATTAGGAGCTTGTGCATGAAAATGACACCAAGCATAGTTCTACGGTTAGTTAGGGAAGGAAGGTTAATCAAGAGAAGTCTACTAGAATACGAAGGCAAATTGACATTGCGATCCCAGCTTAAGCCACGAAGAGCAAATAGCAAGAACTGCTTTTGAACGAATTCAAGTCTAATCTGGTGCGACTCATATTGAGGTGACCAAATGCAAGATCCATACTCTAAAATAGGACGGACAAGCGAAGTAAAAAGAACTTTAGTTGTATAGGGGTCATCGAATTCTTTTGACCATCTTTTAATGAAACCCAGGACACTCATGGCCTTTAAGACCGTGGTGGAAATATGGGTGTTAAAATTTAACTTATAGTCCATAAGTACGCCCAAATCATTCATATTATTTAGACGTTCTAAAGGGCTATTGTTTAGAAAATAAGTGACCAGTTGAGGAGAGTTACGAAAAAAAGTCATTACCTTACATTTGGTAGTGTTAAGATTTAGTAGATTAAACTGGCACCAGGATTGAAAGTTTTTAAGATCAGCTTGTAGCCGACTAAATGAATCTGTATCTTTATAAGTAAGACAAAGCTTGACATTGTCAGCATACATAAGCACACGCGAATGAACAATGACTGATGGAAGATCGTTAATGAATAGTGTGAAAAGCAGAGGGCCAAGATGACTACCTTGAGGTACACCAGAAGTCACAGGAATGGAAACGGAAAAAGAAGACTTAAAAAGTACCTTCTGTTTTCTATTTGTTAAATATTCTCGAACCCAAGATAGGAAAAGGGGTGGAAACCCAATGTCGCTCAGCTTCCAAAGTAATAGGGTATGATTAACGGAATCAAAGGCTTTGCTGAAGTCAGTGTATATGACATCAGTTTGTTTACCATTTTTGAACCCCTTGATAATTATTGGTGTTGTAGCATGTTCACATATCGAATGATCACTGTACCTAGTTACATACATACATAATTCATAAATAATATCGAAAACATATTGTAGCACTTTGTCACAATATTTATGTATACACATTCAAGTACCATGCGCTTTCCGTAAGATTGCATTGTACTGGACAGTGCTGAGTCGGCATATCTAACACGCGCAACGACTCAGTCACCAAGTGAACATGATACGTCCTCACTCTCCCGCAGCGAACCATACATAATTATGTAAACATATATACATAAGCGTACCGCTCCTCTGCTAGCTTCACTGGCAGCGCAGTCTCGCGGACTTTAGCTATACTGAACAATTGTTAAGATTTAAGATTTTATTCAAGAAACAGAACACTAAGTGAAAACACTAAGTGTTGTATTATTGTGAATTGTGGGACATAGTACATGGCGACCGTGACAAAGGTCAAGGAATAAGGCCTGGACAAGGAAATCTACAATCACTGGAGGGAAATTTGGAGTTCAACAAATGCAAAAACTGAGTGAGTAGAGAGTGAGTTATGTCAAGAGGGGGAGTGCAAAACAAAATAAAGAAAAGAATAGCACACATAAAGTGGCTATTATATGCGAACAAAAATCCACCCCCTGGGCAACAGCACAAAAGCTTCAACAAGAACTTGACTTTTTAAAGTCAACGTTACTTAAAACAAAAAAGAACATAACTCACGCTCACTCAGTGCATTTTGAAATAACAACAATAAAAACTAAAAAAACTCATCCTCCAACAAAAGAGCTACCAAAAAGGAAAAAGAGTGCCCTGACGATTGCCCAGGACCATTGGACAGTGTACATTGCGAGTACACATGTATGCTGAGAACTGGTGCGATGACCGGAACCGGTACCGCCTGAGCCCATAGGCCCTGGACAACAGCAGCGGTGACAACGAGCGTGAAAGGCAGGTCGCCTTTTACGCCTTCGAGGGAGCATCAGCGGGCTAACCAGCGACGACCAGCAGATGCTGCTCATCTGACGTCTGACATGCTGACATCGATATAACTATAAAAAACATATTAAATATTACATATTACATGTATTACACATACAAATAAGAAAATTTCAAATGTACAAAAAAAAAAAAAAAAACCCATTGTTAAATTGTGCGGAATCTTATCTGCTCAATAGAAGTATAGCCTGTAAAGCTATGCGAACTAATAGGTAGAATTTTGTTAAATTTACTTCATTAGTAGATCAAAAAAAAAAGAGTCACTCTAATTTTTATGCTTCAAAATAGTATCAGCAAATTTAATGAGGAAGATACTACACCCGTAATGGGGTTAATAGAAACTAAAACAGTGGATTCCACTGCTAACGTAATTAACAAGATTGAATCACAAAATATTGATTTGAAATTCACGAATATATTGTTATTGATAATTGTTGTAATATTATGTGCATATGTTTTATACAAAGCGTATTTTTTTCACAATAAATGTGTAACTAAAAGAGCCCTCAGCGTCGCAAACGATTTGGATAGAGTATAAAATGTGTTTTCTATATGCACACAAACAATTGATATAACAATACATTGCGCAAATAAAATATTTTTTTATTGATTATGGCAAAAAAAAAAAAAATAATAAACTTATAATAACTCTGAAAATCTCAAAAAAAAAAATGTCCACTATTGATAAATATTTCGAGAAAGTAAATGATAGTAACCCTACAATAGTAGAAGATTTGTTGAAAATTTTTAAAAGTGGGCAAATAACCTCACCTCAGCGCTCAATAAGCTTAGCGCAAATCAAATTAGCGTATTTAGACTTCACAGGAGAAACATTCCCTGTACAAGGAAATAGTAGAGTGCAAATGAGTTTCATTCTAACGTTACCATATGTATGCTGTTATCTAAACGCAGCGGGTACGTTATGTTTCTACTTGTTGGATGAAACACAGCACAGAAATTAGAAAAGTATAATGAATAAAGTAGAATTAGTACATTTACAAGTATACATACCATTTCTTGATTACCTGATACACTCAGGCAAAAGAAATTACAAATACAAAGAAATTAAGTATTGGATATCCAATAATTTTAAATTGGAAAGAAAAATAGTAGAACTTATGGAGAAAGCCATAAAGATAGCATATAATAGATTACTTGTTAAGGTGCCAAGAAGAAAAGACGTGCCTGAATGGGTTCACGAACTTTTCATGGATACAGTCGAAACGGCAATTATAGATGATTCTGATGTGGAAATAATAGAATCAGAGGATTACATTAAAATAATCAGAGGCAGAACACATGCCAATTTATTAATACAGAATCCCTAAGAATGGATTGGGAAGAACTTGTCCCATATATTCTTCAAATTAAGGAAACGTTTACAAAATCTTATAAATGTTTAAACCAAAACAGAAAAATCCAAAAAGAAACGTTAGACAAGCACGCAAAGATTCTTGTGGACTCTTTTAACGAACCAAGAAGCCTAGTGCATGCAAACAGAAAAAAGATAGACGGAACAAACTGGTCAAAAGTATCAAAACTATTAACCAAGTTACGTTCTAACTTAGTTACTGTACAGAAAAAGTATAACCTTAATATATTTATACCGACGATCCTAAGTACACCTTTAACAATAGACGTAGAATCAGAAAGCCAACAAGAAATAGACTCAGAAGAAGAGGAGAATTTGGAATCTGACGAAGGTGCAGAAGTAGAAGAAAAAGATCTAAACGATCTAACAATCCCTGCACGATTGACATTATCAGAACAGGATAAAGATTCAGAATCAGAAGTAGAAATAAAAGAAAACATCATGGCTGATTTAAGCGCCCGAAAGGCATATATGAAGGACACTTCAAGCGCCATTCCAGAATTCAATGGACAAAAATTACATCTCCGAAGATTCATAACAGCTTTGGAGATGGTAAATATGATGAAAGGTGATTTTGAAGATATAGCTGTTGTGGTAATAAAATCAAAAATTAGTGCCCCAACACTGTACACAGTCCAAAATGAGACATCAGTTGAAGCAATAATACAAAAATTGCAAGACACTATAGTTGGACACTATAGTTGGTGAAACACCCAAAGTGATTAAAGCCAAACTAAACAAAACTACTCAGAGTGGTAAAACAGCTGAAAAGTATACATCGGAGGTCGACAATTTACGCAAACTCCTAGAAGCTGCGTATATTGACGACAGTATGTCGGCAGAAATGGCCCAGAGGTATAGCGTTGACGATGCTATAGAAGCAATGGTCCAAAATTGAGAGCAAGCAAGACTTAAAGCAATTCTTGACGCCGGCAATTTTAAAACCATGGATGAAGTAATACTAAAGTACTTACGAAAGAGTACTGAGATAAATGGAAAGCCAAACGCTGTTATGTTTGCCCAAAGATGCCGTGGTAATTATAATAACAGATATAATTATCGTGGTAGAGGTAATGGTCGCGGTAATTATAATAATTATAACAATTATAATAATAATTACAACAATGGCCAAATTTATAACCAGAACTACAACCAGAGAGGAAACAACAGAGGTTACGGCAGAAATTATAACAGAGGGAATAGAGGAAATAGCCAACAAAACAGAGGTTATAACTCTAATAATAGCAATGTTAGGGTAGCCCAGAATACTTCGGGAAACTCTCAACAACCTTTAGATACTCAACAATAAAAAATTACAAGGTTTACACCATCAGTCTCAGTCAAAGCACATTTGCAAGTTTTACTAACATAGCAACAGGAAAAGAGTTAGTATTTTTAATAGACACAGGTGCTGACATATCCATATTAAAAGAAAATTCCGACAACTTCCAATATATTCAAACCAATCAAATAATAAATATACAGGGAATAAGTCAAGAAATAACAAAATCAAAAGGACTTACTTCCATAGAAATACAAACCTCTAAATCAAGGATGGCCACGCAGTGGCTCTTTTGGCTCCCGTGGCTCTTTACCGGCAGAGGCTGGGCAGAGAAAAAGGTCACTTGTGCGAGTCGACGCACACAAAAATTTGTGTGCCTCGAGTTTTATGACGGGTCATAAACGACCTTTTTTGGGTCGAGCGAGCGATCGTCGTCGAACTTGTTGGCAGAGCGACGGCCAAATCCCGAATTTCGCGGGGAGGACGAAATCGGTCGCGATCTCGAGCTCGCAACTTGTTGGTAGAGGGACGCACATTTTACCGATCTACGGGGAAAGGGGGAAAAAAGGTCGCCATTTCGAGCACTCGACAAAACCAACCCTTATTTTCTAACCCCTTCCTCTCTGCCTTCCTCCCTCTACCAACAAGTTGCAAGCTCGAGATCGCGACCCTTTTTCCCCCTCCCCGCGAAATTCGGTTTTTGGCCGTCCCTCTGTCAACAAGTTGCGAGCTGGAGATCGCGACCCTTTTCCCCCTCCCCGTAAAATTCGGGATTTGGCCGTCCCTCTGCCAACAAGTTCGACGACGATCGCTCGCTCGACCCAAAAAAGGTCGTTTATGACCCGTCATAAAACTCGAGGCACACAAATTTTTGTGTGCGTCGACTCGCAAAAGTGACCTTTTTCTCTGCCCAGCCTCTGCCGCTGATGCTCTGGCTCCCAAAAACAATTTCCGTGGCCACCCTTGCTCTAAATACATAATTCCACACGATTTTCATATCGTAAATTTACAATTCGCTATTCCTTGTGATGGAATACTAGGTATCGATTTCATAAGAAAATATAACTGTCAATTAGATTTCAAACCGACTGAGGATTGGCTTATAATTAGACCAAATAATTTACAATATCCCATATATGTACCAATAGCATACAGTTCTGGCAACAACTCCATAATTCTGCCAGCAAGATCACAAGTTGTCCGAAAAATTGAAATAACCTTAGCGGAAGATAGTATATTAATTCCGAACCAAGAAATTCAGCAGGGTATTTACATAGCAAATACCATAGCATCTTCTCAAAACGCATTCATAAGATTGCTAAATACAACAAACACAAATCAAATAATCAATATAAATAACTTGCAGTACGAATCACTTTCGAACTATGAAGTAGTTAAAACAAGTTTAGAAGATAGAGAGAAAACGGTATTAGCGACCCTCTCGAAGAATTTTCCACCACATTTCAATACCCAACTAACCAAATTATGCACACAGTATAGTGATGTATTCGG
Organism: Drosophila insularis; assembly: GCA_018903935.1. NCBI lineage: Eukaryota > Metazoa > Arthropoda > Insecta > Diptera > Drosophilidae > Drosophila > Drosophila insularis. The sequence goes on along the minus strand of JAEIFP010000405.1, from coordinate 151,506 downwards.
TTTGGAAACCGAACCTATAACTACCAATAATTTTTATAAACAAAAACTGAGACTGAAAGATGATGAACCAATATATATAAAGAACTACAGAAATCCTCAAAGTCAAAAAGACGAGATACAAAAACAAGTCCAAAAATTAATAGATGACAAAATAGTTGAACCATCGGTATCAGCTTATAACAGCCCACTGTTACTTGTACCAAAGAAATCACTGCCTAATTCCGAAAAGAAAAAATGGCGATTAGTAATTGACTATCGTCAGATTAATAAAAAATTGTTGTCCGATAAATTCCCACTCCCAAGGATTGATGATATTCTAGATCAACTGGGAAGGGCGAAGTACTTTTCGTGCCTGGATTTAATGTCAGGTTTTCATCAGATAGAGCTCGAAAAAGAGTCACGAAATGTTACATCCTTTTCAACAAACAATGGTTCATATCGCTTCACGCGATTACCATTTGGCCTGAAGATAGCGCCAAATTCATTCACTGGACTTGAACCTTCTCAAGCATTCCTTTATATGGACGATTTAATAGTCATTGGTTGTTCTGAAAAACATATGCTCAATAATTTAACAGATGTGTTTGAGAAATGTAGGCAGCACAACCTAAAATTACATCCCGAAAATGTTCATTTTTTATGCGACGTCATCGACGTCATCCAAAATTATACAGTTCCCCAAGATGCGGACAGCGCTAGAAGATTCGTTGCATTTTGCAATTATTACAGAAGATTCATAAAGAATTTTGCCGACTATTCTCGTCACATAACAAGATTATGTAAAAAAGATGTAAAATTTGAATGGACAGTTGACTGTCAAAATGCTTTTAAACATCTAAAATCGGCATTAATGAACCCAACTCTATTGCAATACCCAGATTTCAGCAAAGAATTTTGCATAATCACTGATGCGAGTAAGCACGCATGTGGAGCAGTCCTAACACAGAACAGAGAAGGACTCCAACTACCAGTTGCATACGCATCAAGATCCTTTACAAAAGGTGAAAGCAACAAGAGTACAACAGAACAAGAATTACCAGCTATTCATTGGGCAATAACACATTTCAGACCATACATTTATGGTAGACATTTCACCGTCAAAACTGATCACAGAGCACTTACTTATCTATTTTCAATGATAAATCCAAGTTCGAAACGAATGAGACTTGAATTAGAGGAATATAACTTCACAGTAGAGTATCTAAAGGGTAAAGATAATTATGTAGCAGATGCCCTATCAAGAATAACAATCACAGACTTAAAAAACATACAAATCGATAATAAAATTCTGAAAGTCACTACCAGAAACCAAAATAAACAGTTAAATTCCTGCGCAGGGAACGAAAAAGAAAAAGAAGATTTGCAAAAGCAAACTCTAGATGCTTCTAAGCCCAACGTATACGAAGTCCGCCTGAGCCCATAGGCCCTGGACAACAGCAGCGGTGACAACGAGCGTGAAAGGCAGGCCGCCTTTTACGCCTTCGAGGGAGCATCAGCGGGCTAACCAGCGACGACCAGCAGATGCTGCTCATCTGACGTCTGACATGCTGACATCGATATAACTATAAAAAACATATTAAATATTACATATTACATGTATTACACATACAAATAAGAAAATTTCAAATGTAAAAAAAAAAAAAACCCATTGTTAAATTGTGCGGAATCTTATCTGCTCATTAGAAGTATAGCCTGTAAAGCTATGCGAACTAATAGGTAGAATTTTGTTAAATTTACTTCATTAGTAGATCAAAAAAAAAAAGAGTCACTCTAATTTTTATGCTTCAAAATAGTATCAGCAAATTTAATGAGGAAGATACTACACCCGTAATGGGGTTAATAGAAACTAAAACAGTGGATTCCACTGCTAACGTAATTAACAAGATTGAATCACAAAATATTGATTTGAAATTCACGAATATATTGTTATTGATAATTGTTGTAATATTATGTGCATATGTTTTATACAAAGCGTATTTTTTCACAATAAATGTGTAACTAAAAGAGCCCTCAGCGTCGCAAACGATTTGGATAGAGTATAAAATGTGTTTTCTATATGCACACAAACAATTGATATAACAATACATTGCGCAAATAAAATATTTTTTTATTGATTATGGCAAAAAAAAAAAAATAATAAACTTATAATAACTCTGAAAATCTCAAAAAAAAAATGTCCACTATTGATAAATATTTCGAGAAAGTAAATGATAGTAACCCTACAATAGTAGAAGATTTGTTGAAAATTTTTAAAAGTGGGCAAATAACCTCACCTCAGCGCTCAATAAGCTTAGCGCAAATCAAATTAGCGTATTTAGACTTCACAGGAGAAACATTTCCTGTTCAAGGAAATAGTAGAGTGCAAATGAGTTTCATTCTAACGTTACCATATGTATGCTGTTATCTAAACGCAGCGGGTACGTTATGTTTCTACTTGTTGGATGAAACACAGCACAGAAATTAGAAAAGTATAATGAATAAAGTAGAATTAGTACATTTACAAGTATACATACCATTTCTTGATTACCTGATACACTCAGGCAAAAGAAATTACAAATACAAAGAAATTAAGTATTGGATATCCAATAATTTTAAATTGGAAAGAAAAATAGTAGAACTTATGGAGAAAGCCATAAAGATAGCATATGTATAATAGATTACTTGTTAAGGTGCCAAGAAGAAAAGACGTGCCTGAATGGGTTCACGAACTTTTCATGGATACAGTCGAAACGGCAATTATAGATGATTCTGATGTGGAAATAATAGAATCAGAGGATTACATTAAAATAATCAGAGGCAGAACACATGCCAATTTATTAATACAGAATCCCTAAGAATGGATTGGGAAGAACTTGTCCCATATATTCTTCAAATTAAGGAAACGTTTACAAAATCTTATAAATGTTTAAACCAAAACAGAAAAATCCAAAAAGAAACGTTAGACAAGCACGCAAAGATTCTTGTGGACTCTTTTAACGATCCAAGAAGCCTAGTGCATGCAAACAGAAAAAAGATAGACGGAACAAACTGGTCAAAAGTATCAAAACTATTAACCAAGTTACGTTCTAACTTAGTTACTGTACAGAAAAAGTATAACCTTAATATATTTATACCGACGATCCTAAGTACACCTTTAACAATAGACGTAGAATCAGAAAGCCAACAAGAAATAGACTCAGAAGAAGAGGAGAATTTGGAATCTGACGAAGGTGCAGAAGTAGAAGAAAAAGATCTAAACGATCTAACAATCCCTGCACGATTGACATTATCAGAACAGGATAAAGATTCAGAATCAGAAGTAGAAATAAAAGAAAACATCATGGCTGATTTAAGCGCCCGAAGGGCATATATGAAGGACACTTCAAGCGCCATTCCAGAATTCAATGGACAAAAATTACATCTCCGAAGATTCATAACAGCTTTGGAGATGGTAAATATGATGAAAGGTGATTTTGAAGATATAGCTGTTGTGGTAATAAAATCAAAAATTAGTGCCCCAACACTGTACACAGTCCAAAATGAGACATCAGTTGAAGCAATAATACAAAAATTGCAAGACACTATAGTTGGACACTATAGTTGGTGAAACACCCAAAGTGATTAAAGCCAAACTAAACAAAACTACTCAGAGTGGTAAAACAGCTGAAAAGTATACATCGGAGGTCGACAATTTACGCAAACTCCTAGAAGCTGCGTATATTGACGACGGTATGTCGGCAGAAATGGCCCAGAGGTATAGCGTTGACGATGCTATAGAAGCAATGGCCCAAAATTGAGAGCAAGCAAGACTTAAAGCAATTCTTGACGCCGGCAATTTTAAAACCATGGATGAAGTAATACTAAAGTACTTACGAAAGAGTACTGAGATAAATGGAAAGCCAAACGCTGTTATGTTTGCCCAAAGAGGCCGTGGTAATTATAATAACAGATATAATTATCGTGGTAGAGGTAATGGTCGCGGTAATTATAATAATTATAACAATTATAATAATAATTACAACAATGGCCAAATTTATAACCAGAACTACAATCAGAGAGGAAACAACAGAGGTTACGGCAGAAATTATAACAGAGGGAATAGAGGAAATAGCCAACAAAACAGAGGTTATAACTCTAATAATAGCAATGTTAGGGTAGCCCAGAATACTTCGGGAAACTCTCAACAACCTTTAGATACTCAACAATAAAAAATTACAAGGTTTACACCGTCAGTCTCAGTCAAAGCACATTTGCAAGTTTTACTAACGTAGCAACAGGAAAAGAGTTAGTATTTTTAATAGACACAGGTGCTGACATATCCATATTAAAAGAAAATTCCGACAACTTCCAATATATTCAAACCAATCAAATAATAAATATACAGGGAATAAGTCAAGAAATAACAAAATCAAAAGGACTTACTTCCATAGAAATACAAACCTTTAAATACATAATTCCACACGATTTTCATATCGTAAATTTACAATTCGCTATTCCTTGTGATGGAATACTAGGTATCGATTTCATAAGAAAATATAACTGTCAATTAGATTTCAAACCGACTGAGGATTGGCTTATAATTAGACCAAATAATTTACAATATCCCATATATGTACCAATAGCATACAGTTCTGGCAACAACTCCATAATTCTGCCAGCAAGATCACAAGTTGTCCGAAAAATTGAAATAACCTTAGCGGAAGATAGTATATTAATTCCGAACCAAGAAATTCAGCAGGGTATTTACATAGCAAATACCATAGCATCTTCTCAAAACGCATTCATAAGATTGCTAAATACAACAAACACAAATCAAATAATCAATATAAATAACTTGCAGTACGAATCACTTTCGAACTATGAAGTAGTTAAAACAAGTTTAGAAGATAGAGAGAAAACGGTATTAGCGACCCTCTCGAAGAATTTTCCACCACATTTCAATACCCAACTAACCAAATTATGCACACAGTATAGTGATGTATTCGGTTTGGAAACCGAACCTATAACTACCAATAATTTTTATAAACAAAAACTGAGACTGAAAGATGATGAACCAATATATATAAAGAACTACAGAAATCCTCATAGTCAAAAATACGAGATACAAAAACAAGTCCAAAAATTAATAGATGACAAAATAGTTGAACCATCGGTATCAGCTTATAACAGCCCACTGTTACTTGTACCAAAGAAATCACTGCCTAATTCCGAAAAGAAAAAATGGCGAATAGTAATTGACTATCGTCAGATTAATAAAAAATTGTTGTCCGATAAATTCCCACTCCCAAGGATTGATGATATTCTAGATCAACTGGGAAGGGCGAAGTACTTTTCGTGCCTGGATTTAATGTCAGGTTTTCATCAGATAGAACTCGAAAAAGAGTCACGAAATGTTACATCCTTTTCAACAAACAATGGTTCATATCGCTTCACGCGATTACCATTTGGCCTGAAGATAGCGCCAAATTCATTCCAGAGAATGATGACTATAGCATTCACTGGACTTGAACCTTCTCAAGCATTCCTTTATATGGACGATTTAATAGTCATTGGTTGTTCTGAAAAACATATGCTCAATAATTTAACAGATGTGTTTGAGAAATGTTGGCAGCACAACCTAAAATTACATCCCGAAAATGTTCATTTTTTATGCATGAAGTCACCTTTTTGGGGCATAAATGCACAGACAAAGGAATCTTGCCTGATGACACAAAATACGACGTCATCCAAAATTATACAGTTCCCCAAGATGCGGACAGCGCTAGAAGATTCGTTGCATTTTGCAATTATTACAGAAGATTCATAAAGAATTTTGCCGACTATTCTCGTCACATAACAAGATTATGTAAAAAAGATGTAAAATTTGAATGGACAGTTGACTGTCAAAATGCTTTTGAACATCTAAAATCGGCATTAATGAACCCAACTCTATTGCAATACCCAGATTTCAGCAAAGAATTTTGCATAATCACCGATGCGAGTAAGCACGCATGTGGAGCAGTCCTAACACAGAACAGAGAAGGACTCCAACTAGCAGTTGCATACGCATCAAGATCCTTTACAAAAGGTGAAAGCAACAAGAGTACAACAGAACAAGAATTACCAGCTATTCATTGGGCAATAACACATTTCAGACCATACATTTATGGTAGACATTTCACCGTCAAAACTGATCACAGAGCACTTACTTATCTATTTTCAATGATAAATCCAAGTTCGAAACGAATGAGACTTGAATTAGAGGAATATAACTTCACAGTAGAGTATCTAAAGGGTAAAGATAATTATGTAGCAGATGCCCTATCAAGAATAACAATCACAGACTTAAAAAACATACAAATCGATAATAAAATTCTGAAAGTCACTACCAGAAACCAAAATAAACAGTTAAATTCCTGCGCAGGGAACGAAAAAGAAAAAGAAGATTTGCAAAAGCAAACTCTAGATGCTTCTAAGCCCAACGTATACGAAGTCCGCCTGAGCCCATAGGCCCTGGACAACAGCAGCGGTGACAACGAGCGTGAAAGGCAGGCCGCCTTTTACGCCTTCGAGGGAGCATCAGCGGGCTAACCAGCGACGACCAGCAGATGCTGCTCATCTGACGTCTGACATGCTGACATCGATATAACTATAAAAAACATATTAAATATTACATATTACATGTATTACACATACAAATAAGAAAATTTCAAATGTAAAAAAAAAAAAAAACCCATTGTTAAATTGTGCGGAATCTTATCTGCTCATTAGAAGTATAGCCTGTAAAGCTATGCGAACTAATAGGTAGAATTTTGTTAAATTTACTTCATTAGTAGATCAAAAAAAAAGAGTCACTCTAATTTTTATGCTTCAAAATAGTATCAGCAAATTTAATGAGGAAGATACTACACCCGTAATGGGGTTAATAGAAACTAAAACAGTGGATTCCACTGCTAACGTAATTAACAAGATTGAATCACAAAATATTGATTTGAAATTCACGAATATATTGTTATTGATAATTGTTGTAATATTATGTGCATATGTTTTATACAAAGCGTATTTTTTTCACAATAAATGTGTAACTAAAAGAGCCCTCAGCGTCGCAAACGATTTGGATAGAGTATAAAATGTGTTTTCTATATGCACACAAACAATTGATATAACAATACATTGCGCAAATAAAATATTTTTTTATTGATTATGGCAAAAAAAAAAAAATAATAAACTTATAATAACTCTGAAAATCTCAAAAAAAAAATGTCCACTATTGATAAATATTTCGAGAAAGTAAATGATAGTAACCCTACAATAGTAGAAGATTTGTTGAAAATTTTTAAAAGTGGGCAAATAACCTCACCTCAGCGCTCAATAAGCTTAGCGCAAATCAAATTAGCGTATTTAGACTTCACAGGAGAAACATTCCCTGTTCAAGGAAATAGTAGAGTGCAAATGAGTTTCATTCTAACGTTACCATATGTATGCTGTTATCTAAACGCAGCGGGTACGTTATGTTTCTACTTGTTGGATGAAACACAGCACAGAAATTAGAAAAGTATAATGAATAAAGTAGAATTAGTACATTTACAAGTATACATACCATTTCTTGATTACCTGATACACTCAGGCAAAAGAAATTACAAATACAAAGAAATTAAGTATTGGATATCCAATAATTTTAAATTGGAAAGAAAAATAGTAGAACTTATGGAGAAAGCCATAAAGATAGCATATAATAGATTACTTGTTAAGGTGCCAAGAAGAAAAGACGTGCCTGAATGGGTTCACGAACTTTTCATGGATACAGTCGAAACGGCAATTATAGATGATTCTGATGTGGAAATAATAGAATCAGAGGATTACATTAAAATAATCAGAGGCAGAACACATGCCAATTTATTAATACAGAATCCCTAAGAATGGATTGGGAAGAACTTGTCCCATATATTCTTCAAATTAAGGAAACGTTTACAAAATCTTATAAATGTTTAAACCAAAACAGAAAAATCCAAAAAGAAACGTTAGACAAGCACGCAAAGATTCTTGTGGACTCTTTTAACGATCCAAGAAGCCTAGTGCATGCAAACAGAAAAAAGATAGACGGAACAAACTGGTCAAAAGTATCAAAACTATTAACCAAGTTACGTTCTAACTTAGTTACTGTACAGAAAAAGTATAACCTTAATATATTTATACCGACGATCCTAAGTACACCTTTAACAATAGACGTAGAATCAGAAAGCCAACAAGAAATAGACTCAGAAGAAGAGGAGAATTTGGAATCTGACGAAGGTGCAGAAGTAGAAGAAAAAGATCTAAACGATCTAACAATCCCTGCACGATTGACATTATCAGAACAGGATAAAGATTCAGAATCAGAAGTAGAAATAAAAGAAAACATCATGGCTGATTTAAGCGCCCGAAGGGCATATATGAAGGACACTTCAAGCGCCATTCCAGAATTCAATGGACAAAAATTACATCTCCGAAGATTCATAACAGCTTTGGAGATGGTAAATATGATGAAAGGTGATTTTGAAGATATAGCTGTTGTGGTAATAAAATCAAAAATTAGTGCCCCAACACTGTACACAGTCCAAAATGAGACATCAGTTGAAGCAATAATACAAAAATTGCAAGACACTATAGTTGGACACTATAGTTGGTGAAACACCCAAAGTGATTAAAGCCAAACTAAACAAAACTACTCAGAGTGGTAAAACAGCTGAAAAGTATACATCGGAGGTCGACAATTTACGCAAACTCCTAGAAGCTGCGTATATTGACGACGGTATGTCGGCAGAAATGGCCCAGAGGTATAGCGTTGACGATGCTATAGAAGCAATGGTCCAAAATTGAGAGCAAGCAAGACTTAAAGCAATTCTTGACGCCGGCAATTTTAAAACCATGGATGAAGTAATACTAAAGTACTTACGAAAGAGTACTGAGATAAATGGAAAGCCAAACGCTGTTATGTTTGCCCAAAGAGGCCGTGGTAATTATAATAACAGATATAATTATCGTGGTAGAGGTAATGGTCGCGGTAATTATAATAATTATAACAATTATAATAATAATTACAACAATGGCCAAATTTATAACCAGAACTACAACCAGAGAGGAAACAACAGAGGTTACGGCAGAAATTATAACAGAGGGAATAGAGGAAATAGCCAACAAAACAGAGGTTATAACTCTAATAATAGCAATGTTAGGGTAGCCCAGAATACTTCGGGAAACTCTCAACAACCTTTAGATACTCAACAATAAAAAATTACAAGGTTTACACCATCAGTCTCAGTCAAAGCACATTTGCAAGTTTTACTAACGTAGCAACAGGAAAAGAGTTAGTATTTTTAATAGACACAGGTGCTGACATATCCATATTAAAAGAAAATTCCGACAACTTCCAATATATTCAAACCAATCAAATAATAAATATACAGGGAATAAGTCAAGAAATAACAAAATCAAAAGGACTTACTTCCATAGAAATACAAACCTCTAAATACATAATTCCACACGATTTTCATATCGTAAATTTACAATTCGCTATTCCTTGTGATGGAATACTAGGTATCGATTTCATAAGAAAATATAACTGTCAATTAGATTTCAAACCGACTGAGGATTGGCTTATAATTAGACCAAATAATTTACAATATCCCATATATGTACCAATAGCATACAGTTCTGGCAACAACTCCATAATTCTGCCAGCAAGATCACAAGTTGTCCGAAAAATTGAAATAACCTTAGCGGAAGATAGTATATTAATTCCGAACCAAGAAATTCAGCAGGGTATTTACATAGCAAATACCATAGCATCTTCTCAAAAGGCATTCATAAGATTGCTAAATACAACAAACACAAATCAAATAATCAATATAAATAACTTGCAGTACGAATCACTTTCGAACTATGAAGTAGTTAAAACAAGTTTAGAAGATAGAGAGAAAACGGTATTAGCGACCCTCTCGAAGAATTTTCCACCACATTTCAATACCCAACTAACCAAATTATGCACACAGTATAGTGATGTATTCGGTTTGGAAACCGAACCTATAACTACCAATAATTTTTATAAACAAAAACTGAGACTGAAAGATGATGAACCAATATATATAAAGAACTACAGAAATCCTCATAGTCAAAAAGACGAGATACAAAAACGAGTCCAAATATTAATAGATGACAAAATAGTTAAACCATCGGTATCAGCTTATAACAGCCCACTGTTACTTGTACCAAAGAAATCACTGCCTAATTCCGAAAAGAAAAAATGGCGATTAGTAATTGACTATCGTCAGATTAATAAAAAATTGTTGTCCGATAAATTCCCACTCCCAAGGATTGATGATATTCTAGATCAACTGGGAAGGGCGAAGTACTTTTCGTGCCTGGATTTAATGTCAGGTTTTCATCAGATAGAACTCGAAAAAGAGTCACGAAATGTTACATCCTTTTCAACAAACAATGGTTCATATCGCTTCACGCGATTACCATTTGGCCTGAAGATAGCGCCAAATTCATTCCAGAGAATGATGACTATAGCATTCACTGCACTTGAACCTTCTCAAGCATTCCTTTATATGGACGATTTAATAGTCATTGGTTGTTCTGAAAAACATATGCTCAATAATTTAACAGATGTGTTTGAGAAATGTAGGCAGCACAACCTAAAATTACATCCCGAAAAATGTTCATTTTTTATGCATGAAGTCACCTTTTTGGGGCATAAATGCACAGACAAAGGAATCTTGCCTGAAGACACAAAATACGACGTCATCCAAAATTATACAGTTCCCCAAGATGCGGACAGCGCTAGAAGATTCGTTGCATTTTGCAATTATTACAGAAGATTCATAAAGAATTTTGCCGACTATTCTCGTCACATAACAATATTATGTAAAAAAGATGTAAAATTTGAATGGACAGTTGACTGTCAAAATGCTTTTGAACATCTAAAATCGGCATTAATGAACCCAACTCTATTGCAATACCCAGATTTCAGCAAAGAATTTTGCATAATCACCGATGCGAGTAAGCACGCATGTGGAGCAGTCCTAACACAGAACAGAGAAGGACTCCAACTAGCAGTTGCATACGCATCAAGATCCTTTACAAAAGGTGAAAGCAACAAGAGTACAACAGAACAAGAATTACCAGCTATTCATTGGGCAATAACACATTTCAGACCATACATTTATGGTAGACATTTCACCGTCAAAACTGATCACAGAGCACTTACTTATCTATTTTCAATGATAAATCCAAGTTCGAAACGAATGAGACTTGAATTAGAGGAATATAACTTCACAGTAGAGTATCTAAAGGGTAAAGATAATTATGTAGCAGATGCCCTATCAAGAATAACAATCACAGACTTAAAAAACATACAAATCGATAAAAAAAATTCTGAAAGTCACTACCAGAAACCAAAATAAACAGTTAAATTCCTGCGCAGGGAACGAAAAAGAAAAAGAAGATTTGCAAAAGCAAACTCTAGATGCTTCTAAGCCCAACGTATACGAAGTCCGCCTGAGCCCATAGGCCCTGGACAACAGCAGCGGTGACAACGAGCGTGAAAGGCAGGCCGCCTTTTACGCCTTCGAGGGAGCATCAGCGGGCTAACCAGCGACGACCAGCAGATGCTGCTCATCTGACGTCTGACATGCTGACATCGATATAACTATAAAAAACATATTAAATATTACATATTACATGTATTACACATACAAATAAGAAAATTTCAAATGTAAAAAAAAAAAAAACCCATTGTTAAATTGTGCGGAATCTTATCTGCTCAATAGAAGTATAGCCTGTAAAGCTATGCGAACTAATAGGTAGAATTTTGTTAATTATACTTCATTAGTAGATCAAAAAAAAAGAGTCACTCTAATTTTTATGCTTCAAAATAGTATCAGCAAATTTAATGAGGAAGATACTACACCCGTAATGGGGTTAATAGAAACTAAAACAGTGGATTCCACTGCTAACGTAATTAACAAGATAGACGGAACAAACTGGTCAAAAGTATCAAAACTATTAACCAAGTTACGTTCTAACTTAGTTACTGTACAGAAAAAGTATAACCTTAATATATTTATACCGACGATCCTAAGTACACCTTTAACAATAGACGTAGAATCAGAAAGCCAACAAGAAATAGACTCAGAAGAAGAGGAGAATTTGGAATCTGACGAAGGTGCAGAAGTAGAAGAAAAAGATCTAAACGATCTAACAATCCCTGCACGATTGACATTATCAGAACAGGATAAAGATTCAGAATCAGAAGTAGAAATAAAAGAAAACATCATGGCTGATTTAAGCGCCCGAAGGGCATATATGAAGGACACTTCAAGCGCCATTCCAGAATTCAATGGACAAAAATTACATCTCCGAAGATTCATAACAGCTTTGGAGATGGTAAATATGATGAAAGGTGATTTTGAAGATATAGCTGTTGTGGTAATAAAATCAAAAATTAGTGCCCCAACACTGTACACAGTCCAAAATGAGACATCAGTTGAAGCAATAATACAAAAATTGCAAGACACTATAGTTGGACACTATAGTTGGTGAAACACCCAAAGTGATTAAAGCCAAACTAAACAAAACTACTCAGAGTGGTAAAACAGCTGAAAAGTATACATCGGAGGTCGACAATTTACGCAAACTCCTAGAAGCTGCGTATATTGACGACGGTATGTCGGCAGAAATGGCCCAGAGGTATAGCGTTGACGATGCTATAGAAGCAATGGCCCAAAATTGAGAGCAAGCAAGACTTAAAGCAATTCTTGACGCCGGCAATTTTAAAACCATGGATGAAGTAATACTAAAGTACTTACGAAAGAGTACTGAGATAAATGGAAAGCCAAACGCTGTTATGTTTGCCCAAAGAGGCCGTGGTAATTATAATAACAGATATAATTATCGTGGTAGAGGTAATGGTCGCGGTAATTATAATAATTATAACAATTATAATAATAATTACAACAATGGCCAAATTTATAACCAGAACTACAACCAGAGAGGAAACAACAGAGGTTACGGCAGAAATTATAACAGAGGGAATAGAGGAAATAGCCAACAAAACAGAGGTTATAACTCTAATAATAGCAATGTTAGGGTAGCCCAGAATACTTCGGGAAACTCTCAACAACCTTTAGATACTCAACAATAAAAAATTACAAGGTTTACACCATCAGTCTCAGTCAAAGCACATTTGCAAGTTTTACTAACGTAGCAACAGGAAAAGAGTTAGTATTTTTAATAGACACAGGTGCTGACATATCCATATTAAAAGAAAATTCCGACAACTTCCAATATATTCAAACCAATCAAATAATAAATATACAGGGAATAAGTCAAGAAATAACAAAATCAAAAGGACTTACTTCCATAGAAATACAAACCTCTAAATACATAATTCCACACGATTTTCATATCGTAAATTTACAATTCGCTATTCCTTGTGATGGAATACTAGGTATCGATTTCATAAGAAAATATAACTGTCAATTAGATTTCAAATTAGAAATCAATCAAAGATTAAATTGTGCGGAATCTTATCTGCTCAATAGAAGTATAGCCTGTAAAGCTATGCGAACTAATAGGTAGAATTTTGTTAATTATACTTCATTAGTAGATCAAAAAAAAAGAGTCACTCTAATTTTTATGCTTCAAAATAGTATCAGCAAATTTAATGAGGAAGATACTACACCCGTAATGGGGTTAATAGAAACTAAAACAGTGGATTCCACTGCTAACGTAATTAACAAGATTGAATCACAAAATATTGATTTGAAATTCACGAATATATTGTTATTGATAATTGTTGTAATATTATGTGCATATGTTTTATACAAAGCGTATTTTTTACACAATAAATGTGTAACTAAAAGAGCCCTCAGCGTCGCAAACGATTTGGATAGAGTATAAAATGTTTTTTCTATATGCACACAAACAATTGATATAACAATACATTGTGCAAATAAAATATTTTTTTATTGATTATGGCAAAAAAAAAAAAATAATAAACTTATAATAACTCTGAAAATCTCAAAAAAAAAAATGTCCACTATTGATAAATATTTCGAGAAAGTAAATGATAGTAACCCTACAATAGTAGAAGATTTGTTGAAAATTTTTAAAAGTGGGCAAATAACCTCACCTCAGCGCTCAATAAGCTTAGCGCAAATCAAATTAGCGTATTTAGACTTCACAGGAGAAACATTCCCTGTACAAGGAAATAGTAGAGTGCAAATGAGTTTCATTCTAACGTTACCATATATATGCTGTTATCTAAACGCAGCGGCTACGTTATGTTTCTACTTGTTGGATGAAACACAGCACAGAAATTAGAAAAGTATAATGAATAAAGTAGAATTAGTACATTTACAAGTATACATACCATTTCTTGATTACCTGATACACTCAGGCAAAAGAAATTACAAATACAAAGAAATTAGGTATTGGATATCCAATAATTTTAAATTGGAAAGAAAAATAGTAGAACTTATGGAGAAAGCCACAAAGATAGCATATAATAGATTACTTGTTAAGGTGCCAAGAAGAAAAGACGTGCCTGAATGGGTTCACGAACTTTTCATGGATACAGTCGAAACGGCAATTATAGATGATTCTGATGTGGAAATAATAGAATCAGAGGATTACATTAAAATAATCAGAGGAAGAACACATGCCAATTTATTAATACAGAATCCCTAAGAATGGATTGGGAAGAACTTGTCCCATATATTCTTCAAATTAAGGAAACGTTTACAAAATCTTATAAATGTTTAAACCAAAACAGAAAAATCCAAAAAGAAACGTTAGACAAGCACGCAAAGATTCTTGTGGACTCTTTTAACGAACCAAGAAGCCTAGTGCATGCAAACAGAAAAAAGATAGACGGAACAAACTGGTCAAAAGTATCAAAACTATTAACCAAGTTACGTTCTAACTTAGTTACTGTACAGAAAAAGTATAACCTTAATATATTTATACCGACGATCCTAAGTACACCTTTAACAATAGACGTAGAATCAGAAAGCCAACAAGAAATAGACTCAGAAGAAGAGGAGAATTTGGAATCTGACGAAGGTGCAGAAGTAGAAGAAAAAGATCTAAACGATCTAACAATCCCTGCACGATTGACATTATCAGAACAGGATAAAGATTCAGAATCAGAAGTAGAAATAAAAGAAAACATCATGGCTGATTTAAGCGCCCGAAGGGCATATATGAAGGACACTTCAAGCGCCATTCCAGAATTCAATGGACAAAAATTACATCTCCGAAGATTCATAACAGCTTTGGAGATGGTAAATATGATGAAAGGTGATTTTGAAGATATAGCTGTTGTGATAATAAAATCAAAAATTAGTGCCCCAACACTGTACACAGTCCAAAATGAGACATCAGTTGAAGCAATAATACAAAAATTGCAAGACACTATAGTTGGACACTATAGTTGGTGAAACACCCAAAGTGATTAAAGCCAAACTAAACAAAACTACTCAGAGTGGTAAAACAGCTGAAAAGTATACATCGGAGGTCGACAATTTACGCAAACTCCTAGAAGCTGCGTATATTGACGACGGTATGTCGGCAGAAATGGCCCAGAGGTATAGCGTTGACGATGCTATAGAAGCAATGGTCCAAAATTGAGAGCAAGCAAGACTTAAAGCAATTCTTGACGCCGGCAATTTTAAAACCATGGATGAAGTAATACTAAAGTACTTACGAAAGAGTACTGAGATAAATGGAAAGCCAAACGCTGTTATGTTTGCCCAAAGATGCCGTGGTAATTATAATAACAGATATAATTATCGTGGTAGAGGTAATGGTCGCGGTAATTATAATAATTATAACAATTATAATAATAATTACAACAATGGCCAAATTTATAACCAGAACTACAACCAGAGAGGAAACAACAGAGGTTACGGCAGAAATTATAACAGAGGGAATAGAGGAAATAGCCAACAAAACAGAGGTTATAACTCTAATAATAGCAATGTTAGGGTAGCCCAGAATACTTCGGGAAACTCTCAACAACCTTTAGATACTCAACAATAAAAAATTACAAGGTTTACACCATCAGTCTCAGTCAAAGCACATTTGCAAGTTTTACTAACATAGCAACAGGAAAAGAGTTAGTATTTTTAATAGACACAGGTGCTGACATATCCATATTAAAAGAAAATTCCGACAACTTCCAATATATTCAAACCAATCAAATAATAAATATACAGGGAATAAGTCAAGAAATAACAAAATCAAAAGGACTTACTTCCATAGAAATACAAACCTCTAAATACATAATTCCACACGATTTTCATATCGTAAATTTACAATTCGCTATTCCTTGTGATGGAATACTAGGTATCGATTTCATAAGAAAATATAACTGTCAATTAGATTTCAAACCGACTGAGGATTGGCTTATAATTAGACCAAATAATTTACAATATCCCATATATGTACCAATAGCATACAGTTCTGGCAACAACTACATAATTCTGCCAGCAAGATCACAAGTTGTCCGAAAAATTGAAATAACCTTAGCGGAAGACATTTCCGAACCAAGAAATTCAGCAGGGTATTTACTTAGCAAATACCATAGCATCTTCTAAAACGCATTCATAAGATTGCTAAATACAACAAACACAAATCAAATAATCAATATAAATAACTTGCAGTACGAATCACTTTCGAACTATGAAGTAGTTAAAACAAGTTTAGAAGATAGAGAGAAAACGGTATTAGCGACCCTCTCGAAGAATTTTCCACCACATTTCAATACCCAACTAACCAAATTATGCACACAGTATAGTGATGTATTCGGTTTGGAAACCGAACCTATAACTACCAATAATTTTTATAAACAAAAACTGAGACTGAAAGATGATGAACCAATATATATAAAGAACTACAGAAATCCTCATAGTCAAAAAGACGAGATACAAAAACGAGTCCAAATATTAATAGATGACAAAATAGTTAAACCATCGGTATCAGCTTATAACAGCCCACTGTTACTTGTACCAAAGAAATCACTGCCTAATTCCGAAAAGAAAAAATGGCGATTAGTAATTGACTATCGTCAGATTAATAAAAAATTGTTGTCCGATAAATTCCCACTCCCAAGGATTGATGATATTCTAGATCAACTGGGAAGGGCGAAGTACTTTTCGTGCCTGGATTTAATGTCAGGTTTTCATCAGATAGAACTCGAAAAAGAGTCACGAAATGTTACATCCTTTTCAACAAACAATGGTTCATATCGCTTCACGCGATTACCATTTGGCCTGAAGATAGCGCCAAATTCATTCCAGAGAATGATGACTATAGCATTCACTGGACTTGAACCTTCTCAAGCATTCCTTTATATGGACGATTTAATAGTCATTGGTTGTTCTGAAAAACATATGCTCAATAATTTAACAGATGTGTTTGAGAAATGTAGGCAGCACAACCTAAAATTACATCCCGAAAAATGTTCATTTTTTATGCATGAAGTCACCTTTTTGGGGCATAAATGCACAGACAAAGGAATCTTGCCTGAAGACACAAAATACGACGTCATCCAAAATTATACAGTTCCCCAAGATGCGGACAGCGCTAGAAGATTCGTTGCATTTTGCAATTATTACAGAAGATTCATAAAGAATTTTGCCGACTATTCTCGTCACATAACAATATTATGTAAAAAAGATGTAAAATTTGAATGGACAGTTGACTGTCAAAATGCTTTTGAACATCTAAAATCGGCATTAATGAACCCAACTCTATTGCAATACCCAGATTTCAGCAAAGAATTTTGCATAATCACCGATGCGAGAAGGACTCCAACTAGCAGTTGCATACGCATCAAGATCCTTTACAAAAGGTGAAAGCAACAAGAGTACAACAGAACAAGAATTACCAGCTATTCATTGGGCAATAACACATTTCAGACCATACATTTATGGTAGACATTTCACCGTCAAAACTGATCACAGAGCATTTACTTATCTATTTTCAATGATAAATCCAAGTTCGAAACGAATGAGACTTGAATTAGAGGAATATAACTTCACAGTAGAGTATCTAAAGGGTAAAGATAATTATGTAGCAGATGCCCTATCAAGAATAACAATCACAGACTTAAAAAACATACAAATCGATAAAAAAAATTCTGAAAGTCACTACCAGAAACCAAAATAAACAGTTAAATTCCTGCGCAGGGAACGAAAAAGAAAAAGAAGATTTGCAAAAGCAAACTCTAGATGCTTCTAAGCCCAACGTATACGAAGTCCGCCTGAGCCCATAGGCCCTGGACAACAGCAGCGGTGACAACGAGCGTGAAAGGCAGGCCGCCTTTTACGCCTTCGAGGGAGCATCAGCGGGCTAACCAGCGACGACCAGCAGATGCTGCTCATCTGACGTCTGACATGCTGACATCGATATAACTATAAAAAACATATTAAATATTACATATTACATGTATTACACATACAAATAAGAAAATTTCAAATGTAAAAAAAAAAAAAAAACCCATTGTTAAATTGTGCGGAATCTTATCTGCTCAATAGAAGTATAGCCTGTAAAGCTATGCGAACTAATAGGTAGAATTTTGTTAATTATACTTCATTAGTAGATCAAAAAAAAAGAGTCACTCTAATTTTTATGCTTCAAAATAGTATCAGCAAATTTAATGAGGAAGATACTACACCCGTAATGGGGTTAATAGAAACTAAAACAGTGGATTCCACTGCTAACGTAATTAACAAGATTGAATCACAAAATATTGATTTGAAATTCACGAATATATTGTTATTGATAATTGTTGTAATATTATGTGCATATGTTTTATACAAAGCGTATTTTTTACACAAAAAATGTGTAACTAAAAGAGCCCTCAGCGTCGCAAACGATTTGGATAGAGTATAAAATGTTTTTTCTATATGCACACAAACAATTGATATAACAATACATTGCGCAAATAAAATATTTTTTTATTGATTATGGCAAAAAAAAAAAAATAATAAACTTATAATAACTCTGAAAATCTCAAAAAAAAAATGTCCACTATTGATAAATATTTCGAGAAAGTAAATGATAGTAACCCTACAATAGTAGAAGATTTGTTGAAAATTTTGAAAAGTGGGCAAATAACCTCACCTCAGCGCTCAATAAGCTTAGCGCAAATCAAATTAGCGTATTTAGACTTCACAGGAGAAACATTCCCTGTACAAGGAAATAGTAGAGTGCAAATGAGTTTCATTCTAACGTTACCATATGTATGCTGTTATCTAAACGCAGCGGGTACGTTATGTTCCTACTTGTTGGATGAAACACAGCACAGAAATTAGAAAAGTATAATGAATAAAGTAGAATTAGTACATTTACAAGTATACATACCATTTCTTGATTACCTGATACACTCAGGCAAAAGAAATTACAAATACAAAGAAATTAAGTATTGGATATCCAATAATTTTAAATTGGAAAGAAAAATAGTAGAACTTATGGAGAAAGCCATAAAGATAGCATATAATAGATTACTTGTTAAGGTGCCAAGAAGAAAAGACGTGCCTGAATGGGTTCACGAACTTTTCATGGATACAGTCGAAACGGCAATTATAGATGATTCTGATGTGGAAATAATAGAATCAGAGGATTACATTAAAATAATCAGAGGCAGAACACATGCCAATTTATTAATACAGAATCCCTAAGAATGGATTGGGAAGAACTTGTCCCATATATTCTTCAAATTAAGGAAACGTTTACAAAATCTTATAAATGTTTAAACCAAAACAGAAAAATCCAAAAAGAAACGTTAGACAAGCACGCAAAGATTCTTGTGGACTCTTTTAACGAACCAAGAAGCCTAGTGCATGCAAACAGAAAAAGATAGACGGAACAAACTGGTCAAAAGTATCAAAACTATTAACCAAGTTACGTTCTAACTTAGTTACTGCACAGAAAAAGTATAACCTTAATATATTTATACCGACGATCCTAAGTACACCTTTAACAATAGACGTAGAATCAGAAAGCCAACAAGAAATAGACTCAGAAGAAGAGGAGAATTTGGAATCTGACGAAGGTGCAGAAGTAGAAGAAAAAGATCTAAACGATCTAACAATCCCTGCACGATTGACATTATCAGAACAGGATAAAGATTCAGAATCAGAAGTAGAAATAAAAGAAAACATCATGGCTGATTTAAGCGCCCGAAGGGCATATATGAAGGACACTTCAAGCGCCATTCCAGAATTCAATGGACAAAAATTACATCTCCGAAGATTCATAACAGCTTTGGAGATGGTAAATATGATGAAAGGTGATTTTGAAGATATAGCTGTTGTGGTAATAAAATCAAAAATTAGTGCCCCAACACTGTACACAGTCCAAAATGAGACATCAGTTGAAGCAATAATACAAAAATTGCAAGACACTATAGTTGGACACTATAGTTGGTGAAACACCCAAAGTGATTAAAGCCAAACTAAACAAAACTACTCAGAGTGGTAAAACAGCTGAAAAGTATACATCGGAGGCAATTTTAAAACCATGGATGAAGTAATACTAAAGTACTTACGAAAGAGTACTGAGATAAATGGAAAGCCAAACGCTGTTATGTTTGCCCAAAGAGGCCGTGGTAATTATAATAACAGATATAATTATCGTGGTAGAGGTAATGGTCGCGGTAATTATAATAATTATAACAATTATAATAATAATTACAACAATGGCCAAATTTATAACCAGAACTACAACCAGAGAGGAAACAACAGAGGTTACGGCAGAAATTATAACAGAGGGAATAGAGGAAATAGCCAACAAAACAGAGGTTATAACTCTAATAATAGCAATGTTAGGGTAGCCCAGAATACTTCGGGAAACTCTCAACAACCTTTAGATACTCAACAATAAAAAATTACAAGGTTTACACCGTCAGTCTCAGTCAAAGCACATTTGCAAGTTTTACTAACGTAGCAACAGGAAAAGAGTTAGTATTTTTAATAGACACAGGTGCTGACATATCCATATTAAAAGAAAATTCCGACAACTTCCAATATATTCAAACCAATCAAATAATAAATATACAGGGAATAAGTCAAGAAATAACAAAATCAAAAGGACTTACTTCCATAGAAATACAAACCTCTAAATACATAATTCCACACGATTTTCATATCGTAAATTTACAATTCGCTATTCCTTGTGATGGAATACTAGGTATCGATTTCATAAGAAAATATAACTGTCAATTAGATTTCAAACCGACTGAGGATTGGCTTATAATTAGACCAAATAATTTACAATATCCCATATATGTACCAATAGCATACAGTTCTGGCAACAACTCCATAATTCTGCCAGCAAGATCACAAGTTGTCCGAAAAATTGAAATAACCTTAGCGGAAGACAGTATATTAATTCCGAACCAAGAAATTCAGCAGGGTATTTACTTAGCAAATACCATAGCATCTTCTCAAAACGCATTCATAAGATTGCTAAATACAACAAACACAAATCAAATAATCAATATAAATAACTTGCAGTACGAATCACTTTCGAACTATGAAGTAGTTAAAACAAGTTTAGAAGATAGAGAGAAAACGGTATTAGCGACCCTCTCGAAGAATTTTCCACCACATTTCAATACCCAACTAACCAAATTATGCACACAGTATAGTGATGTATTCGGTTTGGAAACCGAACCTATAACTACCAATAATTTTTATAAACAAAAACTGAGACTGAAAGATGATGAACCAATATATATAAAGAACTACAGAAATCCTCATAGTCAAAAAGACGAGATACAAAAACGAGTCCAAATATTAATAGATGACAAAATAATTAAACCATCGGTATCAGCTTATAACAGCCCACTGTTACTTGTACCAAAGAAATCACTGCCTAATTCCGAAAAGAAAAAATGGCGATTAGTAATTGACTATCGTCAGATTAATAAAAAATTGTTGTCCGATAAATTCCCACTCCCAAGGATTGATGATATTCTAGATCAACTGGGAAGGGCGAAGTACTTTTCGTGCCTGGATTTAATGTCAGGTTTTCATCAGATAGAACTCGAAAAAGAGTCACGAAATGTTACATCCTTTTCAACAAACAATGGTTCATATCGCTTCACGCGATTACCATTTGGCCTGAAGATAGCGCCAAATTCATTCCAGAGAATGATGACTATAGCATTCACTGGACTTGAACCTTCTCAAGCATTCCTTTATATGGACGATTTAATAGTCATTGGTTGTTCTGAAAAACATATGCTCAATAATTTAACAGATGTGTTTGAGAAATGTAGGCAGCACAACCTAAAATTACATCCCGAAAAATGTTCATTTTTTATGCATGAAGTCACCTTTTTGGGGCATAAATGCACAGACAAAGGAATCTTGCCTGAAGACACAAAATACGACGTCATCCAAAATTATACAGTTCCCCAAGATGCGGACAGCGCTAGAAGATTTGTTGCATTTTGCAATTATTACAGAAGATTCATAAAGAATTTTGCCGACTATTCTCGTCACATAACAAGATTATGTAAAAAAGATGTAAAATTTGAATGGACAGTTGACTGTCAAAATGCTTTTGAACATCTAAAATCGGCATTAATGAACCCAACTCTATTGCAATACCCAGATTTCAGCAAAGAATTTTGCATAATCACCGATGCGAGTAAGCACGCATGTGGAGCAGTCCTAACACAGAACAGAGAAGGACTCCAACTAGCAGTTGCATACGCATCAAGATCCTTTACAAAAGGTGAAAGCAACAAGAGTACAACAGAACAAGAATTACCAGCTATTCATTGGGCAATAACACATTTCAGACCATACATTTATGGTAGACATTTCACCGTCAAAACTGATCACAAAGCACTTACTTATCTATTTTCAATGATAAATCCAAGTTCGAAACGAATGAGACTTGAATTAGAGGAATATAACTTCACAGTAGAGTATCTAAAGGGTAAAGATAATTATGTAGCAGATGCCCTATCAAGAATAACAATCACAGACTTAAAAAACATACAAATCGATAAAAAAAATTCTGAAAGTCACTACCAGAAACCAAAATAAACAGTTAAATTCCTGCGCAGGGAACGAAAAAGAAAAAGAAGATTTGCAAAAGCAAACTCTAGATGCTTCTAAGCCCAACGTATACGAAGTCCGCCTGAGCCCATAGGCCCTGGACAACAGCAGCGGTGACAACGAGCGTGAAAGGCAGGCCGCCTTTTACGCCTTCGAGGGAGCATCAGCGGGCTAACCAGCGACGACCAGCAGATGCTGCTCATCTGACGTCTGACATGCTGACATCGATATAACTATAAAAAACATATTAAATATTACATATTACATGTATTACACATACAAATAAGAAAATTTCAAATGTAAAAAAAAAAAAAAAAACCCATTGTTATATTGTGCGGAATCTTATCTGCTCAATAGAAGTATAGCCTGTAAAGCTATGCGAACTAATAGGTAGAATTTTGTTAATTATACTTCATTAGTAGATCAAAAAAAAAGAGTCACTCTAATTTTTATGCTTCAAAATAGTATCAGCAAATTTAATGAGGAAGATACTACACCCGTAATGGGGTTAATAGAAACTAAAACAGTGGATTCCACTGCTAACGTAATTAACAAGATTGAATCACAAAATATTGATTTGAAATTCACGAATATATTGTTATTGATAATTGTTGTAATATTATGTGCATATGTTTTATACGAAGCGTATTTTTTACACAAT
Organism: Drosophila insularis; assembly: GCA_018903935.1. Lineage (NCBI taxonomy): Eukaryota > Metazoa > Arthropoda > Insecta > Diptera > Drosophilidae > Drosophila > Drosophila insularis. Next base: position 127,764 of record JAEIFP010000405.1, on the reverse strand, counting down.
AAATGTGTAACTAAAAGAGCCCTCAGCGTCGCAAACGATTTGGATATAGCGGACGTTGACGATACTATGCGCAGTACGTTCAAGTGGCCCCTACGACACCAGGACAAAGCCTGTTACGCGCGAGCCCAAGCAGATAACTGCCCACCTCCCACCCGACCGACCGAGGGGTGCAGCCGTAAAACGCACGGCGCGAATCGCGTGGACAAATACACAAGAGAAGAAACAGACAAACAAATAATACTATAGTTATCTATTAACTAAATGGGATAGGATAGATGTTTTAAGCATATTGATAGAAAACTCTGAGCTGATTACAGGGAAAAGAAGGTTGTAATCAGAGCAGAGGACCCTAAAAGGTTCATGCATGGCATAGTTAGAAGAACAACGACTAAGGGATAATGGTATCAAAGGATGTCTACTCCGTCTACATGGTACCGACAGATTTACCTGAGCTAATAACTCAGGCGAGTCGATATCACCAATTAGGAGCTTGTGCATGAAAATTGCACCAAGCATGGTTCTACGGTTAGTTAGGGAAGGAAGGTTAATCAAGAGAAGTCTACTAGAATACGAAGGCAAATTGACATTGCGATCCCAGCTTAAGCCACGAAGAGCAAATAGCAAGAACTGCTTTTGAACGGATTCAAGTCTAATCTGGTGCGACTCATATTGAGGTGACCAAATGCAAGATCCATACTCTAAAATAGAACGGACAAGCGAAGTAAAAAGAACTTTTGTTGTATAGGGGTCATCGAATTCTTTTGACCATCTTTTAATGAAACCCAGGACACTCATGGCCTTTGAGACCGTGGTGGAAATATGGGTGTTAAAATTTAACTTATGGTCCATAAGTACGCCCAAATCATTCATATTATTTAGACGTTCTAAAGGGCTATTGTTTAGAAAATAAGTGACCAGTTGAGGAGAGTTACGAAAAAAAGTCATTACCTTACATTTGGTAGTGTTAAGATTTAGTAGATTAAACTGGCACCAGGATTGAAAGTTTTTAAGATCAGCTTGTAGCCGACTAAATGAATCTGTATCTTTATACGTAAGACAAAGCTTGACATCGTCAGCATACATAAGCACACGCGAATGAACAATGACTGATGGAAGATCGTTAATGAATAGTGTGAAAAGCAGAGGGCCCAGATGACTACCTTGAGGTACACCAGATGTCACAGGAATGGAAACGGAAAAAGAAGACTTAAAAAGTACCTTCTGTTTTCTATTTGTTAAATATTCTCGAACCCAAGATAGGAAAAGGGGTGGAAACCCAATGTCGCTCAGCTTCGAAAGTAATAGGGTATGATTAACGGAATCAAAGGCTTTGCTGAAGTCAGTGTATATGACATCGGTTTGTTTACCATTTTTGAACCCCTTGATAATTATTGATGTAAATTCTAAAAGGTTAGTGGTTGTAGATCTGCGTTTCACAAACCCATGTTGGGATGGCGAAATAATAGAGCTGCAAAAATGTTGCAATTGAGAAGTTATAATTTTCTCAAAAGCTTTCGGAATAGCGGACAATTTTGAGATACCCCTATAGTTAGTGGCTTCGGACTTTTTGCCATTTTTATGCAGAGGAATGATATACGACTCCTTCCAAATAGATGGAAAAGAGGAAGATTCGACAGACAATAGAAACAATTTTAAAATGGGTTTACATAATGCATTTGCACAGAACCTGAGTACACATCCAGGAAGACCATCTGGCCCCGGAGAATAAACGGGTTTAACTAATTTAAGTTCGCTAAGAATAGAACCTTCATCAATCACTGGATTGAAAATGCAATTAGCCTTTTCTAAATGATAAGGATACGGACTTGCTCGATATTCCGTTGAGGAATAAGTTGTTTTGAAAAAACTCGCAAACATATCGGCAATTGCCTGATCAGTGCTCGCTTTTTTATTTTGAAAAGACAAAAAAGATGGGTGCACAGAGGTCTTACGTTTAGAATTAACAAAATTATAAAATTGTTTAGGGTCAGAAGAAAACTGAAGCTTACACCGCTGAAGATAATTCTTATAGCATTGTGTATTAAGCATCATGAATTTTGAACGAGCGACTGTATACAGAGCATAGTCTGATGAACGACGTGTTTTTTGAAACATCTTATAATATCGTGTCTTCACATTTTTCAAATTGCACAGCTCACGAGAGAACCAGGGAGGTTTGTTAAGCCACTCCAGCCTACCAAGAGGCACACAAATATCAAAGAGTGAATTCAGAGTATCATAGAAAAAACGAACAGCTGAGTTCATATCTCTACAATTGTACAGATAAGACCAATCGGTAGTAGCAATGTTTTCATTAAGGCTGGCAAAGTCAGTCTTACGAAAGCACCTAGTTAGAGGTAACTCATTTGAACCAAGTAATGGTGAAAGCAAGGGCAGATCAATTTTTAAATTTAATGTAGGATGAAATTTGTCTTCTGGAAGAACAAATGGTTCGATCCTAGAAACCTCACAATAAGAAGAATCCAATACAAAAATAAGATCTAACGATTTTCCATTAGAATTTAAGACAGGATTGACTTGGGATAAAGATAAGCCTAGAAGGCCATCAATAAAGTCATGTGACAAAGAGGGCAGCAACATGGTACATTCATCTGTTGGTGACCATGCTAAAGCGGCTAAATTAAAATCACCTAAAACTATGAGCATGTCTTGACTGGAAACCAAAGAGGAGACAAACTGAATTGCCTCTAAATGAATTGAATATACCACCATGTCTGACAAAGGTGGAATATAGGAACAAGTAATAAAAGCATTAAAAGATTTAAAATTTACTTTAACACCGACAAACTCAATCTCCTGGGTACTAGAAAATTGAATCATTTCAGATGATAAAGCAGCATCAACAGCTATTAGAACGCCACCACCTATGCGAGAAATCCGGTCACGTCTGAATATAGAAAAATTTGTGGGAAAAACCGATGAATCAGCAATATCAGGTTTAAGCCACGTCTCTGTAAAAGCTAGAATGTTATGCTCAAAAGAAAGACTATCTACATAGAGATTAGGAAGTTTAGATTTCAGTCCTCTAACGTTCTGGTAACCCAGGTTAAGGGACGAAGCTAGTTTTTTGACACACCAGCAGATGCTGATGTGGCAGGAATAGTATTAGTTGTTGTTGTTGGCAAGCGAATCGGTTGCCGATTTTTCTTTTTTACAGTATATTCCTTAACTATTATATGTTTCGGACAAAAATCTTCTCGACATATGGTGTCGAAGATATTGGCAGAAACACTAATTTTAAAGGACGAAATGTCCCGAGAATAAGAAAATTTAAACTTCTCCACCGCAATATTCGAGACGTTAACTTTCTTCCAAATATAGGCTATTACATCATCAGATGTGACAACAGGGTCTAGCCTAGAAACAAATATATGTTTCTTTGGTGGTATGCCAACGAGAGGCCGCGGTCCCGAAGCGTCAGCCGCAGCAGTAACGTTGGACAAGTCACCCACTGCAGCAGTCAACTTGTTTACGGGGCCCTCGATACTTTTAGAACTATCGGCAATTTCCATTGGAATGGGTAATTGCCCGGACTTATCGGACACTACAATAGGCATCGTTTTTAAGAGATCATTCCCAGGTGATATCGGTAATTCCTTACTAATAGCATTCACAGCCGGGCTCTTAAACGATATCAATTGCTGTACATTAGGAGTGGACGGTGCATGAGACCGGTCGGGGACGATAAGAGATGCTGGCGGATCTACAGATACAGAAACACCCCAAGGACTGGTCCTTTTACGTTTCGGAGACTCATTCATAAGCGATAAACTTCTGAACTGAGTCTCCACCGCAGTAAACTCCGCTTGGAGTTTATTAAAACCTGCCCTTAAGGTGTCAAAACTATCTCTAGTCCGCCTCATGAAAGAGCGCATCTCATTCTCGACCTCCCGGCAAGCATCACATCCATATTTTAAGCCACCACCTTTAGCAATAGACTCCTTTATTCTGCCTGTGTAACCTGCACACTTAACGTGAACCGCATTGTCACACAACCAACAAAGAATATAATCATGGGAGTCAACCGCATTAGTGGCAACTATACAATTATTTTTTGAGCAGACAACCATTTTATCAAAAAGTTTAATTTAATTAAAAGGAAATACAAAAAATAAAAAATAGAAATTCTAAAGGTAAAAAATCTGTGAATAAGAATATACTGACCAGTTCTGACACAAGGGTTAATGTGCAGAGTAAGCCTTCACAACTAAAGAATTAAAAGAGATTAAAGCACAAAAACAAAAACACGTATCACAGAGTCGCGGGTAGGCAAAAGACGAGAGCGCAAATCAATCAAGAATAGGAAAGAGCGGGAGAGCGCGTCAAATTGAACACATGCAACAACAATTTGTACGCAAGAGCGCGAGAGTTAGTTAAAAACGGTAAAGACACAAAAGCAAAAGAGATAAGCAAAACAACAACACCGCTAATGCGATTTTGATTTTATTTAAATTTAAACAAAAGCGACGGCAAGTATTCGCAAAATGAAAATAAAATTCGGATGCTGAAATTATTATTAATTAATTTAACCGGTAATAAATTTAAAAGTTATGGAAAAGTATTTAATCGCGAGAAAAAAATAAAAGTTGATAAGCGCAAAAAAAACACGTCCGTCCTCTGCAACGAGTGAAAGTTATAGAGTATAAAATGTTTTTTCTATATGCACACAAACAATTGATATAACAATACATTGCGCAAATAAAATATTTTTTTATTGATTATGGCAAAAAAAAAAAAATAATAAACTTATAATAACTCTGAAAATCTCAAAAAAAAAAATGTCCACTATTGATAAATATTTCGAGAAAGTAAATGATAGTAACCCTACAATAGTAGAAGATTTGTTGAAAATTTTTAAAAGTGGGCAAATAACCTCACCTCAGCGCTCAATAAGCTTAGCGCAAATCAAATTAGCGTATTTAGACTTCACAGGAGAAACATTCCCTGTACAAGGAAATAGTAGAGTGCAAATGAGTTTCATTCTAACGTTACCATATGTATGCTGTTATCTAAACGCAGCGGGTACGTTATGTTTCTACTTGTTGGATGAAACACAGCACAGAAATTAGAAAAGTATAATGAATAAAGTAGAATTAGTACATTTACAAGTATACATACCATTTCTTGATTACCTGATACACTCAGGCAAAAGAAATTACAAATACAAAGAAATTAGGTATTGGATATCCAATAATTTTAAATTGGAAAGAAAAATAGTAGAACTTATGGAGAAAGCCACAAAGATAGCATATAATAGATTACTTGTTAAGGTGCCAAGAAGAAAAGACGTGCCTGAATGGGTTCACGAACTTTTCATGGATACAGTCGAAACGGCAATTATAGATGATTCTGATGTGGAAATAATAGAATCAGAGGATTACATTAAAATAATCAGAGGCAGAACACATGCCAATTTATTAATACAGAATCCCTAAGAATGGATTGGGAAGAACTTGTCCCATATATTCTTCAAATTAAGGAAACGTTTACAAAATCTTATAAATGTTTAAACCAAAACAGAAAAATCCAAAAAGAAACGTTAGACAAGCACGCAAAGATTCTTGTGGACTCTTTTAACGAACCAAGAAGCCTAGTGCATGCAAACAGAAAAAGATAGACGGAACAAACTGGTCAAAAGTATCAAAACTATTAACCAAGTTACGTTCTAACTTAGTTACTGTACAGAAAAAGTATAACCTTAATATATTTATACCGACGATCCTAAGTACACCTTTAACAATAGACGTAGAATCAGAAAGCCAACAAGAAATAGACTCAGAAGAAGAGGAGAATTTGGAATCTGACGAAGGTGCAGAAGTAGAAGAAAAAGATCTAAACGATCTAACAATCCCTGCACGATTGACATTATCAGAACAGGATAAAGATTCAGAATCAGAAGTAGAAATAAAAGAAAACATCATGGCTGATTTAAGCGCCCGAAGGGCATATATGAAGGACACTTCAAGCGCCATTCCAGAATTCAATGGACAAAAATTACATCTCCGAAGATTCATAACAGCTTTGGAGATGGTAAATATGATGAAAGGTGATTTTGAAGATATAGCTGTTGTGGTAATAAAATCAAAAATTAGTGCCCCAACACTGTACACAGTCCAAAATGAGACATCAGCATTCCTTTATATGGACGATTTAATAGTCATTGGTTGTTCTGAAAAACATATGCTCAATAATTTAACAGATGTGTTTGAGAAATGTAGGCAGCACAACCTAAAATTACATCCCGAAAAATGTTCATTTTTTATGCATGAAGTCACCTTTTTGGGGCATAAATGCACAGACAAAGGAATCTTGCCTGAAGACACAAAATACGACGTCATCCAAAATTATACAGTTCCCCAAGATGCGGACAGCGCTAGAAGATTCGTTGCATTTTGCAATTATTACAGAAGATTCATAAAGAATTTTGCCGACTATTCTCGTCACATAACAAGATTATGTAAAAAAGATGTAAAATTTGAATGGACAGTTGACTGTCAAAATGCTTTTGAACATCTAAAATCGGCATTAATGAACCCAACTCTATTGCAATACCCAGATTTCAGCAAAGAATTTTGCATAATCACCGATGCGAGTAAGCACGCATGTGGAGCAGTCCTAACACAGAACAGAGAAGGACTCCAACTAGCAGTTGCATACGCATCAAGATCCTTTACAAAAGGTGAAAGCAACAAGAGTACAACAGAACAAGAATTACCAGCTATTCATTGGGCAATAACACATTTCAGACCATACATTTATGGTAGACATTTCACCGTCAAAACTGATCACAGAGCACTTACTTATCTATTTTCAATGATAAATCCAAGTTCGAAACGAATGAGACTTGAATTAGAGGAATATAACTTCACAGTAGAGTATCTAAAGGGTAAAGATAATTATGTAGCAGATGCTCTATCAAGAATAACAATCACAGACTTAAAAAACATACAAATCGATAAAAAAAATTCTGAAAGTCACTACCAGAAACCAAAATAAACAGTTAAATTCCTGCGCAGGGAACGAAAAAGAAAAAGAAGATTTGCAAAAGCAAACTCTAGATGCTTCTAAGCCCAACGTATACGAAGTCCGCCTGAGCCCATAGGCCCTGGACAACAGCAGCGGTGACAACGAGCGTGAAAGGCAGGCCGCCTTTTACGCCTTCGAGGGAGCATCAGCGGGCTAACCAGCGACGACCAGCAGATGCTGCTCATCTGACGTCTGACATGCTGACATCGATATAACTATAAAAAACATATTAAATATTACATATTACATGTATTACACATACAAATAAGAAAATTTCAAATGTAAAAAAAAAAAAAAAAAAACCCATTGTTAAATTGTGCGGAATCTTATCTGCTCAATAGAAGTATAGCCTGTAAAGCTATGCGAACTAATAGGTAGAATTTTGTTAAATTTACTTCATTAGTAGATCAAAAAAAAAAGAGTCACTCTAATTTTTATGCTTCAAAATAGTATCAGCAAATTTAATGAGGAAGATACTACACCCGTAATGGGGTTAATAGAAACTAAAACAGTGGATTCCACTGCTAACGTAATTAACAAGATTGAATCACAAAATATTGATTTGAAATTCACGAATATATTGTTATTGATAATTGTTGTAATATTATGTGCATATGTTTTATACAAAGCGTATTTTTTACACAATAAATGTGTAACTAAAAGAGCCCTCAGCGTCGCAAACGATTTGGATAGAGTATAAAATGTTTTTTCTATATGCACACAAACAATTGATATAACAATACATTGCGCAAATAAAATATTTTTTTATTGATTATGGCAAAAAAAAAAAAAATAATAAACTTATAATAACTCGGAAAATCTCAAAAAAAAAATGTCCACTATTGATAAATATTTCGAGAAAGTAAATGATAGTAACCCTACAATAGTAGAAGATTTGTTGAAAATTTTGAAAAGTGGGCAAATAACCTCACCTCAGCGCTCAATAAGCTTAGCGCAAATCAAATTAGCGTATTTAGACTTCACAGGAGAAACATTCCCTGTACAAGGAAATAGTAGAGTGCAAATGAGTTTCATTCTAACGTTACCATATGTATGCTGTTATCTAAACGCAGCGGGTACGTTATGTTTCTACTTGTTGGATGAAACACAGCACAGAAATTAGAAAAGTATAATGAATAAAGTAGAATTAGTACATTTACAAGTATACATACCATTTCTTGATTACCTGATACACTCAGGCAAAAGAAATTACAAATACAAAGAAATTAGGTATTGGATATCCAATAATTTTAAATTGGAAAGAAAAATAGTAGAACTTATGGAGAAAGCCACAAAGATAGCATATAATAGATTACTTGTTAAGGTGCCAAGAAGAAAAGACGTGCCTGAATGGGTTCACGAACTTTTCATGGATACAGTCGAAACGGCAATTATAGATGATTCTGATGTGGAAATAATAGAATCAGAGGATTACATTAAAATAATCAGAGGCAGAACACATGCCAATTTATTAATACAGAATCCCTAAGAATGGATTGGGAAGAACTTGTCCCATATATTCTTCAAATTAAGGAAACGTTTACAAAATCTTATAAATGTTTAAACCAAAACAGAAAAATCCAAAAAGAAACGTTAGACAAGCACGCAAAGATTCTTGTGGACTCTTTTAACGAACCAAGAAGCCTAGTGCATGCAAACAGAAAAAAGATAGACGGAACAAACTGGTCAAAAGTATCAAAACTATTAACCAAGTTACGTTCTAACTTAGTTACTGTACAGAAAAAGTATAACCTTAATATATTTATACCGACGATCCTAAGTACACCTTTAACAATAGACGTAGAATCAGAAAGCCAACAAGAAATAGACTCAGAAGAAGAGGAGAATTTGGAATCTGACGAAGGTGCAGAAGTAGAAGAAAAAGATCTAAACGATCTAACAATCCCTGCACGATTGACATTATCAGAACAGGATAAAGATTCAGAATCAGAAGTAGAAATAAAAGAAAACATCATGGCTGATTTAAGCGCCCGAAAGGCATATATGAAGGACACTTCAAGCGCCATTCCAGAATTCAATGGACAAAAATTACATCTCCGAAGATTCATAACAGCTTTGGAGATGGTAAATATGATGAAAGGTGATTTTGAAGATATAGCTGTTGTGGTAATAAAATCAAAAATTAGTGCCCCAACACTGTACACAGTCCAAAATGAGACATCAGTTGAAGCAATAATACAAAAATTGCAAGACACTATAGTTGGACACTATAGTTGGTGAAACACCCAAAGTGATTAAAGCCAAACTAAACAAAACTAGAGTGGTAAAACAGCTGAAAAGTATACATCGGAGGCAATTTTAAAACCATGGATGAAGTAATACTAAAGTACTTACGAAAGAGTACTGAGATAAATGGAAAGCCAAACGCTGTTATGTTTGCCCAAAGAGGCCGTGGTAATTATAATAACAGATATAATTATCGTGGTAGAGGTAATGGTCGCGGTAATTATAATAATTATAACAATTATAATAATAATTACAACAATGGCCAAATTTATAACCAGAACTACAACCAGAGAGGAAACAACAGAGGTTACGGCAGAAATTATAACAGAGGGAATAGAGGAAATAGCCAACAAAACAGAGGTTATAACTCTAATAATAGCAATGTTAGGGTAGCCCAGAATACTTCGGGAAACTCTCAACAACCTTTAGATACTCAACAATAAAAAATTACAAGGTTTACACCGTCAGTCTCAGTCAAAGCACATTTGCAAGTTTTACTAACGTAGCAACAGGAAAAGAGTTAGTATTTTTAATAGACACAGGTGCTGACATATCCATATTAAAAGAAAATTCCGACAACTTCCAATATATTCAAACCAATCAAATAATAAATATACAGGGAATAAGTCAAGAAATAACAAAATCAAAAGGACTTACTTCCATAGAAATACAAACCTCTAAATACATAATTCCACACGATTTTCATATCGTAAATTTACAATTCGCTATTCCTTGTGATGGAATACTAGGTATCGATTTCATAAGAAAATATAACTGTCAATTAGATTTCAAACCGACTGAGGATTGGCTTATAATTAGACCAAATAATTTACAATATCCACTATATGTACCAATAGCATACAGTTCTGGCAACAACTACATAATTCTGCCAGCAAGATCACAAGTTGTCCGAAAAATTGAAATAACCTTAGCGGAAGACAGTATATTAATTCCGAACCAAGAAATTCAGCAGGGTATTTACTTAGCAAATACCATAGCATCTTCTCAAAACGCATTCATAAGATTGCTAAATACAACAAACACAAATCAAATAATCAATATAAATAACTTGCAGTACGAATCACTTTCGAACTATGAAGTAGTTAAAACAAGTTTAGAAGATAGAGAGAAAACGGTATTAGCGACCCTCTCGAAGAATTTTCCACCACATTTCAATACCCAACTAACCAAATTATGCACACAGTATAGTGATGTATTCGGTTTGGAAACCGAACCTATAACTACCAATAATTTTTATAAACAAAAACTGAGACTGAAAGATGATGAACCAATATATATAAAGAACTACAGAAATCCTCATAGTCAAAAAGACGAGATACAAAAACGAGTCCAAATATTAATAGATGACAAAATAGTTGAACCATCGGTATCAGCTTATAACAGCCCACTGTTACTTGTACCAAAGAAATCACTGCCTAATTCCGAAAAGAAAAAATGGCGATTAGTAATTGACTATCGTCAGATTAATAAAAAATTGTTTTCCGATAAATTCCCACTCCCAAGGATTGATGATATTCTAGATCAACTGGGAAGGGCGAAGTACTTTTCGTGCCTGGATTTAATGTCAGGTTTTCATCAGATAGAACTCGAAAAAGAGTCACGAAATGTTACATCCTTTTCAACAAACAATGGTTCATATCGCTTCACGCGATTACCATTTGGCCTGAAGATAGCGCCAAATTCATTCCAGAGAATCATGACTATAGCATTCACTGGACTTGAACCTTCTCAAGCATTCCTTTATATGGACGTTTTAATAGTCATTGGTTGTTCTGAAAAACATATGCTCAATAATTTAACAGATGTGTTTGAGAAATGTAGGCAGCACAACCTAAAATCACATCCCGAAAAATGTTCATTTTTTATGTATGAAGTCACCTTTTTGGGGCATAAATGCACAGACAAAGGAATCTTGCCTGATGACACAAAATACGACGTCATCCAAAATTATACAGTTCCCCAAGATGCAGACAGCGCTAGAAGATTCGTTGCATTTTGCAATTATTACAGAAGATTCATAAAGAATTTTGCCGACTATTCTCGTCACATAACAAGATTATGTAAAAAAGATGTAAAATTTGAATCGACAGTTGACTGTCAAAATGCTTTTGAACATCTAAAATCGGCATTAATGAACCCAACTCTATTGCAATACCCAGATTTCAGCAAAGAATTTTGCATAATCACTGATGCGAGTAAGCACGCATGTGGAGCAGTCCTAACACAGAACAGAGAAGGACTCCAACTAGCAGTTGCATACGCATCAAGATCCTTTACAAAAGGTGAAAGCAACAAGAGTACAACAGAACAAGAATTACCAGCTATTCATTGGGCAATAACACATTTCAGACCATACATTTATGGTAGACATTTCACCGTCAAAACTGATCACAGAGCACTTACTTATCTATTTTCAATGATAAATCCAAGTTCGAAACGAATGAGACTTGAATTAGAGGAATATAACTTCACAGTAGAGTATCTAAAGGGTAAAGATAATTATGTAGCAGATGCCCTATCAAGAATAACAATCACAGACTAAAAAAACATACAAATCGATAATAAAATTCTGAAAGTCACTACCAGAAACCAAAATAAACAGTTAAATTCCTGCGCATGGAACGAAAAAGAAAAAGAAGATTTGCAAAAGCAAACTCTAGATGCTTCTAAGCCCAACGTATACGAAGTCATTGTAAATGACGAGGTACGAAAAGTAGTGACCTTGCGAATAACAGATACTCTATGCACACTAAAACATGGAAAGAAAATTATAGCAAGATTTGATGTTAGCGATATGTACACCAATGGAATTCTTGACCTAGGTCAATTCTTTCAAAGGCTCGAAAAAGAAGCCGGTATACTCAATATCAGCCAACTCAAAGTGGCACCGAGCGAAAAGATCTTCGAGACCATCTCAATAGAGTCTTTTAAAATAATAGGCAAAAACATATTACAATCATAAAGAGTAGCGCTACTTAAGCCGGTGACCCTATTAGCAAATAATGATAAAGAAAAAGAAGCAATACTGTTTACATTCCATGATGATCCTATACAAGGAGGTCATACAGGAATAGCTAGAACATTAGCAAAAATAAAAAGACATTACTACTGGAGAAATATGACACGAGATATCTCAAAATATATAAAAAAATGTAACAAGTGTCAAAAGTCAAAAACGACTAAACATACTAAAACTCCAATGATTATTACTGAAACGCCACAAAAGGACTTCGACAGGGTAATAGTGGATACGATCGGTCCATTACCTGAATCAGAACAAGGAAATGAATATGCAGTAACTTTAATCTGCGATTTGACAAAATATCTGGTAGCAATACCAATTAAAGATAAAAGTGCGAAAACAGTAGCAAAAGCTATATTTGAAGATTTTATTCTGAAGTACGGTCCAATGAAGACGTTCATTACGGACATGGGAACAGAATATAAAAATTCTATTATTACTGACTTATGCAAAAATTTGAAAATAAAAAATATTACTTCTACCGCACATCATCATCAGACTGTAGGTACCGTGGAGCGAAGCCACCGAACACTTAATGAGTTCATACGCTCATACATTTCAGTCGACAAAACAGATTGGGATGTATGGCTACAATACTTCGTGTACTGCTTTAACACAACACCCTCTATGGCACATGATTATTGTCCATATGAGTTGGTATTTGGTAAAACTTCGAATTTGCCAAAACATTTCAATAGCATAGACAGTATAAACCCACTTTATAATGTGGAAGATTATGCTAAGGAATCGAAGTTTAGACTAGAGCAAGCGTATAAGCGAGCTAGATTAATGTTGGAAAAACATAAGGAAAAACAGAAAGTTAATTATGATAGAAATATCTTGGATTTCGATTTAAAAGTAGGAGACCAGGTTTTACTAAAGAACGAAACAGGTCACAAGCTGGATTTTAGATATACAGGACCATATAAGGTAGAAAGCATAGGAGATAACGATAACGTTACAATACTAGGCAATAAAAATAAAAAACAAACAGTACATAAGGATAGGTTAAAAAGTTTTGTTTCATAATCATTTTATTTCTCTAAATATATCGAGTATGGCCATACATAGAATTTAAAAAAAAAAAAAAAAAAAAAAAAAAAAAAAAAAAATACAATTAAAAAAAAAAATAACTTCATATAATTACGTTATTTTTCTAAAGGAGGGAGATGTAGCATGTTCACATAAATAATATCGAAAACATATTGTAGCACTTTGTCACAATATTTATGTATACACATTCAAGTACCATGCGCTTTCCGTAACATTGCATTGTACTGGACAGTGCTGAGTCGGCACAAAAGTCTTCGGACTTTTTGCCATTTTTATGCAGAGGATAAAATAGATGGAAAAGAGGAAGATTCGACAGACAATAGAAACAATTTTAAAATGGGTTTACATAATGCGTTTGCACAGAACCTGAGTACACATCCAGGAAGACCATCTGGCCCCGGAGAATAAACGGGTTTAACTAATTTAAGTTCGCTAAGAATAGAACCTTCATCAATCATTGGATTGAAAATGCAATTAGCCTTTTCTAAATGATAAGGATACGGACTTGCTCCATATTCCGTTGAGGAATAAGTTGTTTTGAAAAAACTCGCAAACATATCGGCAATTGCCTGATCAGTGCTCGTTTTTTTATTTTGAAAAGACAAAAAAGATGGGTGCCCAGAGGTCTTACGTTTAAAATTAACAAAATTAAAAGTTTAGGGTCAGAAGAAAACTGAAGCTTACACCGCTGAAGATAATTCTTATAGCATTGTGTATTAAGCATCATGAATTTTGAACGAGCGACTGTATACAGAGCATAATCTGATGAAGAACGTGTTTTTTGAAACTTCTTATAAAATCGAGTCTTCACATTTTTAGATTGGATAATTCGAGGTTTATTAAGCCGCTCCAGCCTACCAAGACGCACACAAATACACACATATATAAAAGAGTCAATTCAGAGTATCATAAAAAAACGAACAGCTGAGTTCATATATCTACAATTGTACAGATAAGACCAATCGGTAGTAGCAATGTTTTCATTAAGGCTGGCAAAGTCAGTCTTACGAAAGCACCTAGTTAGAGGTAGCTCATTTGAACCAAGTAATGGTGAAAGCAAGGGCAGATCAATTTTTAAATTTAATGTAGGATGAAATTTGTCTTCTGGAAGAACAAATGGTTCGATCCTAGAAACCTCGCAATAAGAAGAATCCAATACAAAAATAAGATCTAACGATTTTCCATTAGAATTTAAGACAGGATTGACTTGGGATAAAGATAAGCCTAGAAGGCCATCAATAAAGTCATGTGACAAAGAGGGCAGCAACATGGTACATTCATCTGTTGGTGACCATGCTAAAGCGGATAAATTCAAAATAACCTAAAACTATGAACATGTCTTGACTGGAAACCAAAGATGAGACAAACTGAATTGCCTCTAAATGATTTAAGTAAACCACCATGTCTGACAATTGTGGAATATAGGAACAAGTAATAAAAGCATGAAAAGATTTAAAATTTACTTTAACACCGACAAACTCAATCTCCTGGGTACTAGAAAATTGAATCATTTCAGATGATAAAGCAGCATCAACAGCTATCAGAACGCCACCACCTATGCGAGAAATCCGGTCACGTCTGAATATAGAAAAGTTTGTAGGAAAAACATCCATATTTTAAGCCGCCACCTTTAGCAATAGACTCCTTGATTCTGCCTGTGTAACCTGCACACTTAACGTGAACCGCATTGTCACACAACCAACAAAGAATATAATCATGGAAGTCAACCGCATTAGTGGCAACTATGCAATTATTTTTTGAGCAGACAACCATTTTATCAAAAAGTTTAATTTAATTAAAAAAGGAAATACAAAAAATAAAAAATAGAAATTCTAAAGGTAAAAAATCTGTGAATAAGAATATACTGACCAGTTCTGACACAAGGGTTAATGTGCAGAGTAAGCCTTCACAGCTAAAGAATTAAAAGAGATGAAAGCACAAAAACAAAAACACGTATCACAGAGTCGCGGATAGGCAAGAGCGGGAGAGCGCGTCAAATTGAACACATGCAACAACAATTTGTACGCAAGAGCGCGAGAGTTAGTTAAAAACGGTAAAGACACAAAAGCAAAAGAGATAAGCAAAACAACAACACCGCTAATGCGAGTATTGTTGTAAGTTTTGATTTTATTTAAATTTAAACAAAAGCGACAGCAAGTATTCGCGAAATGAAAATTAAATTCGGATGCTGAAATTATTATTAATTAATTAAACCGATAATAAATTTAAAAGTTATGGAAAAGTATTCAATCGCGAGAAAAAAATAAAAGTTGATAAGCGCAAAAAAACACGTCCGTCCTCTGCAACGAGTGAAAGTTTATTTGAAACTTATTTGTTGTAAGTTTTGATTTTATTTAAATTTAAACAAAAGCGACAGCAAGTATTCGTGAAATGAAAATAAAATTCGGATGCTGAAATTATTATTAATTAATTAAACCGATAATAAATTTAAAAGTTATGGAAAAGTATTTAATTGTGAGAAAAAAATAAAAGTTGATAAGCGCAAAAAAAACACGTCCGTCCTCTGCAACGAGTGAAAGTGATGACAGTAAAGGCGGGAGATTTTCCGACCATTTTTTCAGCGGCATCTGCCAATTCATTCCCAATAACACCTTTGTGGCTGGGTACCCAAAATATTTGAAGTTTGGCTGGTGCTTTTATGAGGGCATCTCTTATTTGGCAAATTGTAGTATTAGTATTGCTCGTGTTTTGTATGGCTGACATGCAAATGATAGGCTGTCGGTGCAAATCACATATTTCCCGGCTTTTCTTTGTGCATAGTGTATAGCTTTGGCGATTGCCGTAGCTTCGGCAGAAAATATAGAAGAATATTCCGGAAGCCATCCAGATGCCACTAGTACTCCCTCTTGGTTGACGCAGGCTAAAGCTGTGATATGTTGCGTTTTTGTTTCATCAGTGTTAAGCCAAGACCGGTTTTTGAAGGGAGGTTTGGCTGATTCTTCGCCAAATAATCTTTGAAAGGTTTGGCTGCTGGATTTTATTTTTTGGGAATTGTAGAAGTGTAGTGTTGATGGAGGACGGCCTAAGTAGCCATGGAGGTGTTGTAGCCTTCCTGGAGATTGTTGGTGGTTGGATGTTAAGTTCCTTTGAAAGTAAGGCGCATCTGCATATGATAGAGAGGTGTTTGTACCTTTTTTTTGTGTCAAAGCTTTGCGCATGCTATTTTGCAGGAGCAAGTTTTGTGTGCAAAATAATTTTGGGATAAGTTTACCCGTGGTTTCTGTGACTTTGTCTTCAATAGAGGGTAACCCTGCTTCTGCCAGTACACACTTTATGGGTGATGTTGGAAAGGCATTGATGCTGCGTCGAGCTGCAGTGTGATAGGCTGGTTTAAGGAGCCTTAGATGAGTTTTGGCGCACCAACCGAAGATTGGAAGCCCGTATTCAATTTTAGAGAGTATTAAGGATCGGGTGACATTAATTAGGCTGTTGATATTTATTAAGGAATTCTTAGAGGTTAAGTATTTAATACCATTTAGTTTTTTTTCAAGGGCTTCTCTTAGATATAAACAATGATTTTTAAGTCATTTTTTTATCAAAGGTTATACCAAGTATCATAAGGGCCTCGACGCATTCTATGTTAAAGGTATTAAAGTTAAGGCAGGGATATATGCAGCGAATTTTTTTACAGATATGTAGGATTTTCCATTTGCTAGGAGAGAGGGTTGCACCAGCTCCCAAACCCCATCTATATATATCATTTAAGATGTTTTAAAAAACATTATTAAGCTCACCTAAATCTCTTATTTTACTGACAATAATTGCATCGTCTGCGTACATGAACAATTTTATGTGCTTTTGCTTTAATACTATCTTGTTAATTTCTTCAAATGCAACAGTTTGCGACCCCTTGGGGATCCCGTTGTGGAGTTTATGGTATGCTGAATAAACATTGTTGATTTTGGCCCGAAATGAGCGCCGGGTCATAAAAGTCTTCACTATTGTGAAGACCCTTACACCCACCCCTCATGTTACAAGCCGTTGAAGAACAGTATGAACTCCAACGCGATCAAACGCTTTTTCGAAATCTGTGGCCAGTATGGTAACATGATATTTACTCGAAAGAGCGTCTGAAACGTATTGCTGGAACTCCAACAAGGAGTCCATAGTACTGTGTTTGGGCTTAAAGCCTACCTGATTTGGACTTACAAAGTTATTTTTGTAATATACCACATAAGTCTACGAGCTAACATCTTTTCAAATATTTTGCTTAAACATGAGAGCAGCGAGATTGGTCGAAAGCTGCTGATTTCACTGGAAGGTTTGTTAGGCTTAGATATTGGGAGAGCAGTCGCTGATTTCCATACATGAGGATAGTTTCCGTCGTTAAAGATACAATTGTAAATCCCAAGAAGCTTTGACTTCGCAGATGGTGGGAGGTGTTTAATCATTGGATATGATATACGGTCGTGCCCTGGAGCCTTTCAGTAACTGGTCAGTAACTGGTTTTGGGTTTTAATGAATTTTATTTTAGGGGGAGGGACTCCCGTAGGAATTTTTAAATCGGACCAAATTTGTTTCGTGGAAGATTGTGGTGTAATATTGGAAGTAAACTCCATAAAATATTTTCGCTTAGCTGCTTTAACCACCCGTTTAAAACTGGCATTGGCTTTATTATAGGCTAACAGATTGGAATTAGACATCATATATTTGAATAACTGCCACATATGTTGTTTTGTATCTCAAAGCCCCTGAAGGATATTATTCCACCAGCAAATTTTCCTTTTAAATGTATGTGGTTTAGTTTGTGGTATTGCGATATTAGCGGCCATTCTGATGGCTTTTGTTAGTTGGGCAACTTGCAATTGTATGTTGGAGTGTGGGGCCCAATGACAATGTCGATCACAAGATAAGGCAAAAATGTCCCAATTTGCTAGGTCGGTGTTATGATCCGATTATTTTTTTTCTGCAATCCATCATCGATCACCGGCTAACTCGCATGGCTCAGGAATGGATTCGACCTCGATGAATGGATTAATCGGGTAACAAAAAAAATTATACAAAAAACGTTACACTCGGACGGGAAGATGGACTTTGGGATTAACAATTAGCTGGTATATTAATTAGGATCTACCCACCCTACCTTGGGCCCCGCACTCCCTGGCAGCCCCCATGTTCTGTGGATTAGCCCTTCGTCATCTCACCGCCACATAAACAAAACTCTACTCAGACATTTCTCCTTTTTTCATTACACATATATTATATTAAACAATTTCACTTTTTTTTACAATATTGACAGGGCCTAACCAGGGTACCACTAGGACGTATACAAATATAGATTAAATAAATAAGATAAATAAACAAAATACAATCATTTATTCTAACAACCTAATGTGGAGGTTAAATGGGAAAAAAAAAAACTTGGAGCACCCGGACCTGGGTGGTCGATTGGATCCAGTCGAATTGGCTGTCCGAAGGCTCCTGTGTGTGTCCGTCCTGCGTCTCGCATGCAATTCTTGGTCTTCAAGAATGGGTGAGCTGCTCCTTCTAGGCACACGCACTATTTTGTTTTTTTTTTTTTTTTTTGAACCACTCTTTTCCACGTGCCCTCTAGAACTCTCCTCTTTTCTTGGTCCTCTTCCTCTTTTTTTTCTTTTTCAAAAAAAAAAACTCAACTCCTCCACTCTCTTAAATTCCTAAAAAATTCAAATTTTGTTCCCGGAACCGGAACCGCTCCCAGAACTAGCTCGGTTCTCTTCATTTCTTTCCCGCCAAATTCCCAGCTAATTTCTAGCTAATGAGCCAGCACCATCGATAACAGCAGTATTGTTGTTTATCAATTATTTGGCCCATAACAGCACACTTCGGTTTTCGGTCTTACCAGGAAACAGGAGTGAAAAGTGGGCCTTGACTAGGGTCTGAGGATCATTCTCGCCCAACGCAGGCCCTCGCCCACACCCTGAGATACCTTCTCTCAGTCAGACGATCATATTTCTCTGCCAGCGGTCATTAGTTAGCCGGGCTAAACTACGGGCATCTGCGTCTACTGCTTCAAGTCCTTGGTGTGGAAAACTCCCAATCGGATGCCATGTAAGTTCTCTAATTCATACATATTTTTGCCCACTGGTCTCATTATCCTGCATCGAGAATACCTTTTGCAGAATTTTGCATTTATATTTCGCCTGAAGTCGCTGAGAACGAAGTTGCGCTTCCACACCTCCTGTCCTGGTCGGTATTGTATCTCTCTAGCCTTTAAATTATACCTTTTTTTTCGACTTTTCAAAGGCTTGATGGGCCGTGGCCACGATTTTTTCCTGGAGGATTTGCAACTGGTCTTCTCTGGGCAGTTGCTTAATTTCCACTGCCGCATCAGCATCCAGCTTCCGAGCCAATCGGTAGTCACCCCCGTTGCGAAACATGTGTTGGCCAAACATCGCATAATACGGAGATGTTTCAATCGTCGAGTGCACCGCGCTTCTCAGTGCCGCTTGTATCTCCGGTATCTTTGCATCCCAATGCGTGTGATCCTCGCCAACATGTGTTCTTATCGCCGCCAAAATAGACTGATTCACCCGCTCCGACGCGTTTGCCTGGGGTGAATAGGCTGCTGTCCGCGTATGTGTGATCCCGAAATGGGACACCATTTCCTCGAACTCCTTGGAGGTAAACTGTTTCCCGTTGTCGGTGTGTAATATCTCCGGTACTCCAAACGTGCTAAAGAGTTCCTGCCTCAAGAACTTTATTGTCGCTGCGTACGTTGCTTTTGGCATGGTTTTGAGCCACACAAACTTAGTAAAGTGGTCCAACACTATTAGAATATAGGCATTACCTTTTCGGGATCGTGGATATTTGCCGAGGAAGTCCAGGTACAGCTTCTGTATCGGCCGCGATGTGCACACCTCTGTTCCCATAGTTGGTCTGGTCGTCTGCGCGGTATGCTTCGCCTCCTTACACGTATCACATGCGGCAATGTAATTTTTGACTTGCACGGCCATTCGTGGCCAATAGTAAAACTGTTTAAGCCTGCCGAGCGTTCGTGCGACTCCACCATGCATCGCCTTTTCGCTATCATGCGCTTGCTGTATGAGTGTATGGGTCAATGCCTCTGGTATCCACAATTTCCACGCCATATCTCCGATTTCATTATCCGTGATCCGCATCCTCTTCAGCACCAATCCGTCCTCTGCATGCAGGTCTGGAAATTTATCTGGATTGGACAGCACGCACTCGTATCGTTGCCGATACTCCTCGCTCTCAAATTCGGTAGTCTCAAAATCAAAAAAATTCAATTCCTCGATTACGGCGGTCCGCGACAACATATCTGCCACGACGTTGTCCTTTCCTTTCTTATGCTCTATCAAGAAATCGTATGACTGCAATGCCAATGACCAG
This sequence comes from Drosophila insularis, assembly GCA_018903935.1. Classification (NCBI taxonomy): domain Eukaryota; kingdom Metazoa; phylum Arthropoda; class Insecta; order Diptera; family Drosophilidae; genus Drosophila; species Drosophila insularis. The sequence continues at coordinate 107,021 of JAEIFP010000405.1, read as the reverse complement.
CGAGCTAATCTCCCATTTAAATCTTTCAGAGTCATCAACCACTGGAGACTGGAATGATCTGTGATGACGGTAAACGGCATAAGCTCTACATATGGACGGAATCTCTCTATCGCCTTGACTGCTGCTAAACATTCCTTCTCCGTTACCGTATAATTTAACTGGGCTCCTCGTAGCTTCTGTGAAAAGAATGAGATAGGCCTCTCGTTTCCTTCGTCATCCTGCTGGAACAGGGCAGCTCCCAATCCTACATGGCTCGCATCACACTGAATGAAGAATCTGCAACTAAAATCAGGATGTACTAATACTGGAGCGTTTGTTAGGGCTTGTTTTAATAAATTAAATGACTCGGTAGCCTCCTTTGTTAACTTGAATTTTCCTTTTGATTTCAGGCAATCGGTCAACGGTGCTGCTTTTTCTGCAAAGCCTTGGACGAATCGACGATACCAGCCGGCCGTCCCTAGAAAGCTACGGAGCTGTCTCACCATGTTTGGCAATGGAATTTCCGTAATCGCTTTCACTTTATCTGGATCCGTTTTTAATTTTCCATCTCCGATCACAAATCCCGCGTGCCTCAGGTCAACACTACTAATGAAGATCGTATCCTCCACCCGGCTCAGAATGGACTCAATATTTTGCAACGGGTAAGCATCTTTGATTGTTACTTTATTCAATTTCCGTGCATCTAAACAAAGTCTATTTTTCCCAGGTTTCTGCACCAATGTTACCCTATTGTTCCACGGGCTTTCGCTCAGTTCGATCACTCCCAATTTGAGCATTTCGTCGACTTCTTGGAACAAGAACTTCTGTTTTGGTGGTGATACTGGATAGAATCTCTCTTTCACTGGCACTGTATCCTGCACCAGTTGGATCGTGTGCTCTTCTAATGTGGTACGTCCGAGTCCACATTTCTCATATGCCTGAAACTTCTCACAGACTTCTGCCAGGACCTTTTGTTGCGTCTCGTTGAGGACATGTGGTTCCACCGGCTCCTTTTTGGAATTAAACTCCTCATCCTCGATGGACAACTCCTCCACTCCCAAGAGATCAGGTGCGAGCTCGAATTTGCGCCAGAAATCTATGCCTAAGTATAACCTTTGACGCAGTGACGGGCACAGGTACAACGTCATTTCTTGTGTTCTACCTCGATACGTAATAGGCACATCCACCTTTCCCGTTATAGCATGCTTCACTCCTCCTGCCGTTTGAACTTTCGAGTAATATGTTTTTCTTGTTAATTCCAGTTTATTCACCAGCTCTTCACATCCGTCGCCCAGAAAACTCACTGACGCTCCCGTGTCTAGCAGACCTTCTACGTGAAACTTTTGCATCTTTACCGTAGCGAATGCCCGATTCTCCTTTTGCCTTGACACTGCTTCCAAGGCCGAACAAACCTCTTGGCGTCTTGCCCTTCGTTGTCTGTACCGCTCTCTCACACGCTTGACTCGGTTAGATATGGCCTTTTTCCTATTGGTTCCTTCTACCAATCTACATGGGTTCCGTTTTTCACTTAATTGCTGGTAAGAATATGCTACTATGTGTAGGTTAGATTGTTTATATTCTAATTTATTATATATTGGCCTTAATCTATTAACTATATCTATTTCTAACATGCAATTTTTGGAGGTTTTCACTCGTTCTTCCGCGGCATTGAGCGCAACTCCTCCTTCGTTTTGCTCCGCATCGCGTTTCCCGCCTGGCATTTGGGGCATTTGGGTAACACTACTCCTGGTAGTCCGCATTTGTAGCAGAATATCTTGCGAACTACACTCTCGCACTCCCAAAATGTATGACCCTTCTCCGCACAGTTCCAACAGGCGAGTTCTGGCCGCTCCTTGCTGCCTTCGCGTGGCTTATACACCGCTTCAACAAACTCCACTTCATGACCTTCGGGCTCGGTCAAAACCGCTTCATGTAGTTGATGCCGATCCCTCTGCACTCTATGCGGCTCCGCTCCTCCCGATTCACGAGACCATCTAGTTGACAAGAGTCTCTCCGCCTCATGGCATTCCTCTCGCAACTTCTCCAGGTTTGTTATCCATATTGGATAAATAATTTTCGATATACTTTCTTTGATATTAACCTTAATTACTCTGATCACGTCATGGTCCGAGAAGTTGCTTTCTAAGCGTGATCGGAGGCTAAACATCGCTTGGATGTATTCCTCCACGCTTTCTCCTGTCCTCTGTCGCCTCTCTCTCAACTCACGTTCCCGCTCAAAGTTTGATCGTTGCGTCTGGAATCTCTGCTGCGGTGCGTGCTTCATATTTGGCCAATCTGCTGGTCCTGCCGAGCGTACGTGCATCCAGTACCAGTCCTTGGCCTGCCCTTCTACCAAGCAGTGAAAATCTCGCAGTACTTCACCCCAACTTACTTGGTACGCCGTCTGTAAGTGCTCCAGACGAAATATAAATTCACTGGCATTCCTTTTGATCCTCCATCAAAAACCAGACCCCATCTTCTAGGATGTACCATTTCGGGGCGTTGTTCCGTTCTTATTGGCATTCCAGATTGCTGCCTCGTATCTTCAGGCCAATGGTGGAGGACTTTCCAGATTCTCGCGTTGCTGCCGCTCCAATACTCGATGATCTATGGCTTCTGTAGGATGGATTGAAGCCCTCTCTCCTTGGACATTTGTGGATCTAATCGTGGTGGATTGCTGAGCCGCTCCTTGAACCGCCTCCCGAATCTGCTTCATAAAGTCTAACATCTCTTGGCGAATTTGTGATTGCAATCGAGAGTTCTCTGCTGACATTGTCGCTCGGTACGTCTCTTGCGCCTGTGCTACAGCTAGATTTATAGCCGATGTGATTTCCGTGGGTAGGGCTGGCCGTGGGTTTTCCGGTCCCATGTATGATCCACCTTCTGGTGCCTGGTGAATCACTCTTGTTCCCATACTATGTTTTGGGATTGCCCCGCTGCCCCCTACGGCACCATCCTCTTCGTTGATCTTCAGGTTTGTTGACATGTTGAAGTCTGTCGGCGGTGAAACGTTTGAAATTCGTGAGTCTGCGCGGTTTTCTGATTGGGATCGAGTTATTGGCGGACCCATTACCTCTGTTCCTCTATTCTTTAAGTATTCCAAGCTTCTACTAAATTTTCTAATTTTTGATATCCTATCTCTTTTTTCTACTGACATTCCCTTCTATTCGTTCTATGCTTTGATTGTCTCTTTTCCTTTTTTTTTTTTTTGTTTTTATTTATTCTACTTTCTTTCTTTTTGCTTTATCTTTGTTAATGGAGGTGAGATGATTCCCGAACTTTAATCCCCAGAACTTGATCCTATTTCTTTGATTTTAATTTCATCTGTACCCATCATTCCGTACTATTGACCTTTACCATTTCGATAATTAATTTCAGGTCGGACATCTATGTGAAATCTTCTTGGAAATCTCCACGGTTCACGGCTGAATCTGGTCTTAGATAAGTATCTGGTCTTTTATCGTGCTAGTTCAATATTAAAAAGGATCTGTTTCTCTTCTTTCTTTTTCAGAACCAGACTAAGCTATGCCTTCTTAATGCTAACAGTACTTGGGACATTTAATTTCTTATACTCTTCCGTTACTGCATTCTTTGTTTAAATTTTTATTTTTTTCTTTGGGCGCCATTTGTTATGATCCGATTATTTTTTTTCTGCAATCCATCATCGATCACCGGCTAACTCGCATGGCTCAGGAATGGATTCGACCTCGATGAATGGATTAATCGGGTAACAAAAAAAATTATACAAAAAACGTTACACTCGGACGGGAAGATGGACTTTGGGATTAACAATTAGCTGGTATATTAATTAGGATCTACCCACCCTACCTTGGGCCCCGCACTCCCTGGCAGCCCCCATGTTCTGTGGATTAGCCCTTCGTCATCTCACCGCCACATAAACAAAACTCTACTCAGACATTTCTCCTTTTTTCATTACACATATATTATATTAAACAATTTCACTTTTTTTTACAACATTGACAGGGCCTAACCAGGGTAACACTGGGACGTATACAAATATAGATTAAATAAATAAGATAAATACAATCACTTATTCTAACAACCTAATGTGGAGGTTAAATGGGAAAAAAAAAAACCTGGAGCACCCGGACCTGGGTGGTCGATTGGATCCAGTCGAATTGGCTGTCCGAAGGCTCCTGTGTGTGTCCGTCCTGCGTCTCGCATGCAATTCTTGGTCTTCAAGAATGGGTGAGCTGCTCCTTCTAGGCACACGCACTATTTTGTTTTTTTTTTTTTGAACCACTCTTTTCCACGTGCCCTCTAGAACTCTCCTCTTTTCTTGGTCCTCTTCCTCTTTTTTTCTTTTTCAAAAAAAAAAACTCAACTCCTCCACTCTCTTAAATTCCTAAAAAATTCAAATTTTGTTCCCGGAACCGGAACCGCTCCCAGAACTAGCTCGGCTCTCTTCATTTCTTTCCCGCCAAATTCCCAGCTAATTTCTAGCTAATGAGCCAGCACCATCGATAACAGCAGTATTGTTGTTTATCAATTATTTGGCCCATAACATCGGTTTTGTATTTAGGGCAAAATTTAGTGTTTTGGAAATGGGCCTGTCGTAGAATGTTGGTAATAATGGGAAAATTATCACTGCCGTGCAGGTCATCTACAACTGACCATTTACAGAAAGGGTAGAGCGAAGGAGAGATAAAAGTCAGATCAATATGGGTGAATGTTTTATGTGTTGACAGGTGAGTTGGAGAGCCGTCATTTAATAGTGCCATATCAGCTAGAGATAAGGCTTCTTCAATTTTTTTTCCTCTGGCGTTCGTACAGCTGGATCCCCAGGCAAAGCTCCAGGCATTAAAATCCCCTACTAGCATGATTGGGGGGTTTATCCAATTAAAAATTCCGCGTAGTTGGCTGATAGAAATGGGTTGATTAGGTGGGATATATGAATTGACGATTGTTAACTTTATATCCAGGCCTAAACAGATGGCTAAGAGTAAAATATTAGAGTTAACCGAATTTTGGATAAGCGAGTGGGGTATGTGTCGCCTAACAAGGATCCCTATACCTTGCTTTGCTGTTAAGTTGGAAGCAAGATTGGTAAAATATCCAATATATTGCTTAAGGCAAATTGTTGTGGGAATTTTGGGGTAGGTGCGTTTCCTGAAGACATATCATGTCTGGTCGATATTTATTAATTAGAATGCTAAGCTCGTCATAGTTATTAAAGTATCCTTTCAAGTTCCACTGAACGATCTTAAGATTCATAAGATGCAATAGTTGGAAATAAGGCTACAGGAATTAAGATTTTAATCTTTTATTAGGACATTGACTCCTCCGAGTCCGATTGACTTGGAGAGAGAGTAAATGTTTCATTATTTGTGTTTTTTATTATGTAATGTATGTTTACGTGTATGAGTATTGGTTATAGTTTCATTGGATTGTTGTACTGTTTTTTCAGGGTTTTTGGATGTTGTAATTTGTTCACTAGTAGATTTAGAAGTTGGGAAGGGATTCCCAGTTGATGGAAATGGAAATGGGATGGGGGAAGACGGTGAGCCGTCGACCGCGCGAGGGACGCCAGTAGGCTTGTCAAATAAGAATTCGTTGGATGAAGGAGTTATAATGCTTTGCTTTGTTTTTACTTTAGTGTCTTTTAAGGTGTTGTTTTTTGCAGCGACTTTAGCGTAGCTGTTAGTAGAGCTGCAAAACCATCGATGGTACTATCGATAATATCGATGGACTTTCAATTGAGCGATAGATCGATGGTTTTTTTCCTCCATCGATAGTTCACTGCATGGCTAGACACAAAACCACGCGTAAGTACTTTTACATAAAATTTAAAGTTTTTCGATTTTAATTCTAATTAATTCTATATTAATTCACTTTTGAACTATTTAGTACACAGATTTCTAAAATAGGTGTAACTTTGTTGGCGGTTCCTCAAAAATTATGGATAAGTTTGTGATTTCATCAAGTAAGTGTTTCCAAGCTAATTTTTTCTTATTTGTTCATAATTGTTTTTGTATTTTAGATAAAAGTGCATCATCAGCTGCCTCAACATCTTCAGCTGCTTCATCGATATTAGCTGCCTCACCATCAACATCTGCCTCGTCGTCCGCTGTGGTTCCGCATCCAGACGAGTTGCCTTGCAAGCGAAAAAAATGCAGCTCTCAGGTATGGGACTACTTTGAAAAATGTAAAAGTAGAAATTTCGCAAAATGCAAATTATGTGGCAATGAGTACAAAACGAGCGGGAACACGTCTAACATGCAAGAGCATTTAAGGCGTGCCCACCCGCTCAAATTAAGTCAACTTAGCGAAAATGTGCCAAAAATTGACCAATTTGTTCAACGGTCCGAGCTTTATGAACCTACATCTGAAAGAAGGGCGAAATTGGACAAGTGTTTGACTCAAATGATTGCGAAAGACTTGCAACCTTTCAGCGTAGTAGAGGATGAAGGGTTCAAGTGCTTTGTAAAAGCCTTAGATCCGAGGTATTCTCTACCGAGCCGCACAACATTAAAAAACGTCCATATGAAGACAATGTTTGATGAGATGCAATTAAAGCTAAAAAACAAGCTTAATACAATCGAGCACTGTGGGTTGAGTACAGATTGCTGGACATCTCGAGGCAATAGTAACTACATAACTGTAACGTGCCATTTCATTGACGATGACTTCAAGTTAAAGGCGGCTGTATTGGCAACACAGCCCCTTTTAAACGAAGAAAACCACTCAAGTGCCAACATTAGCGCAACGCTGAAGGAAATATGTGATGAATTTAATATTTTCAATAAAATTGAATCCATAGTCACTGACAATGCGGCGTCCATGATAAAGGCATGCGAGAGTCTAAAAAAAAAACATTTGCCGTGCTTTGCCCACAGTTTAAATCTTGTAGTTCAAGACGCTTTGGCTCAAGCTAAGGTGAGGGAAATTTTGACTCAAACAAAGCGAATCGTTGCCTTTTTTAAATGTAGCACTATTGCCAATGCCAAATTTAAAAATGAGCAAGGTCAACTTAAGCCTCACAGCTTGATACAAGAGGTCCCCACTAGGTGGAATAGTGCGTACCATATGCTCCAACGCATTTTAGACACGCGAGAAGCAGTTGCCTCAGTTTTGCTGAAGACCCCAAAGGCGCCTATTCCCCTAAGCGAAGATGCTTTTGCCGCTATACAAGACTTTTGCACTATACTGGCACCATTCGACGAAGCTACCAGCAGAATTTCAGCATCGAAAACCGTCACAGCTTCGCTAATAATTCCGACGATTTTGGGCCTTGTTAGTACCTTAGAAGAGCTTCAGCCAAAAGTGAAGTCTACTGTCGGATGCGAAATAATCACATTTTTATCTAGTCGAATTAACTCACGACTTTCTATATATGAGTCCAGATTAATTCCACGCTTGGCAACAATGCTCGACCCTCGTTTTAAAAAAGAAGGTTTTAGGAGTCAGCATAACGCCCAGCAAGCGGCAATCGCACTCGAAAATGAAATCACCTACTTAAACAAAAATTTGGAAAATCGATCTCCAAACGAGGAACCGCCAACATATGCTGAAAAGGACAATCTTTTCAAATTTGTGACCAAGAAAATAGCTGAAAAACAAAAGACGACCAGATTGGATTCTATTGTTACAATGAGGCAATACTTGGAGCAAAACAACGCAACCCAAGACGTTGACCCATTGGACTACTGGAAGGTAAGTGAAAAACATTATCTCAATATATTTCTAATTAACTTTCTTGCAGATTAATGAAATACAATTTGGCCAAATGTGCCAAGAAAATATTGTGCATTCCAGGTAGTTCAGTGGAGTCTGAGCGGGTTTTTAGTAAGGCTGGAGAAATCGTCAGCCAAAAAAGAAGCAGTCTAAAGCCAAAAGCTGTGAATATGCTTCTAGCCTTGAAGCAGAACCAATGGATTTTGGAATAAATCTCGAATATTTTTGTTTTTTTAAGTTGAAGTGTTACGTAATATTATTTTTCTTTTTTTGTTATTTCATTTAGTTCTAAGAGTTTTAAGTTTTTATTTTTATGTATGAAATGACTGAACATTCAAGATACTCATTTGTTTAATAGTCTTAAGATGAAATGAAATGAATTGCCTTATAATTTTAAGTAACATATCTTTGTGATTTCTTAAAATGGCACGAAGCCAATATATTATATTGAAAAAATATACAGCGTTTGTTTTTGAACAAGTTGTTATTACTTAAAAGAAATTTCGATGGAACCATCGATACTATCGATGGTTTATTCCATCGAGCTTGAAAATATCGATGGACCAACCATCGATGGTTTTGCAGCTCTAGCTGTTAGGGTCTTGGGGTTGAGGCAATGAGAATTTATAAAAATTAAGCGCTTCTCGCATTGTGCATTTTTTAGTGGTTTTTATTTTCAGTACTTCTTTTTGGCGCCTAAAGGCATTGCATTGCTTATCGGAAGCTGGATGGCTTTCGCCGCAATTGACACATTTTGCCAAGCATGAACCGGAATGAGGGGGGAGGCCGAAATTTTAACTGAGTGCCAGCAGATTTCAATCTTTGTTGGTAGGTTAAATAGATCGAAGGTTAAAAGGAGAACACCGCTGGGCTTAGAGACACCTTCAGTTTGCTTTAAAAATTTATAAACCGATGTCACTTTTTGAGAGCTAAGCTCTTTAACAATTTCATCCTCAGAAATGTTATTTAGGTATGGGGTATAGATGCTTCCTTTAACTGAATTCAGAGCTCCATGAAGTTTGCATTCTATTTGGCACAAGCCGGGGAGTACAGAGGTTTAAATAAACTTTTTTGCATCTTCGTCAGAATGTACTAGTAGAAGTAGACTGTTGTCTTTAAAGTTTGAGATTGAGATTATATTTTTATTAATCAATTTGAGTGCTCTGTGCACAGTAAAACATGAATATTCGGTAATTAGTTTTTCACTTTCTATGGCAGAGAGAATTATGTATTTGGGATTGGGTACATTTGTGTTTGGGAGTTCAGGAAACTCAAGTGCAATTTTTTGAGGCTGTCGCCGTTTTTTAAACGGTGGGCAGTCGGACAGAATACTGAACCGATTCCCCTCCCCGTTGGGTGGCCCGGGGGCCATGGTGATACCTAAAGTCTTACGACTTTAACCAAAGAAAAAAAAATTAACCACGTGGGGAAACACACAAAAAGTACCGGTTAAATATTTGTTTTGCTCACAAAGCGAAAGAGAACAAAAGAAGATATAGAAGAACGTTGGGTTAGCTACGCGTCGTATGCTCGCGATGAGTGTTAGTCGGCGACTGAAGGAGAAAATAATTTCTAATTTCTACAGAACTATGTGTCCAAAATAGAAATATATCCGTTCAGCATAGCTTACAATTAACTATGGTAGATGGAAAAGTTTGTAACGCTTTAAGTTAATCGCACTCCACTAAATGTTATATATGCGAAGCAAAGCCAACGGAGATGAACAATTTGAATGAATGTTTGGACAAAGTTGTATCAAAAAAATATTTCCAGTTTGGCTTATCTCCATTTCATGCAAAAATAAGATTCTTTGAATACTTTCTTCACCTTTCTTACAAGTCGGTAATAAAAATGTGGCAGGCCAGAGGGCCCCAACAAAAACAGAAAGTTTTAGAAAGAAAGAGAGAAGTTCAACAGGATTTTCGGAATAAAATGGGCTTAATAGTGGACCAGCCTAAAGATGGTGGCAAAGGACGATGGCAATGTAGCGAGCAAATTTTTTTCAAACCCTCGGTTGTCTGCAGAACTTACAGGCCTGAATGAGAATCTGATTCATCGTTGTTCCAACATATTGCAAGCTTTGGCATCGGGGCACAACATCAACGTAGAAAAATGCAATGAATATGCCCTAGATACTGCCAAGGAGTATCCCTGGTACTATTTGCCGGCGACGGTTCAGAGGGTCCCCATTCATAGATCTGCTGTTATACAGCACGCAATTGTTTCAATTGGAGAGCTGTCGGAGGAAGCTGCAGAGGCGAACAATAAAGAAATGCAGACTGAATCATACCCGCAAAATGTCACGAATACTTACAAATACAGACATAATGAATTACTTGCTTTTACGGTCCGACCCATAAATTACTGGGCAGAGAAAAATTTAAAAAAATTATAACTTAAAGTTTTTTCTTCAGTTTATAGTCTTTGTTTTTTAGTTTAGTTGTTTAGTGTTTTTTAATGCACTCCGCAAAAATTGAGTGTAATAAAATAAAAAAAAAAAAAAAAAGTCTGCGTTTGCAAAAAGTTGTGTAGGGCTCTCAGTCACCTCAGAGACGCCTATTTACAATCATATTGCTATTAGATTGCTCTAATAGCAATAAATACTAAGTTGCAACAACAAAGTGCGTAATTTTTACAAAAGCCATGTCCACCAATTCGGGCCCAAGCTCTCTCAATCCCCACCAGCAACAGCTACAAGAACTAATTGTACAACAACAACGTGAGCGTCGACTCTCGGTCCAACGCAACAACGCGTACTTTTCGGTGGTGTCGCCGACCCCACCGAATGCTAACGTAAGCAATAACACCGAAAGTGCCAGCCACTCAGCAATTAACAGCAACCTACCGTGGAGAGAGCAGTGTGCTTCTCCATCAATATCTATAACTGGGTCACCGATTGCACCAACCAGCACCGTCAGCTCGTTGACAGCAACTACTGCAACGTCTGCCGAAGTATTGACCTGCCTCAAGCCGTCAACGACAAGTCGCCCAGAGTCAGCCACAATAGTAAACCCAACGACTTCTGTCCAAACTGGAATGGACAGATATATTAAAATAACTAAGCGGAAGCTAAGCCCGCAAAAGAAAAAAAGTGGCAATACGCCGAAAATAACCAAACCAAATGAACGAGTAGCACCCCTTAGCGGGAATCGTTTTAAAATTCTTGCCGATCAGCAAGACGATCAAGCCGGCGCTGTAGATAAAGTTAAATCGGCTAGACCACCCCCTTTATACATCCGTGGAGCCAACTGCAGCGCCCTGATTTCGAAGCTAGTAGAAACAGTAGGGGCAAATAACTTTGTTGTAACCCCTCTCAATAGGGGTAACATTAAAGAAATTAAATGTCAAGCCCAAACTGAGGACAATTTCCGCATCATCGAAAAGTACCTCCGTAATGCTAACATCAACTTCTATACCTACCAACTAAAAAGCAGTAAAGGGCTCCAGGTTGTGTTAAAGGGGATTGAGCCATCGGTCCCTACTCAAGAAATAGCAGACGCGTTGGTCGAAAAAGGGTTTGCGGTCAAGTCCGTTGTCAACATCATCAACAGGAATAAAGTCGCACAACCGCTCTTTAAAATCGAGCTCCAACCAGATGCAAAGCGGTCGAAGCCAAATGAAGTGCACCCGATCTACAACCTACAGCTTCTACTGCACAGAAGAATCACCGTAGAGGAGCCCCATAAGAGACGCCAACCACCGCAGTGTAAAAACTGCCAGGAATACAACCACACCTCTAACAATTGCAATCTTAGGTCAGTGTGTGTTGGCTGCGGTGAACATCATGAAGATGGAATTTGCACCAAGGACAGAAACAACGTCGCACTAAGACTATGCAGCAACTGTGGAGGGAACCACACGGCCAACTACAGAGGATGTCCTGTCTTTAAGGATCTTAAATCACACCTAAACGGGCCCAAACCCCCAGCCGGACCAAAAATCATCTTCAACGCCTCCAAAACTACACCGGAGGTTTTCTTCGCCAAGGCTGTTAGATCATCCAACATGACTGCTACAACCAGTCCTAGTGTATCCTTCGCTAGTGTGCTCCGAACTGGACAGACGGAGCCCGCGAAAGAGACCCCGTCACTCCGCCATCTACAGAATCCGCAACCTAGCGCACCAGAGCTTGGCCAGCAAACTCCAAGTGGTCTAGAGGCCCTATTGATCTCACTCAATCAAAACATGACCACTTTTATGACATTCATGCAAAACTGTATGCACGAACTGATGCGGAATCAAAACCTGCTTATCCAGAAGCTTATCGAGAATAAATAATGGCTTCCCTACGTCTATGTCTTTGGAATGCTAACGGCATCTCCAAGCACAAAAATGAACTGCAACTATTCCTAGACTCAAGTGAAATCGACGTTTTGCTGATTTCGGAAACACATTTAACATCAAAAAATAATTTTCAAATACCAAAATATACCTTCTACGCAACAAACCATCCAGACGGAAAAGCTCATGGCGGGACCGGTATCCTAATCAAAAACCGTATAAAACACTCGTTCCTCAACAGATTTGAAACACAGCACCTACAAGCAACTGCTATAACCGTCCAAACCAGCTGCGGCAACACTACATTGGTCGCCCTGTACTGCCCACCACGCTTCTCAATCTCTGAAAAGGAATTTACCGATTTCTTTAACACACTCGGAGATCGCTTCATTGCAGCAGGGGACTATAACGCCAAACATACGCACTGGGGATCTCGCCTGGTAAATCCTAAAGGAAAGCAGTTGTACAACACAATAGTCAACCCTCTCAATAAGATGGATTGCGTCTCACCGGGTAGGCCTACTTATTGGCCCACAGATCCACAGAAAGTGCCTGACTTGATTGATTTCGCAGTAACCAAGAGGATTCCACGTAATCGGATCACTGCGGAAACACTACTAGATTTAACTTCCGATCACTCTCCAGTGCTATTCACATTATTAACAAGACCTCAAGTACTTGATCGCCCATATAGGCTTACAAACAACAAAACAAATTGGCTTAAATTTAAAATGTACATGAGTGCCCACATTGACTGTTCGCCGAAACTGGATGCTGCAGAGGACATTGATATGTGCGTCTCTGCACTTGAGTCGATGATGGGAGCTGCAGCAAGAGTATCTACTCCACATGCCTCTTCTTACACCAAACCTGTTGACAGGCCTACGAACCGGCGGATAGAACAATTAGTAACGGAAAAACGACGTCTAAGAAGAGAATGGCAGATTACTCGATCACCAGCAGCAAAACTTCGCCTAAGGCAAGCTAACCGCAACCTCTCCAAGGCGTTAAGACAAGAGGAAAGCTGGGCTCAAAGGAAATACATAGAAAAGCTCAGTCCAACCAGCACTAAACATCCTCTGTGGAAAGCCCACCCAACTTTAAGCGCTCCTACAGAGACAATTTCACCGATAAGGAGTCCAACCGGTGGATGGGCCCGCAGTGACGAAGAGAGGGCATCCGTATTTGCCACACATCTTAAAATGGTTTTCCAGCCAAATCCAACATCAAACTCATCTGTACTTCCCCCTTCGAACACATTAACGGATAGTGAGTACTCGGAACTCCAATCGGACGAGATCACTGCAGTTATTAAAAACCACATAAAGCCGAAAAAAGCCCCTGGCCATGACCTAATCACACCGAAAATGATCCTAGAACTCCCTATCATTGCAATACAATATATCTGCAAACTGTTCAACGCTATAATAAAAATTGGCTACTTCCCAAGAACATGGAAAAAGTCCACTATCATCATGATTCCTAAAGTGGGAAAGGACAAAACCCAGCCATCATCCTATAGGCCAATTAGTTTGCTGCCATGTCTTTCGAAGCTTTTTGAAAAGGTCTTGCAGATCCGCCTAAACTCATTTCTGGCATCGGAGAACACAATCCCTTCACACCAGTTTGGCTTCCGCGAAAAACATGGTACAATTGAACAAGTCAATCGCATAACATCCGAAATACGAACAGCATTCGAACTAAAAGAATACTGTGCTGCTGTCTTTCTCGACGTTGCCCAGGCTTTCGATAGAGTTTGGCTGGAGGGTCTGATGTTCAAAATCCGGCAAAAACTGCCACAGTACACACACAAACTCATGGAATCTTACCTTTACAATAGGAAATTCGCTGTAAGATGTAATGGCTCCGTCTCCGCTGATTTTGAAATCAAAGCTGGTGTACCGCAAGGCAGTGTACTCGGCCCATTGCTCTACCTGCTGTACACTGCAGACTTACCAACGAGTTTAGGACTTACAACGTCCACTTTCGCCGATGACACGGCAATCCTTAGCAGATCCAAATGCCCAATACAAGCCTCTGCAAAACTAGAGGAACACCTTAAGGTGGTAGAGGAATGGCTAGCAACCTGGCGTATCCGGGTCAACGAGCAGAAATGCAAACATGTTACATTTACGCTTAACAGAAGAAACTGTCCAGCTCTAATGCTAAACAACGTACCAGTTCCTCAAGCCGTGGATGTCACTTACCTTGGCATCCACCTAGACAGAAGACTAACTTGGCGCAAGCACATCGAAGCAAAAAAAGTCACAGCTTAAACTGAAAGCGAGTAGCCTACATTGGATCATCAATGCTCGGTCCCCTCTACGTCTGGAGTATAAAGTCCTCCTATACAACTCCGTACTGAAACCCATCTGGACTTACGGAGCCGTACTATGGGGAAATGCAAGTACCAGCAATGTCGATATTATACAAAGAGCGCAGTCGAAGATTTTAAGATCAATCACGGGGGCCCCGTGGTATATACGAAACGACAACATTCAAAATGATCTAAATATACCTAGCGTAAAATCTGAAATAGGTACTCAACAACTAAAGTATTCTGCGAAACTGGATGCACACCCAAATGTTCTTGCCAATTCCCTTACGCGAACTAATAATAGAACTCGTCTTAAAAGAAATGACAGACCAACCCAATAACAAGTGATTAGGGCCGCCTGCAATATCCCCAGGATTTATCTTAAGTACTAGTCTAAGAAAAATATCTCAAACTTGTTGTTAGGCTCTAATTTAAGAGTAGATTCAACAAATATATATTAAACGTTAAAAAAAAAAAAAAAAAAAAAAGTTTATAGTCTACTTGAGAAGACATCCTAAAATTTTGTATAATCTTGAAATTACAATCATTGTACATTTTTTTAGTATTTAAATAGCTCATAAATTGTTATTGTTTTTTAATTTGGCACATTTTATTGTTTAAGGTTCATTGGTTGCCGGATTTTTATACCATACACCCATAGGGTGAAATGGTATATTAAAGTCGCCAAAATGTATGTAACAGGCAGAAGGAAGCGTTTCCGACCCCATAAAGTATATATATTCTTGATCAGCATCAACAGCCGAGACGATCTAGTCATGTCCGTCTGTCCGTCCGTCCGTCCGACCGTCCGTCCGTCCGTCCGTCCGTCTGTATGAACACCCAGATCTCGGAGACTATAAGAGCTAGAGCCACCAAATTTGGTATGTAGATTCGTGTAGTATGTAGAGTAATCAAGTTTATTTCAAATTTCTGCCACGCCCCCTACCACCCCCGCAAATTATATAAAACCGATTTTCTTAAACACTATAGCAACTAGAGACACAATATTTGGTATGTATATTTGCTTAGTAAACGCGCACATTTTGTATTTGTAAAAATTTTGCCAGGCCCCCTACCGCCCCCGCTAATTATCTAAAACCGATTTTCTCAAAAACTATAGCAACTAGAGACACAAAATTTCGTATTTATATTTGCTTATTAAATGCGCACTTCTTGTATATATAAAAATTTTGCCACGCCATCTACCCCCCCTGCAAATTAAATAAAACCGATTTTCTCAAAAACTATTCTAGCTAGAGACACCATAGTTGGTATAAATATTTGCTTAGTAATTGCGCACATTTTTGATGTGTAAAGATTTTGCCACGCCCTTTTCCGCCCCCGTAATTTGAAAAAACTCGATTATCTCCCGTAATTTTCTACCTTGTGCAATCAAATTTAGCACACTTAAATTTGATACTAATATCAAGCAAAATACCAAATTTTATCAAAATCGGACTAAAAATAGCCAAGTTATGCATATAAACGTTTTTCCATATGGCCGGAAGTGGCCGTTGGCTGGTGGGGGCGCTAGGGTGCTTGAATGCTTGAGTGAGCGAAATACTAAGATATGCTTGTAAAAAGCATGCAAACAGATTTTTTTAAAAAAACGAAAATGCATTGGTTATTATAAATTTAAAATATTTGTTTTACTGGTGTATGGTATACCCAAGTCGGCGAGACGACTTACTTACTTCATTTTAACTACAAACACTATTTAAGAAGCTTGGAAAAACTTTCAGCCTTCTAGTGCCATAAAAAGCATTTTTGGCCGCGCTTACATACAAGCGGAACCACTGTGCGTTGGCAAGGAGATCAATGCAGTAATATTTCGTGTGTTTGGTCAAATTTCTCCTGCCTTTTTTTCATATCCCAGATACTGAACAGATATTTTCAACAAACTACATTTGTTGATATTAAAAATATATAAATCCAGCTCCTGTGAGAATGTCTAGCACTATTTTTCGCCTTTCTAAGCCTAACTCAATTGTGGGCGACACGATCATAATATCGTCCACGTAAACAATGATATACGAATAGGCCAAGTCACCCAAAGCTTGCATAACCGCCTGTTGGAACACAGATGGCGCATTCTTTAATCCGAATGGCATAGTAAAGCAGTCATACTGGCCATCAGAAATAACAAACGCAGTATATTGGAATCGGGGTGAATTGTAATCTGGTTAAAGCCACTTGTAAAGACAGGTGAAGTAATTCGCGCCCCGCAATTTAGAAATCTGTTCCTTTATTGTTAACGGAGCAGCATGGGACTTGCAAACGGGGAACAACTGGGTCGAATTATATTACATTCTAGTAGCTTACTGAACTTTTTTTCAACGATATCTCTTTCTTCAGGACTAAGTCTATAGGGTCGACGTTGTACAGTTTTGCTTTAAACAATCAATCGGATTTTCATTTCACCTGTAGATGGTGTTCCTTTAATAAGCGCAGTGGAATAATTCTCAAGTAATTTTATTAACTTATGTTTATCAGATTCACACAACTCTGTATCAAGATTGATAAAATTAGGCTCGGCAACGGACGGACTCAGTTCCTCCTTCGATGCTTTCATGTCATGCTTTCATGGTCTTGGAGCCAGAAAGCTGCCGGAACAAATAACGAAGAACCCGGATTAATGTAGGACTTTACAACACACATAATAACTACTGCCAGCTCGGCCCTTCTTTTTTGGGTGGAAGGACCAGCTGCTGTACTGCATTTTCACGTAGAGAGTTTGAATTTTTTCTTCTGGAGGAAGATAAGCATTGCCGGACTACGTATGGTGGATACACCCGAGACGCCATTCGTCGAATGGAAGGTTGTTTTCTTCGAGTACCACAAGATCGCCTACTTCAAGATTTTTACAAGGAAATCGCCATTTATTCCGCTTGTGTAACTCCTTCAGATACTCATCTTTCCAACGAGTGCAGAAATGCTGACTCACGGCCTTCAGACGCTGCCATCGGTTAATGATTGATGGAACCTGGTCTTTGATTTCAGGATCTGAGACCAAAGAATCGGTGGGGTCTTCAGACATAGGAGAAATCGGCCGCGAATTGAGACAAGCAATCAGAGTGAAAAACTCCTCGGAATTATACCTTTGGGTGGAATTGGAATCCTTAAAGAACAGAGTTTTAAAACTCTTCACTCCAGCCTTCCAAAGCCTGCCCCGGAAGGAATGAAATGGCAGGACAGAGTCTGATGGCTATAGTAAGATAAGATTTTCTGCTGGATAGACCTTAAGAAACCTTCTTCGAGAACTCTGGATCCGCCTACGAAGTGTTTGCCACCCAGGGGCCACCCAGCGATACAAACCGATACAAACCGAGCGAATGCTGCCAGGAACGTCTCAGTCCTTAGTCCAAAGTTGCTTCAAGGTGAATGGCTTTGGTAGCGAAACACACAAATGCACACACATATCCTTTTGATATGCGACAGGCCCGGCGGGTGAAACTTTTGCTTTTTTTTATGTCGAAGGGACCTGCAAATTGAGAAAGTTGTTCGCTGGGAAGGAAGAGTGCCCATTAGCTGTGATTGCAGTCCGCGACTAGGCAGATCTGCCGGGTTGTCCTCTCATCGGACGAGATTCCATTGTGCTCTACTAGTAGCGCTGACAATTTTTACTACTCGATTGGCGACAAACGTCATCCATGTGCAGTGTGCCTTTTTCGACCATGACAGCCTGACCAATAAAATGCCTCAGCATTAACAACTGGAAGTTGTGGAAGAACTGAGCCTCCAGTTCAGCGTGACTCCGCATAACTCAAGGCGGGTCAGTCAAAACGTTTTGACTGGGGACAGCTCCAAGAAGGCGATATGCCTTGGCCATTGCTAACGCTCACGTAAATCACTTTGTAAATTCCCGCCACCTGTGATAGAGTTCTCTGGACAAGTGATCATCCCACCCTAGGTCTTGTAGCCAAAGCTCTTTGGCTCAATACTTTTGCTTGAAATATTTTTGGCATTCAACAAATGACACCTTGGAAGGCAACTGAGGATGCTCTTCACATTAGACTTCCACTTACGCACAGGAAAGCCAGCTGAACCAAAAGCATCCCGTACTTCATTGACCATTGCGACTACAGTTTGCTCAGTGTGAGCCCATGACAGGACATCGTCGACATACGTATACGACTTAATAATATCACTAGCCAGCGGAAATTTAGATTGTACATCATTTGCGAGTTGCTGAAATACTCGTATGGCTAAGAACGGAGCACAGTTAACGCCAAAGCGACTGTCCTTGTTCTCTGGGAGTTCTTCACAATGCCTGCTCAACTTCTCCCATAGCGTTCGAACTCAATCACGACGGACTTGGAGCATGAACACTCTGACCACTGACAATGATGTGACTTCGGTGTCGATTTCAAACTGAATTCGTTTATCGCCGACCAAGATAAACTTCTGCAAAGCCATCCTGGAAGCAACTAGAGTCCTTTTAGATTAGGACCTAGTAATTCTTGCATCGTTTACCACAATCTGTGGTGGCAGTGCAAGTGGCATGCTCTTCTTGGCTCGCTCGATGGAAGGGACTAGAAATGCTGCCAAAAAAGCCCAAGGAATGGCATGGAACACCTTGGAATATTAATAAAAGCCACAAACGTGAAATGGAACGTTTGTAACGTTGTCGAAAGGCCCAAAGAATGCTCTAGAACGCTTTAAAAATGGAATAGAAAACCAGTTACATGAAAAGACCAAGAAATGACCTGAAACGCCTTGGAATTCGAAAAAAAAACACCTGAAACGAAATGGAAAATCTGAGACGCGGCGAAAGAAGAGGTGGTAGGACTGGTAAAACTTGGAGTAACTTGGAACGTTGCCGAAAGGTCCAAGGAATGGCCTGGAACGACTTGGAAAACGAATAAAAGACAAAAACGTTAAATGGAACGTTTGGAAAGTATCCGATAGGCAAAAAGAATGGCTTGGGACGATTTAAAATTCGAATAAAACGAAGTGGAAGAGTTGAAACGCCTTGGAAGGAAACTCACTACAGGTTGCAAATTCTTGGCCAACCAACCAACGCGCGGGTGGAACACTGATTAGTGGTGTTGGATTTATTTTATTGTAATAATTGAATTATAACGTATATATCACGACGTTTGCGATCTGCACAGCGAACCGATTGGGAAAGAATTCAAAAATACATAATAAATTAATTTTCCCGAAAGAATAAAACATATGCTTTGCCAATTTAATTGGCTGATACGAATAGTACGAATTCAAAGGAATTCCGGGACAAACGGAAAGATCGTATAGAGAAAATTTGAACTGTTATATATTTTTTACCTTATCCTTAACTTGATTCTTCAGCATACATACCCCACAAATTGCTTGCTAACCCAGCGTATACAGCACAGCTACTTTTGGTCATCTGCTTTGTACCGGTCTTTTGGCACATGAGCGTGCAGCGGGACTTCTATATGCGCGTACATAGACTGCAAGGGATAGCGGGATTTTATCGCGATTATGAAAAAAAAACAAATTTATATAGATATGTATGTGAAAATTAAAAAATTTATATATGAAGTTTGAAATATTATATATATATATATTTGTATGTGTATATATGTATGTCTATGAGTCTCCGCTTTTTCGGAAACAAATAATGTCTAAATAATTTATCGAAATTATAGTCAGAAATTTGACTGTGCCTTACTCTCACTTTGGAAAAAAAATTATGTTTTTTGACAAAAAGCTTTTTATTTTATTTTATGTTCAAAGAACTATACATCAGATGTCAGAAAGCACTCAAAGAAATATTTAAACGTATTGTAATGTCTGAAATTTTTGTTTTTTTGTGATATATATATTTTTTCGAGATGTCTCTGTTGGATATGCCCCAACTTCATAGGGTGTCTCGGGACAAAACATCTATGTATGGCCTTTTATATATAAAAGGATGGTTCACTTGTTTTTTTCTTTTTTTTTAAGCTTTATTAATTTGGGTTGAGAATTTTTCTTTTTGTTGGCTTACACTTCGATCACTTGTATTTGTATGGGATTATTTGGGAATGTCACAATGAAAAATTTATATATGTACATACATTCGAGATCACAAGGTCTCAATGAAAAAGACTAATATCCGATTCATACTAGCGACCAACCATCGTATCTTTGAGGCATAGTACCGAGGCATTTTACCATCCAAAACAGCGTTACCATAGACAGTTCGATTGATCTTTTTATTAATATTTTCCGAACTCAGCGTTGAATATTTGTCATTCACTTGAAAACATAGATTTACGTTGCAAAACAAAAATGTTCTGATTCGTTTACATTTTTGGTTCTACTAATTTTTCATTGTTTGCAATACTGCAGAATGGTTCTTATAAATAGTTGCATAAATACATTCAATATTATGTTTAATTTTGTTGAAACGCTACTGAAGGGATGCTTATAAGACATACATATGAATGAATATACTTACATGGGCATGGGCCAACACAATAAATTCTCAAAATCAGCAAAATTGTATAAATTACTAACCATAAACATAAAATATTGAACTTATTTATGTTACAACAGTTGCTGAAATTATAAGCTTTTATTTTTCTCGCTACACTTTGCAACAGCTGTAAGAGATGGTGGATGGTGTAAGTGGGAATCACTTTTTCACATCCATCGTTAATCATGTGTGCGATGGTCTAAATGAGGTATGACCCACAACGTAGTGGTCGGGATAATATGCTGCTCTGTGGTAATAGATTATTAAACTTTTCTCAAATTTAATAAATGCTGTTTTTTTTTTTCATATTCCCAAATATACTACAACTTTTGAATGTGACGGGCTTCCTAAATTTTATACATACATATGTATTTACTAAGGGCTTAGCAAAAATATTTGATGTTGGCATTATTGATAGCATGTTGTAAGCCGCTATACAAATCTTCCACTGTCGCCAATTTAATCAATTATAATTGTTAGTGTTTGACTAAACTCTTGTTGCGATCAATTATTTTAGTTAACCCACGGAAATTTTTGTAAACTGATAAAGTAAATTATTTAAAATTTTTTGTGTGCAAAGAAATAGTTGTCTTGAATTTTTAACTTTTACAGATTTTCATCTGCTTATTTGTTTTAAATGAGTCAAAGGATTATGATGACTGAAAAAGTTGCTTCTGGTCATACCAATTTATTAAATAAAGGGTTTGTATTGCTTTTATATTAACAAGGTACATTTAGCTATTATTGTATTCAATTGTTAACGTTAAAGATACGATACGTTCCAATACATATTTATGTACATAAATGTATGTACATATGTATGTATGGATGTACATACATTTGGGGATGTGTGTCAAAAATTTGTTCCGTATATACATACAAGTATTTGTAGGCCTTATATGTACATACATATATCAACATATGCGGTACAAAAATACATGTGTACATACATACATCCATGTACAGTCTTATGTTTACATACATATGTACATACATTGTAAAAAAAGTTATGTTGCTCTAAAGTTTGAAATGTGAGGTCAGGTAAGTTGTGAGCCACTGTATGTAAATAAATGTACATGTATATAGGTGCACAGTGGATCAAAGCAAAACCTACAATTAAGATCAACTTAAATCCAATTAATGTAAGAAAGTTTTGGATAAATGGGTTTGTAACTGGATTAAAGCATTTAATTGAATTTAATTTAACTTAAGAGTTAAAACGCCTGAGACTTGGCAAATTGGGATTTGATTGTGGTAGCTAAAGGCAGCCCACAACATAAACAACCCGCCTTTAAAGTTTCGCTTTGTGGAATAACGTTCAGGCTGCAGTTTTTATACCATGCACCAATAGGGTGAATTGGTATATTAAGAATATGTACATATGTACATACATATGTAACACTGCAGAAGGCAGACCCTTCTTAATCATGATCAGCCGAGTCGACCTAGCTATGTCCGTCTGTCCTTCCGTCTCTATGAACACATAGATCTACATGTCTGTATGTAGACTCTTGTACGATGTAAATATATACATAGAGTTAATTTCAATTTTGGCCACGACTTATTACGCCCTCGCAAATTAGATAATTGGGCGACAGAATGCATATACTATGAGGCATACAAAACGAATTAAATCGATATATGTACAGTGGCTCACAGCTTATTTCGTGCAGGGGTGCAAAAAAACTTTAACAGCGTGTACCCCTTAAACTATTGAAGATATCAAAAAAATTTAAATGCAGTTTTATTTAGTAGTCATTTATAATATATTTAGGCACTTCATTTTTTTTCTTACTTATAAAATAATTATTAAAACTAAAAAAAAGGAACATCAGTGGTTTTTTCCATGTCACAGCTTATTTCGTGCATTCAGGCAACTGAAGAATTTGCTCTTGCCCTTGCGTCATTAAATATGTTCAGTTGAATGGGTTCGACGAGGTTTAGATTAAAGCTTTAACACCTTGTAATGTTGTTACCTTCGATTGAAGTTTCGTTCTTTAATTGTGACTGGTGTCATGAGTCCCGAATTAACTACTCACAATATATTCGTCTTTGGTATGTAACTTTGCCAGAAAGCAGATCGCCTGTTACTTGATTCATTATTGTGGTGGAGTACACGAAGAGGCCCTTTGCTTCCGTTTTATTTATTTATTTACGGCAACTAACAGAGCAGGGAACAGAAAAAAAGCTTAAGCTGAAACACTGCATCGAAAACCTTACTAAGTATAAATGACATGGACATGGATGACAAGGACAGTCAGTTCTTAAAGGTTGGTAAGGGACGAACTGCCTTTCATTTAGCCATGCTGACAAGGAGAAATAATGGATGTACGTAAATGTTGAAGCGAAGATGTAATAATTTTGTGAAAAAGCTTAGGCATTGCAGAAAGCTTCCCGTAAAGCTAGAATTATCCGATTTATTGCCCTTTTTAAGAAGCAGAAGACTCTTTCCAAACCTAAGGAAAACTATAAGTGTCGCTGATATATAGAAAACAGGAGAGTAAGGTTAGATAAGAAAATCGAACACATTTTTAGGATGGAGCTAGGAATATTATCACTCCCAGGTACAAAGGAGGACTTCATAGCAGATAAGCTAGAAATAATACAGTCTGCAATTATACGAGGAAAAAATACAATGTAAATGTGTGATGGAGTCATAAAGCCCACGGGCGTAATTTTTAAATGACATACAAACAACAAAACAATTACATTTTTAAAATATTTTATTGAAAAACTTTGACGCGATTTTCAACATTTTGTCTACAAAGTGGACAGAGCAATAAAGAGTTAGTATAATAATGCGCTTTGCAAGTTTTTAGAAATTTTGCAATCGCGTTAATAATATTCGTGACTTCTTACGCACTAGGCTTGGAATCAAGATAATCATCTACATAAGGATTTTCCAGAAAATGTAGTAAAAACCCCAGCTTTGGAGAATTGTGAACCTTAATGTCTGGTAATTGGACGGCGTAGCCTTTGGCAAAAAGTTTTGTTATTTCGTTTGTAACCCGATTTCGTAGAAAACAGAAACCGTGTTTTCGTGAACTTTACTGTGCAGGCGCCGAAGTTTTTAATACTGGTGCTTAACCATCTGTTGTAGGCATATACATATATGGTTTAAGATAGCATGGGACGATGCACATTAAGATCTATAACGGCCCGTGCGTAATTAATTTAGCATGGCGTTGTCCTATAAATACCATGGGTTACCTATCCTGCAACTTTGTGTAGTTAGTAGCAAATAAATCATTTTCCTTAGCCGTTTAGTTTAGAGCTTTTGATAGTCGTTGAACATTTTCATCTTTGGAGAATCTACAATGTTTGCTTGTAGTGTTGATTGTTTATGCTTTGCCGAGCCAGCATATGGTTCATGGCTTTCTTGCCATGCTCGGATTATTGATTTCTTCAGAAATATGCTCGCGAACGAACGAAACTTTGCTTCAGAACGGTTACATTTGACCCAACAGAGACTTCGGTGCTGACAAATGATTAAGCGTCAATAATTTTTGCCGTCAAATCATTCTTTTTCTCTTTCTCACCGACGCCTATGTCGGTTGAGAAACAACCTATTATTTATTGAGTATCAAAAAAAGGCTTCTGTTCTCTGACGTGACGGTCGTGTTTTTTCATAGCTCCTGAGTTTTTATCAATATTTATTGTTTTCTCTCAATTTTTAATTGTGCTTAGTCTGTTTACTTTTTCGTTGGTGTGGTTTGCTTGAGACCCGTGTGTTTTATTTGCAGAATTTGCCAAATTAACTAGTTTTTTTCGTGATTAGTGTTTGGTGCATTTTATATATATATATTTTTTTCCCCTTTTCTCTCTCGTCATTGCTTCTGTAGTTGCGCCCCTCACCGCTCCGATCATACCATCAGTGCTAGTGTTTTTTTTTATTATTTTATTTTTGTTGTTCTCTCTTCTTTGTGCTTGTGCTCAGCTTCTCTGCCGCGTAATTACTTTTGTAACGCCGCCTCTCAAAGCTTGGCTTATAACTGTTCTTGCACTCTTTCTTGTGCTGTGTACTCTAGCTGTCTCTTTGTTTTATTTGTATTTATTGATTTTATATCGATAATTATCTTAGTGCTTTGTATTTAAATTTTAAATTTTGTATATATTTTTAACTTGTGTTTCTTTTGGCGTTTCAATGGCTTGTTGTCTACCTACTTGCAAGCATTCTGATCGTTTTGATGATCAGTATAGAGCAATATCGTGTTGGCTCTGCGATAATCTTATTCACTACGACAAATTTTCTGGTTTGTCTGTGTCTAAGCCTGAGCTTGGCTTAATGCGCTGGACTTGCCCATCTTGTGCCAGCCAGCAGCTTGATTTTAGCCGTATGTATAGGGATCTTCGTTTAAAGTTTCTTTCTTTAAACAAACTGGCCAAACAGCTGTCTAACGAGTGCGAATCTAGCGTACATTTATTGTCGCAATTTAAGTTTAATCCAACTTCTGAGAAGTTACCCAAGAAATGTACCCTTGAGTTGCCTCGTAAGCAGTCGCCAGCACTCTCTATTACATCGTCTCCCATTTTACTTTCGCCTACACCTTCTTCTTTTCAGATTGAAGTACCCATTACAAGCCCTGGTGTACCTCAATCTATCCCTCACGGGAACTCTGATCAATCACAGGATCATGCTGGCTCTCAAACACTTGCGGATCCCAATGCTCCTCCGCCTCCACTAACTGTAGTGTCTCATCGCAAACAATTATTTATCTCTAGGCTTGCTCCAGATACTTCTGAGTCGTCTGTGGCAGCTTACATTGGTAATATATGCCCTGCTAAGGTTTTAATTCAAAAGTTTAAGTTTTCAAGGCCTCACGAAATCTCCTCTTTTAAAATTACAGTACCAAATGAGTATTTTTCAGCTATGGTTGACACTAATTTCTGGCCAGAGGGCCTAGTTGTACACGAGTTTGCGCCCAATAAGCGCTCCCGTCCGTTGCCTGTCCACCTTCCTAATTTATCTTCTGCTTCAAAAAACTAATAACGTCTAGTCTTTGCATTCATTATCAAAATGTAAGGGGACTTCTTACCAAGCTCTCGAACCTGTTCTGTGATAGCCAAACCTTTTCGGCTGACATATTAGCTTTCTCTGAAACTTGGCTTAACTCCTCTGTTTTGGATAATGAAATTCTTTCTAATAACTTTATCTCTTATAGGCTTGATCGTGTTGGTCGTCGTGGCGGTGGAGTACTCATTGCTGTTAACTCGAATCTGTGTTCAAGTGTCGTGCCGATTGATCTGCCCTTAGGTGTTGAGTTTATTTGCGTCGAAGTTACATGTTCCAACTTTAGCTTATATATTTCTTGTTCATATATTCCTCCAGCTTCTGATATCATGACCTATATGCACCATGCTGATGCTTTGCAAACTATTTTTAATAGTCTTAAAGATCGTGATTTCCTTATAGTTTTAGGTGATTTCAACTTGCCTAATATTTCTTGGCTTGTTGATGATAATCTATCTTTCTTAATTCCTTCATCTCAACATGTTTTTCTTGAATGTCCGCTATATCAGTTGAGTTCTTTCCTTAACTCTTCTAAAAGAATCCTTGATCTTGTTTTTGTCTCTGATCCCACTGTTAGTGCTGTATCCCGAACACAGCCCCTAGTGAAACCTGAAGATCCTTATCACCCTACCATTGAAGTTACTATTTCTTACAATTCCGTTACTAAATCACTTAATAACATCGCAAATTCTCGTCGTAGATGTTTTCGTAAAACAAATTTCAATCTTCTTAATAGCCTTATTTTCTCTTTTGATTGGTCATTTCTATTTGAGTGCTGCGATATAGATTATGCAGTGAAGTTTTTCTACTCTGCTCTTAATTCTCTAATTGATAAATGCGTTCCTTATGTGAATGTCTCTACCGTCTCCAGTGCGCCAGTCTGGTTCACACGTAGGCTCTCTAATCTCCGCAATATTAAATCGAGATATTTTAAAAGATTTAAAAAAACTGGTTCGCGACTTGACTATGCAAATTACTGTATAGTCAAATCTCAATTTTGTCTTTTAAACACTCAATGCTACAATAATTATATCGTTCGCTGTAAGGTTGTATTTTATAAGAACCCCAAAAGATTTTACAACTTTGTTAATTCCAAAAGACGCTCTAATGTACTACCTTCCAGACTACTACCTTCAGACTTAATGACCAGACTGCTAATAATGACTCAGATATTGCAGATCTGTTTGCTAAATTCTTTCAGTCGACTTATTCTACTACTGTTTGGGATCCCACAACCTATCCCTTTTCAATCCCACATTTAAATTGTATGTTTTTTCCTAGTATTACTGAAGACTGTATTATCTCTAGCTTGTCATCTATGACGTCTTCCTTCGTTCCCGGTCCTGATAATATACCTAGTTGCATCCTTAAAATGTGTTCGATTTCACTATCTAAGCCTTTATCTCGGTTATTCTTTATATCGAATGAGACTTGTAGCTTTCCCGATATTTGGAAGGAGTCTTTTATTATTCCGCTTTTTAAAAAGGGTAGCAAATCGGATGTTTCTAACTACCGTGGCATTGCCAAACTTTCGGCAATACCAAAGCTGTTTGAGAAAATTATTACGTCTTCCCTTCAACACCTATCCAGATCCACTATTTCTCCTTGTCAGCATGGCTTCATGAAAGGTCGTTCGTCGCTCACTAACCTTTTAGAATTGACTACCCTTGTACACCATGGCTTCCGTAAAAAGTGTCAAACTGATGTTATTTATACTGACTTTAGTAAGGCTTTCGATACGGTTGATCATTCTATGCTTCTCGCGAAACTTAACATCATGGGTTTTTCCCCGAAACTGTTGGCTTGGTTAAAGTCGTATCTTATTGGCAGAACCCAAAAGGTGTCTTCGTTCCTCATTATCTAAAACTATTCAAGTTACGTCAGGTGTACCCCAAGGCAGTCATCTGGGCCCACTGTTATTCACCCTGTTTATAAATGATTTACCCTTGGCCTTGGTTCACTCACGCGTGCTCATGTTTGCGGATGACGTCAAGATTTGTTATTCCTATAATGATCCTTCTTTCCAACAGTACTTGCAATCTGATCTCGATGCGTTCTGTGACTGGTGCCACGTTAATAAATTACACCTTAATGCCTCTAAGTGTTCTTTTATGACTTTCAGTCGTTTGTCTCCGTTCCTAGCTCATTACTCCATTAAGTCTGTTCTGTTAGATTGTGTACCATCCTTTAAAGACTTAGGCGTTATGTTTGACCCAAAACTTTCATTTAATGTTCATATTGCTTTAATTGTCAATAGAGCATGCAGCCTTCTTGGCTTTATTAAACGTTGGGCCAAAGAATTTGATGATCCCTATGTAACAAAGGTTTTATACACTTCGTTAGTTCGCCCTATTCTCGAATATTGCTCGCCAGTGTGGAACCCGCAATATGATGTTCACCAGCGTATTATTGAATCGGTACAGAAGCAATTCCTTAAGTTTGCGTTACGCGGTCTTAATTGGGACCAGAGTCTTCGCCTACCTTCTTATTCTGACAGACTTCTTCTTATTAATCTTACTTCACTTTACAACCGTAGGCTCGTTTTTGGCATTCTCTTTCTCCATAAACTAGTCAACGGCGAAGTCATTTCTACTAATTTACTAAGTACGCTATATTTTTGTGTTCTCTCACGTCGGACCAGAAACTTTTTTCCTATTTACCTTAGTAGATGTCTGACTAACTACTCTCTTCACGAACCTTTTCGTGTTCTTTGCCAATCTTTTAACAACCTTTCTCACCTAATTTCTCCTCATCTTTCTGTCACTTCTCTTCGCGCTATACTTTTTAATCATCTACAGCGAAACCAATGAAAATATTCTGGACTTGGATTGGCTGCAACTCATCCCTTACCACATTGGCTGTGAATCGGGGCATAGCTGGCACCTTATGCAAATAAAACACCTCCACCGGGTCGGGGATGTTTAGTTGTGTATATAGCTAAGCTATCTTTTTCAATTAATTACTTACTATCTGTCTTTAGCTTAAGCTTTTTCGTCGACTGCTGTGTTAGTTGACGTAAATAAATAAATAAATAAATTATAAAATTGGTCAGATGTTTGTAACGCACAGAAGCACACGTTTCCGTTGGTCCGTATGGGTTTCACTCAGCCATCTTAAGAACTATTGGGATGAAACTTGATATTTGTATGTACTTATAACCCGGGTAAGATAAACTATGAAAATTGTCAGGATCGAACCACTGTATCACATGGTATAACCAGAAAAAATAGGTAAAGAAATTGGAGTATCCCTATGAAATGTACTAAACTAAAACATCACCTCATCACATCATTAATAAAACCAAAGTTACATTCAATATAAATCAAATCTGCTAAAACGCTGCTCATTGCTCGAATTATTAAGCACAGAAGCAAGCTACATAGACTTTAT
Source organism: Drosophila insularis (assembly GCA_018903935.1). Classification (NCBI taxonomy): domain Eukaryota; kingdom Metazoa; phylum Arthropoda; class Insecta; order Diptera; family Drosophilidae; genus Drosophila; species Drosophila insularis. The sequence continues at coordinate 77,903 of JAEIFP010000405.1, read as the reverse complement.
GCACTAACCATAGAATACATAGATGCGTCAAACTCAAGATTTTTTGATTACAAACGCTAGCCTGAGCCTGGAACCCCAGAGAACTTCGGCAAAAGCCGAACAGCCTAGAACCCCAGAGAGCGGCCGCAGCGAGAGCGAAAACCGTTCGCTCGCAGCAGTGTCGCTACACATCGTAAATAATTCAGTCTGCCACAGATCGCAGAACGATGAACGCATGTCTGTGTCGCTGTGTTCTCGTTTTGCATATGTATGTGTACACTCGTCGGTACATGCTCAGGCTTCGTAGTGTGTGTGAGACGTGAAGTTGTAAAACATTGCATTTCAATCGCTCGCTCGCAGATTTTTTGAGTTTTCGGCGAGCTAGCGACAATGCGAGAATGAGATGCGTGCTTAACTACAGAACTCAGATGTTTGTAACGCACAGAAGGAGACGTTTCCGCTCTAGGCTGTTCGGCTTTTGCCGAAGTTCTCTGGGGTTCCAGGCTCAGGCTAGCGTTTGTAATCAAAAAATCTTGAGTTTGACGCATCTATGTATTCTATGGTTAATGCTTTATGTGTATTCGTGCCAAATGGGGCATGCACGTAAAAAGGGATAAGGAAAAAGAAGAACGAGAAATGGAAATCATATTTAAAAGACTTGCAGAAAAGAAGTTTGGAACATGTCAAAATATTATGGCCAAGGACTACAAGGGTATATAAACTTTGGCACAGCCGAAGTTAGCTTCTTTGATATTTTTTGTTAAATGTCGTATAAACTTCAGTTCCTATTTTTCGGCTTTGTTTTTTAACGCTTCAATTTTTTTTAGAGTTCTAAACGATCATCAAAATATAAGTAATGATGATATGGGATGGAAATCAAAATTAAAACTTCCTCCCAAAGACAACCGATTTAAGACCACAGTAAGTTATTAAAAATGTAAAAGATAATTAGACCATACTAACTCAAAACATATTTTTAGGATGTGACTGATACTCGAGGAAATGAATTTGAGGAATTTTGTCTGAAAAGGGAGCTTCTTATGGGAATATTTGAAAAAGGATGGGAGCGGCCCTCTCCAATTCAAGAAGCTGCGATTCCTATCGCTTTAAGTGGAAAAGATGTGTTAGCACGTGCCAAAAATGGCACTGGAAAAACAGGAGCTTACTGTATTCCTGTCCTAGAGCAAATAGATCCTACTAAAGATTATATACAAGCGTTGGTAATGGTTCCGACCCGGGAGTTGGCTTTACAAACATCCCAAATATGCATTGAACTTGCGAAACATCTTGATATTCGTGTTATGGTAACTACTGGTGGTACAATACTAAAGGACGATATTCTTCGTATATATCAAAAAGGTATGTTTAAATATTTTTGTCTGTTTTTTCATTTCTTGTTCAGCACTCAGTTTTTCGGTCACTTGTACGATGAAAGATGATTAAAATTGCGATGGATTCGTTATCTGGCTCTTTTTTTTTATTTTTTACCGGTTATTAACGTAGACCAGTAAATAAAATTAACCATTCGGTGAAATATAATATTAAAGTCGGCAATATGTAAAGTTACAAAAGACAGAAGGAAGATTTCCTGCGCCATAAAGCAAAGGAAGAAGCTGAATTTAAAAGGGATTTTGGGTTGCAATTTATTTTCCCTTGTCTTACTGATTGTTTCAATCATTTGAGAGATCAAAAAAAAAACAAAAAAAATTCATATGATAACGATTCTTCTTTAAACACGTGTTGTGGAAAAAATTAATTTGCTCGAAAGTGATCATTGGTAGAACCCACCCGGTATTTGTAAGAAAAGTAATTCTTTAAAAGGGCTAATTTTTAAATATGGGTGTCCGCATATAGATTTAAGTCGGTTTTTGGATTGCTCTAAGAAAATAATTCTTTATACGAAAAACGCACTAAAATATTTGAAATATTATAATTTAAGTCAAATGTTTGTAAGTCAGATGTTATATGAAACTAAAATATAAACTAAACTAAACAATGGTGTATTCGTGATCAGCATTAATACCCGAGCTGATCTATCCCGACGTATCAACACCAAAAAGGGAAACTTCAGGTTTTCGAATTACCGATTTGGATATGTTTTAGAGTGCCCCGCCATTTAAAGCTATGTAAAATATTTCGGCGCACTATTCTACATTTTCCTAATAAATCGCGTTCAAAGCTATAGCTTAGGCGACTAATAATAAATGAAAACTTCTCCTTTAAATGATAACTTTGATGCCAAGTCGAAATCACAAGGGATTGGATTTTAATGCAGTCTTTTTCTAAGTAATTTCCCGATTTTCTTCTATAAGAGTTGAGGAGTTTTATAGCCGCTTTAATATAATTTTACCCTGCCTTAAAAATACACAATGCATGGTTGAAATGAAGTCGTGCCTGGTATTAGCTCATGCGCACAACTTGATAAAGAGCTACGAAAATTTCGTCATACATTAATAAAAATTGTATAAAATTAAATACCATCAAAAAATAATTATTAATAAAAATATCAAAGAAGCTAACATCGGCTGTGCCGAAGTTTATATACCCTTGCAGTCCATGGACATAATATTTTTACATGTTCCAAACTCTTTTTCTGTATCTCAATTCATTAATGCACAAAACCTTTCAAATATCATTTCCATTTCTTCTTCTTCTTCACCATCCCCTTTTACACGCATGCCGCGATTCGCACGCATACACATATAGTTTATGTAGCGTTGCGTCTGTATGTGTGCATGCGTGTGCTCTATTGATTTGATGATGACGTAGTAGGCAGCAAGCCGAACCGATTTATATCGGCTGTAACTTGTGTTCAATATATCCGATCAGATTCAAATTTTGGGATCTGAGATTTTATATATAATACTATCATATTGGTAAATTTCATGGGGATACTCCAATTTTTGCGAAAATGTTTCCTCCAGAGCTATATGATATAGTGGTCCGATTCTGCCAATTTTCATACTTTTTTTTCCCCAGGTAATTAAAAGCCCCCAAAAAAAATTTCATCCCGATAGCTCTTAAGATGGCTGAGTAAAACGCATACGCACAGACGGACGGACAGACGGACATGGCTACATCAACTCAGCTTCTCATGCTGATCAAGAATAAATATACTTTATAGGGTCGGAAACGTCTCCTTCTGTGCGTTACAAACATCTGACCAATTTTATAATACCCTCTGCAAGGGTATAAAAACGAAAAACTAAAAATTCAAAACCAACTAGTTTCGGGCGGGCGTTGAACCAGGTTTTCGCTAATTTTAGGCATGTTCGCTACCCCCTAGACCTCCGAGCTGCTTGAAGTCCATTCTGCGTTTTACCTACAGTGGTGCTCATAGACTTAAGCCACTGCCACTACCATAAACTGTTTTCTTCATAACTTTTTTGAACAGATTTATTTCGCCCTGAAATTTTTACATTTTGAAAAAATATTATTTAAGCATCTGATCTCAGAAAAAAATAACCAGTAGGAATACGAGGGTTCCCAAAAAATTGACTAAATGTCAAAAAGAAGTTTTCCGCCCTGCTCACATACTTAAGCCACCTTGGGGTAAAATTGTCAAACTTGTGTTTTTTTCGGGGAAAGTTGTGATATTTATTTTCTAAACTAAAATATTGAATACTAAATACGTTTCCCAAAACAATTTGACCGCTATGGCTAAAAATAAAAATACAAATCCGGCTGAAAGGAAGCTAATAAGGGAATATTACGAAAAAACCACAAGTATTCTACAAATTTGTAAGACTTTACATTTTTAGAGTGGCAATGTCAGAAATGCCATTGCATTTTATAAGAAAAATGGAACCTGGAAAAATATTTCACGCGAAAAGTGCAGAAAAACCACTTTAAACGACGATAGACGGATTGCCAAAATCAGTAAAGCCGATCCTTTCTTGACTTCGACTCAAATCAGAGGTCAAATGGTGTCAGATTATGGCGTGAATGTGTCATCTCAGACCATAAGAAGACGCCTAAATGAGTTCGGGCTATATAAACGCATTGCCAAAAAAAACCATTGCTGTCAATTAAAAATTTTAAAAAGCTCCTTCAATTTGCCCCAGAGCATTTTCAAAAAGGTCCCAATTTTTAAAACATAATTGGTTAAAGCGACGAATCGAAGTTTAATATCTTTGGGAGTGATGGTAAACCATATGTACGACGTCCTCCCAAGAAACAATTAGACCCCAAATACACGAAGAAGACCGTTAAACATGGTGGCGCTTCGATTATGGTCTGGGGCTGTTTCACCGCATCGGGCGTAGGTCCGCTAATGAAGATAGAAGGCATTATGAACGGCGAAATGTACAGGGACATCCTTAGTAACAATTTATCTGAAGAGTATGCTGATAATTTGCCACTTGCCTGGATATTTCAACAGGACAACGACCCGAAACACTGCAGCAAGATAGTCCAGTCGTGGCTTAACCAAGAGGCAATCAAAGTTTTGCAATGGCCACCGCAAAGCCCTGACTTGAACCCTATAGAGAACTTGTGGGGAATTATCAAACAAGTCGTTGGCCAAAAAAAACCATCAAATAAAAAGGATTTGTGGCGAATTTTGCAAGAAGAGTGGAAGAAAATCACCCCTCAACAGTGCGTACGTCTTGTAGGCTCAATGCCAAAGCGTTGCTCCACTGTTCTTAAGCAGAAAGGTCATCCCACTCAATATTAAAGTAAATTTATTAAAATTATGAGGAATATTGGGCAAATTTTAACTTTTTTAAGTCTATGAGCAACACTGTATGTCACCGAAGCTATAGCTTTAAACGCGATTTATTAGGAAAATATAGTGAAGTAGGCGAAGGCAAGGTTTGACTTGAAGTGATTTATTTGGGACCGCAAGTATTTATAGGGAGGCAATTACATGGATTCTTATGGCTAGTGTCCTTAACGGTACTTAAAGCTTAACATTGTGCTTAGGTTCTAATTAATGATAATCTGTTCCTAAAAGTATGTGGCCTATGTGCTATTCCTAAAAGTATACTACACATCCTTTTTTTCAAAAAGAAAAATATTATATTTTTCCTTTAGCAATTTTAATCTATCTAAGTGTAGTGTTTGCTTTTTGTTTTTACTATCAGTTACTACTATGTTATTATTAGGATCTATGTTTTGTATTTTATATTTGCCTATGTATTTGTTTTCCATTCCTGCCCTGCCTCATTCTTTAGAAGAATTTCTTGCCCTTCAGTTAGTGATACTTTTTTTGTGTTTTTATCATATGTTTCCTTTTGTAATGCTTTAAATTTTTCGAAAGGAAATGTTGCTCTATTTTGTGCTATTTGCAATTTGAATTTTATTTCTTTATTGAAGTCATAATAACCATGTACGGTGGATGGAGTGGTGTTAAAGCAATATGTAAAGTATGCTAGATATTCATCCCAATCGTCCTTTTTAATAGATATATATGACCTGATGTACTCGTTGAAAGTTCTATGGCTTCTTTCTACTGTTCCAAGAGTTTGATGATGGTGAGACGTGGAGTTAATTTTAGTTAGAATAAAATTTTTGCAGAGTTCTATTAAATTAATATAAATTTTTCAAATATTGCCTTTGCAACCGCTTTTGCACTTTTGTTTGGTATTGGTATTGATATGAGATATTTGGACAGGTCGCAGATAATGGTAACTGCGTATTTATTACCATTCATTGTTTTTGGTAATGATCCAATTGTATCTATTATTATTGTGTCAAAAGTGGTTGCAGGGGTTGGCGTTATTATCAATGGAGAGTGGTTGTGTCTGGTTGTTTTGGCTAGTTTGCATTTTTCGAAGTTTTTAATGTATGTTGCAACGTCTCTAGACATGTGTTTCCAAAAAAAAAATGTCTTTTTATTTTTCCTAGCGTTCTGTTTACCCCGCAGTGACCTCCCTCTATTGGGTCATTATGATATTTATTTAATGTATTTCTTATTTCTTCTTTATTTGTTATTACTTTTACTTGAGGTAGAACTGCTATTTCTAAATTTTTTAATGTGTCTTTTCCTTTTTGTTTAAGTGTAAGTGACCTAAATGGTTTTTCTGACATGTCTACCTTCAGTTTATAGATTCTTTGAGCACCGGCTTCTGTTTCAAGCCTTGGGAGGAATAGATCTAGATCTATTCTTCCATTAATGATCAAATCGCCTACGTTGAAGGAGAGTAATTTTTCTTTATTTTTAGTAATAAAACATTTGCTTTTTTTGAATTTAATTTGCGCATATTTTTTGGCTTCGTTAGGATTTATTATTTCATATATTCTTGGTATTTCTATTCTGTTATTGTTATTTTTGTTTTCCTTTTGTGTTACCTTTTTTTGTTTCTGACCTTGTTGCTACTTTAAGTATTGTATTAGTTTCTATATTTTTTATATTTTCAAATTAAATTCTGGAGCGAGCATCTGCTGCGAAATTTTCTTGTCCTCTGATGTATTCTATAGTAAAATCGAACTCTTCTAAATCTAACCTTATTCTAGTAAGTTTTGACGATTAGTTTTTTAGAGAAAATAGATATATTAATGGCTTATGATCAGTTCTAATTAGGAATTCTTTTCCGTATATGTATGGTTTGAAATATTGAATTGCCCAATGTATTGCTGTTAATTCTTGCTCTATTGTTGACTTATTGCTTTCGCCTTTTGTAAATGTCTTAGATGCGTATGATACCGGTAATTGGAGTCCATCATATTCTTGGCTGAGGACGGCTCCACATGCAATCTTGGTTGCATCAGTTGTAATACAAAATTTTTTATTGAAGTCCGGATATTGGAGTATTTGTGGACTTAATAATTGGTTTTTTAAGCATTTCTATAATCAACTACCAATCTCCACCTTTTTTATACAAAGTTCATCCAAATCGGTGATTCGGATACCTGAAGTTCCCCATGCAAGATCTCGGCGACAATGAAAGCGATATCTTGTCTCTATTTATCGTGGTAATCATTATTTTCAGTTAATAATGAACACGAATAAAAACTTTAAATTTAAGTTTAGCCTTTTAAAAAAATCTCGTTTTGTATTGGTAATTTGCTATTATCCTAAATTCAGGATAATTTCTTAGAACTATTAATATGGCCTATTTCCTAAGGTTCTCAGGATCTTTTCCACTACCGACTAATTTTTTCGAACTCGACAGGGTTATAGCTTTTCCATTTCTGCATTGGTCTTAACTGTGCTTGTTATAACTAATTTATAATTACTCTTATTATAATTTCGTATTAAATTTTCTTAGACAATACCCACAAATTCTTAATAGAATTCAGATCGGGGCGTGTCAATCAGTTTGTGGCAGTTATATAACACCCAAGTGCGCCACATAAGCGATTTATGGTTTGGACCATTGTCTTCGTACAGCTTGTATTTTAGTTTGCTTTTGTTTTCAGACACAAAGCCAAAATTGTGCGCAGTGAAAAAATGCGCAGATCTCCAATCTGTTCTAAGGAAGTACAGCGCCAAACCATTACTGAAAGTTTCCCGTTGGGACAATATTTTTGTTCTAGAGTGCTGTTTTCGGCTTGCGCCCAACTTAATCAGGGCCATCGTTGTAGCAAATCAGGATTTTTTGTAAATGGTAGCGGGTATCAAATTTTTCTCCCACGTGCACCACAACGTAGCTTAAAGAGAGATATGTTAAAAAATTAACATAAAGTACAAAGTGCACAAATTTGCATTAAAACTAAATTATATAATATCTAAGGGGGAGTAGTCGTTTCTATTATTTTTTCAACATTAATTGGTATTTAAATATAAAGTTTGAATTTTATTTTTTGCAGTTCAGTTAATTATTGCAACACCTGGACGAATTTTGGATTTGATGGATAAAAAAGTTGCTGACATGTCTCATTGCAAGATTTTGGTTTTGGATGAAGCTGATAAACTGTTATCACTGGATTTTCAAGGCATGCTGGATCATGTTATATTGAAATTACCAAAGGATCCACAAATATTACTCTTTTCTGCAACTTTTCCGTTAACTGTGAAAAATTTTATGGAGAAACATTTAAGAGAACCATATGAAATTAATCTTATGGAAGAATTAACATTAAAAGGAGTTACTCAATACTACGCATTCGTTCAAGAACGACAGAAGGTTCATTGCTTAAATACATTATTTTCCAAATTGCAAATAAATCAATCGATCATATTTTGCAACTCGACGCAACGTGTTGAACTATTGGCAAAAAAAATAACGGAGCTTGGATATTGCTGTTACTACATACATGCTAAAATGGCGCAAGCACATAGAAACAGAGTGTTTCACGATTTTCGACAAGGACTCTGTAGGAACTTAGTGTGCTCCGACTTGTTTACTAGGGGTATAGACGTACAAGCAGTAAATGTCGTAATTAATTTCGACTTTCCCCGAATGGCGGAAACATACTTGCACCGAATTGGTCGCTCTGGCCGGTTTGGGCACTTAGGTAAGTATTATACCAATATATACATATATATTTAAACTTTTGGAGAAGTAATAATAAAATTGGTCAGATGTTTGTAACATAGAGAAGGAGACATTTCCGACCGCATATATATTCTTGATCAGCTGGAGAAGCTAAGTCGTAAATTTAAAAGCTATTAGGATGAAACTTGGTATTCAAGCTATTTATAACCTGAGTGAGATCAAGTATGAAAATCAACCGGATTAGCCTACTATGTCTTTTGGTGCTATACAAAAAATCGGGAAAGGAATTGTAGAATCTTTATCTTTAATGAAAAAGTATTGAGTATGTGTACTTTCATGTATGTATTGGTAAAATCAAAGTAGGCCAAAAGTCAAGCATCAAGTAGTCTGCTGCGACTTTTTTTCCGACTGCTGTTTTCGTCGACTTTCGAAATTGTCCAAAATCAACAGTCGGAACAGTTCCTAGTATTAAAATGTATAAGTTGGCTGTTGCTATCAAAGCAATCTGTTTCGGGTTTTTGCTATTGCTGCTGCTGTCGGGTTTTTTGCTTTCTGATTTTTGCTGTTTGCTGCTGCTGTCAAAATTTTCTATTTCGGTTATTTGCTGCTGCTTTTGCTGTCAGATTTTCTGATTTCGTTTTTTTTCGGAAGCAAAAGCAACACAAAGTATTCGTTTTCATATTTGCTAAACAGTCACAGCAACGAATAGCACAAAATTTATGACTTTTGCTAATTCGACTACAGCAATTTAAACACTGATAATAAGTAAAACAATATTTGTTGTAATAATTTCAGGTTTGAAAAAGGAACGACAAATGTTTTTTTTTATAGCCGGGATCAAAAACACACCCTTAGCACTTGAACATATTTTTTCTATTTATTGAGTCATTGAAAAAGTTTAATGGTGCCGTTGTGTAACTAGAAAAACATCGCTATATCATTTGGCTATGTCCAATCCTTAGTCCATTGAACTAGCGTTTGTTCATATTTATTCTTGCAAAAAAGGGTAAATAAATTTCAGTCCGAAGTGCTTCGACCATAAAATGTATATATATTCTTGATCATCAAGAAGATACGAGTTTAAACACGCCTGGATCAACGCAAAACTCTTCTTAGACCATTTGAGCTACTGATCTGAAATTTTAAATGTGAGCTTCTACATATATACTCCAGGGGCATATATCGGATTCAGACGGATCGGATCACTTAATCATATAGATTCCATACAAACGTCAACGTCAGCAGTGAGTTTTGCAATGTAGATTTGTTATTTTATTAAAATTAATATACCTATGAATCACTGTGCCAAATTTAATCAAAATCGGGCAACTATATTATTTAGGTGTCATATAAACATACAATAAAATAGCATACCACATGCTCCGTTTTGCTCCAGCCTAAGATTGTATCGTTGTAACAAAGACATTTCAGACATTTTAGGTAAATCAATACTTGCAGAAATACGTGTATTTGGTGTCAGTTTATAAGCACTGATGAAACTATCCATGCTCAGTTTTGTGAGCACTGATGAAAATCCCCCTGTCTCATCGTCAGTATGGTAAACATGGATGAATATTCCACTTCTGCAATGTAGTGAGACTTGACTTCGAATGCCGACCACGAACAAATACAAAATTTTAGAAGCATGTAACTAATTAACTTTTTTTTTTGCGCAAGTAATTATTAAGCTGTTTACTTCTTAACAGCAATAATTAGATTAGTAAGTAATTTATACAGTGTTGGAAGAAATAATAGAAACGACGACCTTTTTTGTACCCTTTTGTGGCCGTCCCTTTGTGGAATATTAAAGATGAGGATTGCTAGTTATAAACCAAAAAAATAAGTAAGCTATTTGTGTCAAGTTAGTTGTTTTTAGGGGACGTCGTTGCCGCGAAGTGTTGAAAAATAAGCGTGGAAGGACTAAATATTATATCAAATATTGCTTAAAGCAAAAATTAACATGGGCCTTAAACAACATCTTTATATGTTTTACTTTTAAGATAATCATTTCTATTTTATCTTCAAAAAAAAAACGGAAATGTATGCCTTGTCTGCCTTATGATAAAAGACCACTGATTTAAAAAAAAAAATTTTGCTAAAGATAGACTAAAAATATCAAAGAAGCTAACATCGGCTGTGCCGAAGTTTATATACCCTTGCAGTCCATGGCCATAATATTTTTACACGTTCCAAACTCTTTTTCTGTATCTCAATTCATTAATGCACAGAACCTTTCAAATATCATTTAAATTTCTTCTTCTTCTTCCCCATCCCCTTTTACACGCATGCCGCGACTCGCACGCATACACATATAGTTTATGTAGCGTTGCGTCTGTATGTGTGCATGCGTGTGCTCTGTTGATTTGATGATGACGTAGTAGGCAGCAAGTTGAACCGATTTATATCGGCTGTAACTTCTGTTCTATTTATCCGATTGGATTCAAATTTTGGGATCTGAGATTTTATATGAAATACTATCATATTTCATGGCGATACTCCAATTTTTGCAATTTTTGCAAAAATGTTTCCTCCAGAGCTATATGATATAGTGGGCCGATTCTCCCAATTTTCATACTTTATTTTTCCCAGGTAATAAAAAGCCCCCAAAAAAAATTTCATCCCGATAGCTCTTAAGATGGCTGAGTAAAACGCATACGCACAGACGGACGGACAGACGGTCAGACGGACAGACGGACATGGCTATATCAACTCATCTTCTCATGCTGATCAAGAATATATATACTTTATAGGGTCGGAAACGTCTCCTTCTGTGCGTTACAAACATCTGACCAATTTTATAATACCCTCTACAAGGGTATAAAAAGGTAAATTGTATATTGCATACTTTTTGAGTTTAGTAATTAGATCACACTTTAGCTTAACAGAAAAGAATTACAATTTCACAATTTACAGTGACTTTTCTCAATAACTTAACGTTATTTTCTGAGGTACTGTCGAGAAATTTAATATTGGTGAGTTAATTAGACTTGTAAACGACTGTGCCGAATTTGATCAAGATCGGATGACTATATCATATAGCTTCCATAGGAACGATCGGTCGAAAACAGTGAGTTTTATCAATAAACAGTGAGAATATTTATCTGTTTAATATACCTATTAATGACTGTGCAAAATTTTATTAAGATCGGGTGACTATATCACTTAGCTCCCATAGGAACGATCGGTGAAAAACTGTGACTCTTGTTGTATTTTTAACCACAATTAAAGTTAAAGAAAATTTGGTATGTATAAATTTGCAAGGGTATATAAACTTCAGCACGACCGAAGTTAGCCCCGACTCTCTGGTTTTTAATAGTAAAGAGTTTGGAATCAATTACATCGTAGCTTCCTTTTTGTAGAAAGAACAGAAACGGTACTACTGTAATATCATGTAATGTAATGCATCTAAAAGTAAGCTACGTTGCGATCGGGAATTTTATGGGTCTGTCTGGAATCGATACTGTCTATCAAGTAATCATTACATAGGCAATGTAGTCATCCACAAGATTCCGTCTTGGGCGGTAAAGAGTGCAAGATGAATTAACGGACGTCCCCGTCCCTTAGTTTAAAACATACTACAAATGGAATTGGATAGTACAGGAAATTTTTGTTTAGTTAAAAATACTCCAATACAGTGGTAAAAACGGCACCACTTGAAAAAATTAAGTTTTTTTTTTAATATGGAGGTACAAAACTAAAAATTAATTTTAAAAAAATTAAAATGAAAAAGACTCTCATCTGACCATAAACATATCGCCATTACTAAAATGTGCAATTCTTTTGGCTTTTACTAACAAGATTTTAGCAATAACTTATTTATAATATAAAAAAAATTAATCGAAATAGATGATTTCGAGTCACTAAAAGATTCTTTAAACCTATTTTGAATCCTGAAACGATTTTGTCGAAATAAATTTCTTTGAAAGGGGCTTTTGCTGTTTTGAAACCAGTAATCGGTTCATAACATCTTCCATTGTATTACTCCTCTTGTGCTTACGGGTTTATAAAGTTTAAGCAGAATAGCCGTAGGAAGTGCTACATTGTTGATGATGTCCGCTCCATGTATTAAAACTTTGTGTACAAATGACGGCATGTAAAACCTTGGATATTTGTTGATATACATTTCAGCTGTTTCCATGGCATATGATCTGAATGAATCAGTATTGACTTGATATTCACAGGCTATATTACCCATAATATAACACTAAACCTATATTATTAGAGCTTCGCTAACTCCAATAATGCCGCCTACTAAATTTGGTTGGCTAAAAAACCGTCTGGCAGTATTTACTACCCACTGAAATATCCGCCAAGATTTTCTAGCTTCTACTTTTGCCTTGTCTTCACCTCGAGCTTCAAATTTTTATACCATACACCCATAGGGTCAAATGGTATATTATATATAGAAGGAAGCTTTTCCGACCCCATAAAGTATATATATTCTTGATCAGCATCAACAGCCGACACGATCTAGTCTTGTCCGTCCGTCTGTATGAACACCTAGATCTCGGAGACTATAAGAGCTAGAGCCACCAAATTTGGTATGTAGATTCGTGTAGTATGTAGAGTGGTCAAGTTTATTTCATATTTTTGCCGCGCCCCCTACCGCCCCCACAAATTAAATAAAACCGATTTTCTCAAACACTAACTAACTAGAGACACAAAATTTGGTATGTATATTTGCTTAGTAAATGCGCACATTTTTTTCGCCCCCGAAATTTGAAAAAACTCGATTATCTCCCGTAATTTTCTACCTTGTGCAATCAAATTTAGCACACTTAAATTTGATACGGACTAAAAATAGCCAAGTTATACATATAATCGTTTTTCCATATGGCCGGAGTTGGCCGTTGGCTGGTGGGGGCGCTAGGGTGCTCGTATGCTTGAGTTAGCGAAATACCAAGATATGCTTGTAAAAAGTATGTGATCAGATTTTTAAAAAATACGAAAATGCATTTGTTATTATAAATTTGAAATATTTGTTTTTCTGGTGTATGGTATATCTAAGTCGGCGAGACGACTTACTTACTTCATTTGTTGCTGTATATAAAGCCAGAGCTTCTTCAGGTGAGTATGGGTTTGACAATTGTACTTATCGTACAATGACATTTGAATTTTTTGTCCTGCAGTCTCGTTTGCATTAAGCTCTGTAAAGATTTCTGATGCGGTTTGCATTCCAGATTTATACAGCCTAGTTTTGTTGTCATCATTAATTCATCGCACGTGATTTGCATTCGACGTATTTAACATCTGTTCACTTTAAAAGCTCGCAGCTGATCAGAAGTGCATCGAAAAGCTGTCGCGAAAGCTTGTTAAACTTTAATAAGCGTTGCCCATTAAGAAGAAAAAAACAAAACTAACGAATTTTTAAAAAGTTAATCTCGACTTATGTCCCGTTAGATTAAGTAAAATAACAAACAATTTTCAACAAAAACAAAATTTTTTCATATTAATTAAACTATTTGCTGTTAATATAAATTATAATATAAACCAAAATATTTGATTTTGAATTTTTAAATTAAATCATAAAGTTATCAATATTTGGTAGTGCCACCTTTGGCCTTCATAACTGTAACGATCCTTTCTCGTCACCTTGGGATATTTCCAATATCTCTTGGGCTAGGTTCGGCACTACAAAATTTATTTTGTGCCCTGGTGAAATTAGAACTCGTTTGTTTGATTAATGGTTTTAAAGCAGGTATTTATTTATAATATTTTTGGGCTCGGCTGGATATGACTAATTTCTCTGAAGAAGTCTCGAACTTGGGCAGCGTTGATTATGGTGTGGGTCCCTTGCTGCTTGCTCTAGTTCTTCTCTTGTTCCTTGTGTCTCCGATTGTTACTATTTCGGACTCGCAATGTAGATACTTTAACTTGTATCTCCCTCTTCAGAATATCTCTGGAACGTTGATTGGTCTTAGAATAGATTCTATGGCCTTTCTTTCACGTTTCCTGGCGTATCCTGATCTTCTAGGGATGTTATTTCCACCTCAGTACCTTCAGCTGTGTTTGTAAGATGGTCTTTGCGTGCTCGTTGCCTCTAGAACAAATCCCGTGGCCGTTTGTTATGCAGCAGGATTGGTATTTGCCAGGATATATAGATCATGGAATTTCGGCAGTAGGATATATCCTCGTGCGTTCTAACGTGCTATGGATCGTCATGGAGCCGCTTGACGTCTCTTTTTATTGCTTGGGCACGGTGCTCTGGTCCTATTCTAAGGACTTGTTTGTTGTCTGATAACTTGAGAGATTACTCGTAAGGCCTTCTCAGTTATTGTACTTCTCCTCGATCCTTTTCACAGGACTTGCTTTTCACTTCCTTGAGCTTTTAAGGTTACTCTTAAGGCCTTCAATAAAACTCCTTGGTTGATCACGACGTGTTGACTTGATCCTTTTTCTTGATGGGTGTTGCCTTTATATAGGCAGCTCCCACGGCCTCAGGAATTGAGGCCTCTGCTTTCACCCACGCATTTACTTGTTGCTATGCGTGGTGAAAGTCCCGCAAATCATTGGCACAGATATGTCCACTTTCTTTGCGGCTGCACGACCTTTCTCTCCTTTGCGGCGCCTTCCCATTGGCTGCCCAACTCCTCTCATTGATTTCATAATGCCTTATCTTCTCTGCCGACGCTGCCGTTGCCCGTCACTTCCCCTGATCCATCAGTAATACCAGCTTTGCTCATTTCTCCCATATAGGAACCTGCATATTCAAACATACATCTGTACTATAATTAACTTGGTCTATTATTTTATATTAATTAGTACGATTATTCTACATGCATCCTACATTCATCCACCAGATATGGGGCATTCCTCAATGTTTATTTCCCCTTCTTCGACTTTCATATTCCCCTCACATACCCACGAGCCGCCCGTTCTCGTTCTCGCATCGTATTCACTCTCTTCCCCCTCTTCGATTTACATATTCCCCTCACATATCCACAAGCAACGCCCTCGCTTGCGTTTGTCTCGGGCGCGATGCACCCGTCTCCTAGGCTTGCTTGGCCCCCACTTTTGCTCTCTTTGAGCTTCGGTTTCGCACGATCTCAACACGCTTGGCTCTGATGCGCAGCGCAGTCAGAGAGCACTTGCATTAGCCACCGGTACTCTCTCTCGTACACGCATAGTGTACGTGTGTCTGTTATTATCTTTCCCACTCTGCACTTTTGGGTCTCGTTGTGAGGCCAATGCCCTCAAGATTCGTCTCACTCGCGCTTTCGTTTTTCGGGTGTGGCCGATTTTCTGGGTTACGCCTTCTACGCATCTTCCCGCTTGGACGAAATTTGTCAGCGGTTGCTTGTGGTTAGATCGGCCATACTTGTGTTTGATTGTATATCGTATGCTTCGATTGAGTTCGACCGGTCCCAATTGTGCATGCGCGTATATCGTGACTCCGATGGTTTTTGTGTCGACTGTATCTTATATCTAGACCATTGCTGCGTTTGGATTGTGTTGCTGCTTGCTTGTTGTGTGGGACATTATTGTTATCTATAATGTTCCTCACATAACACACTTGACCCTATTGGACATGGACTCGTAAAAAGTCTCCAGATACTCCGCAGTAATATCCTCGAACCACACTTTTTCTATCGTTTTCATTAATTCCTGTAATGATTTTGGCTTTTGCTTTCGTATTTTGGCACTCATAAGGGCCCAGACATTTTCAATACGATTGAGGTCAGAACTGTTCCCTGGCCAATCTAAGGACTCAATACCTAATTCTGACTTCAAAATTGATATCTGTGGTTGGCGGATAGTTAAAGTTTATTAAAAATTTATCGGAATGACTAAGACTTTAAAAACCGCTTTTATGGGCTCTTTTTCTCTTTCAGTAATCGACTCAATCGTAGGCACAAGTCCACTGAGAATGAATTCTTTGTACTTTTCTGCATTCACCATCCCTTGAAGCAGTGGATTGTGATGGATAAGTGATTCTGTTTTGTATTTGGAAATGCATCCCCATATCATAACATAAGGCGAATGTTTAACAGTCGAAAATTTTTAAAAAAGTGAAGAAAAGAATCAAGGGGACTCCCCAAAATAAAAGGAATAGAATAGAATAGAATAGAATTTGGGGAAACCCCGAACTAGAGAAGGCAAAAGTTGCAATAACCTCAAAGTGCGGCTTTTTTTTTGTCGCTGGGTGAATACGCAAAGAGTTTGGAACATGTAAAAATGTTTCGGTCAAGGACTGCAAGGCTATATAGACTTCGGCATACCCAAAATACCTTCTTTGACATGTTTTTGGGCAAAAAACTGGTTTTCATTTTCGAACGCCTCCATTTTTGTTAGCGGACGTTGACGATACTATGCGCAGTACGTTCAAGTGGCCCCTACGACACCAGGACAAAGCCTGTTACGCGCGAGCCCAAGCAGATAACTGCCCACCTCCCACCCGACCGACCGAGGGGTGCAGCCGGATAACGCACGGCACGAATCGCGTGGACAAATACACAAGAGAAAAAACAGACAAACAAATAATACTATAGCTATCTATTAACTAAATGGGATAGGATAGATGATAGAAAACTCTGAGCCGATTACACGGAATAGAAGGTTGTAATCAGAGCAGAGGACCCTAAAAGGTTCATGCATGGCATAGCTAGAAGAACAACGACTAAGGGATAAAGGTATCAAATGATGTCTACTTCGTCTACATGGTACCGACAGATTTACCTGAGCTAATAACTCAGGCGAGTCGATATCACCAATTAGGGGCTTGTGCATGAAAATGACACCAAGCATAGTTCTACGGTTAGTTAGGGAAGGAAGGTTAATCAAGAGAAGTCTACTAGAATACGAAGGCAAATTGACATTGCGATCCCAGCTTAAGCCACGAAGAGCAAATAGCAAGAACGGCTTTTGAACGGATTCAAGTCTAATCTGGTGCGACTCATATTGAGGTGACCAAATGCAAGTTCCATACTCTTAAATAGGACGGACAAGCGAAGTAAAGAGAACTTTAGTTGTATAGGGGTCATCGAATTCTTTTGACCATCTTTTAATGAAACCCAGGACACTCATGGCCTTTAAGACCGTGGTGGAAATATGGGTGTTAAAATTTAACTTATAGTCCATAAGTACGCCCAAATCATTCATATTATTTAGACGTTCTAAAGGGCTATTGTTTAGAAAATAAGTGACCAGTTGAGGAGAGTTACGAAAAAAAGTCATTACCTTACATTTGGTAGTGTTAAGATTTAGTAGATTAAACTGGCACCAGGATTGAAAGTTTTTAAGATCAGCTTGTAGCCGACTAAATGAATCTGTATCTTTATAAGTAAGACAAAGCTTGACATTGTCAGCATACATAAGCACACGCGAATGAACAATGACTGATGGAAGATCGTTAATGAATAGTGTGAAAAGCAGAGGGCCAAGATGACTACCTTGAGGTACACCAGAAGTCACAGGAATGGAAACGGAAAAAGAAGACTTAAAAAGTACCTTCTGTTTTCTATTTGTTAAATATTCTCGAACCCAAGATAGGAAAAGAGGTGGAAACCCAATGTCGCTCAGCTTAGAAAGTAATAGGGTATGATTAACGGAATTAAAGGCTTTGCTGAAGTCAGTGTATATGACATCAGTTTGTTTAGCATTTTTGAATTATTGATGATTATTTTTAATTATTGATGTAAATTCTAAAAGGTTAGTGGTTGTAGATCTACGTTTCACAAACCCATGTTGGGATGGCGAAATAATAGTTATAATTTTCTCATAATTTTTTGTCCAAATAGATGCCGAAATTCTGAATGGAATCGAGACCAGAATGATGTACATCTATGTTGGGTTCAAAAAACAGGTTTCCAACTAAGAATACCCCTGTAGATACACGTTATAACTATGCTGGCTACAACAATATTCCGATTATACCGATACAGTAAGGAAAAGGTTTATTTGGTTTTTATACAAACTTCTATGGAATCCAAATCGATTATAACGAAAAAATTTTAAACACAAATACTTCTTAAAACGATAAAAAGTAAGAATCAAGACAAAAGAGACTTCGCAATGCAGTGGCGGTCGAAACAAATGCGAGAGAGTTACTTCGTTTCGACGCTCTTTAGTATACTTCATATAGACTTTGACATATTCATGTGTATTGATCATGTAGGCAATGCTGTTCAAAATTTGTTGTATGACGAAAAATCTCATAAATCATTGCATTGTAAAGCAAACAAATTTATGAAGGAGACACATCTTTTTAAAAATTCAGGCTCGTCATTCAAATGTATTTGAAAAATATAATAGGCACTCCCAGATGCGGACAATCAGTTTTTTCAAATGTATTTTATTGGTAATAGAAACAGCAAATCAGCCCTGTGCAATTGTTTTAAGTACTTTTGTACACCTGTACAATAAGTTAATCCAAACGCCTAGCATCTTTTTAAAAATTCAGGCTCGTCATTCAAATGTATTTGAAAAATATAACAGGCACTCCCAGATGCGGACAATCAGTTTTTTCAAATGTATTTTATTGGTAATAGAAACAGCAAATCAGCCCTGTGCAATTGCTTTAAGTACTTTAGTACACCTGTACAATGAGTTAATCCAAATTTTCAAGATTGCACTGAATTAGAGACACACCGATGATTACACTAAATCCTATTTTCTAATCCCATCGTCCTAAGACCTGACCAAATTCGATGGTTTTTCATCAAAGTTAACATTTTTCGTGTGAAGCATAATATGCCTTATGGTGTAGAGCAACATACAGTGAAGGAGTTATCATAAGAGCACTACACTGTAGAAACCTACATGTATTTTAAAGTATTCGAAGTCTCGTTTCGGCGAGGCCGAAGTTAGCGCCATCCCTCTGTAAATCGTTAGACCCATAGGTTTGAAATCACAGAAGAAAATACTCTCAAGCATGCTTTTCATCAGTTGTTTGTTTTATTTTTCTCTTACTCAGAGAAATACTTTTTTTCATATCGATTAAGTTTCAGTTAAAAAAAGACTGATTGCTTAAAAATATAAATAAAAAAGTCCTTTTGTGAGTAGTACTTAAAAAAGGAACATTGAAGTAATTTCTGTAGCACTCCTAATTATTGTTATTTCATATAAAATTAATGTTTTAAAATAACTACAAAATAATCAAAAAACGTACGTTTGTAAAATAAACTGGGACTCGAACTGGCTCAAACAACTCATATACTGAAGATTGACGTTAAAGTTTTTTTTTCAACAAGGCGAATTAAGATAAAATAGTGTTTATAAGACTTTTTGTTTAGACTTCATCAGTCATTCACCTACAGGGTCTTACCATGAGATTAACAAATTCATTTTCTTCAAAAAAAAATTATCATTTAAAGAGAATTAAAGAAAAAAAATCAACAACTTTCTGGTAAAAACTGAAAAGATAGAATATTTTTACTTCTTTTGATTCTAATTTGAAATTGAAAATAAAAAAACCCAAGTCATATTTACGAACTCTGTTTTAAATCTTTGCGGCGAGAGTTTTTACGTTTTTATACAAAGTACCTAAACTTCTTTTATTACAGGTATTGCTATTAATCTGATAACGTATGAGGACCGATTTGACCTTCATAGGATTGAAAAAGAACTTGGAACGGAAATAAAGCCAATACCCAAAGTTATTGACCCTGCCTTGTATGTGGCAAATTCTGTTGGATCATCTGGAGACACATGCAACAACAGTGATCTTAATAACTCTACAACTGAAGAAGGCAATGTTAGCAAATAGTAGTTAAAACATCTGTCACAACTAGTTTTGTAGAATATGTATTGTGAAATGAATAAACAAGAAACAAATGAACAGAATAAAAATTTACAAATCGAAGTTAAGATCCCGAAGTTAAGATCACCGTTTTTGCCTGGTGATTATTATCAAATCACGTGCATGAACCTAATAAAAGGGAATTACGTAAAAATGATAATTTTTATACCCTTGAAGAGGGTATTATAATAAACAGAAAACGAAGAGGACCTTGTGTGTACGCTCAGAAAGATATTGCAGAATCCAATCAAGCAAAAGACTGGGGAGTACATTCAACTTTAATAAAAAGAAAATATTATTAACAAAATCAAAAGTCTTCGGCTATAAATGACATCAGTTTGCAAAGCAGTCTTGAATCCTTTGATCAAGTGAGAAGCAAATTCTAAGAGATTAGGCTTCAGGAATGGCAGACAGTTTGGAAATACCCGTATATTTAGAAGCTTCGGACTTCCTACCCTTTTTATAAAGAGTAAGACAAGCAAGTGCATTGACAAAGTTATAAAATTGCTTAGAATCGCGAGAAAAGCAAAGTTTACATCGCTGAAGATAATCCTTGTAGCATTGTGAATTCAGCACCATAAAGTTTGATCGAGCAACTACATAAAGGGAAAAATCCGATGCTTTACCGGATTTTTAAATCTTATACAGCATATTGATTTTACGTTCTTCAAGTTACATAGCTTACGTGAGAACCAAAGAGGTCTATCAGAGCATCCTTGGGTCACACTGGGGACACAAACATCGAAGAAGTGCTCAAGAGTTTTAGAGAAGACAGAAATGGCAGTGTCCATATCAGTGCAAGCATACAGATATGACCAATCATTAGTCAACAAAAGTTTTTTAAGTTAAGTAAAGTTTGTCTTGCGGAAACACCGAGTCACGACTATTCCGGACAGGATTTATTTGATTCAAGCAGACCATCCATGAAACAATGTGACGAGGAGGGCAACAGTAATAAAGAATCATATGAAAGGGTCCAGGCAATCTCAGTTAAATTAAAATCTAGAACAACGAGCAAGTCTTTGTCAGAGAGATATGTGGTAACAAGTTGAATGTTGAATGTATCCTGCCAAGTCGGACTGTGGTGGAATATACGAACAAGTGATATAGGCAGGAACAGAACTTAAAGAAATTTTAACACAAACAAATTCAATCTCCTGATTGAAAGAGTGGACAATTTCAGACTAAAACGCTGAACCAACAGCGATGAATACACCACCATCATTACGGATAGTCCGATCATGTCTATATATTAAATATTTTGAGGGGAAAATTGAAGCATCGGTAATATCAGGCTTCAGCCAAGTTTCAGTAAAGGCAAGAATGCGAAAGTCAAAAGCTAAACTCTACCTAGAGTCTAGAGAGTTTATGATGGTACCATGGCTTCTTCAAAACTAGTTTGAGCATCAAGTCAGGAAACACAGATTTGCTTTTAAGGTGGTAGTACAATAAGGAAACTAGAAGTGCCAGGCGCAGCAGTAGTAGCAGCAGCGGATTTAACACTGTACACAACTACTGTATTGACAATATTCGAATGTGACAACATTCCAAAACAAAAGCGGTAAAATATTTAGAAACACGTCCACAAACCAGAACAATGAGCAAATCAAAAACTTGTCACAATAACGAAGTTAAAGCCGCGACCGCAATCAAAGTAGAGGACAAACCAAGTGTGAGCGAAAGGCAAAAAAATTAACTATTATTATCAGTTCGCGAAAACTCCAAAACTAGCCAAAATCAATGCCTTTTAAGGTTTTATCAAGGAACTCTGGTTTATATTGATAGCTGATTAGCATCTCCTTTTTATGAAGTTAACTCTATTCCAAGATTTTTTAATCTGTAGGACTGAAAATAGAGAAAATAAATAGAGTCTTCACTAAGGCCTGCCAAATAAAAATTATCCTCGCAGACTAAAAAGATTGCACCCTCTAGATTTGCCTTTCAGGCCCCACCTACCTGACTGGTAGGGCTAGTCTCCTCGGTCTCAGCAGATGACGATTGAAGACCCACCCGATGAACCATTCTCCTGCTTTGCTTTTTGAGTGTAGTTTTGCTAATGCCATTATATGTTCATCGAACTTAATCATTGTCCAAGTCTGGATAGATTTTAAATATACTTAAAAAAAAAAACAAAAAAAACAGCCTTCAAATAACCTACAATGAAATGATGAAAAAGAACAGGAAAATACACAGAAATGCTCTGACAGTATATAAACCTGGGGTAGGCATTAACAATCCGACATTAACTAATAGCATAGAATAGGTCGCAAATTCAATACTAATGCAAAAAAAAGCAATAAAACATTTTGATTTACAAATGAATAAACAAAAAATTAAAAAAAAAATGTGTTTCATTTTAACCCAAATATTTTTTTTTACGTTTAATATTTTTCTTGAATCTACGTAATCTAACTTAGAGCAGAACAGAAAGATTGATATATTTTTCTTTGTCTAGTACTTAAGCGAGATCCTAGGGAAACTGCAGGCGGCCCTAATCACTTATTATTGGGTTGGTCTGTAATTTCTTTTAAGACGAGTTGTATTATTAGTTCGCGTAAGGGAATTGTTTTTTCAGAATACTTCGTTGTTGACTTCCTATTTCAAATTTTACGATTTTTCAGATGTTATCGTTCCGTATGTACCACGGAGCTCCCGTGATTGTTCTCAAAATCTTCGACTGCGCACTTCGTACGACTTCGACATTGCTAGTACTTGCATTACCCCATAGTAAGTTTGTGGGTGTACTGTGGAAGTTTTTGCCGGATTTTAAAATTGGACCCTCCAGCCAAACTCTATCTAAAGACTAGGCAACATCGAGAAAAACAGCCGCACACTAGTTCTTCTAGTTCGAGTGCTGTTCGTATTTCGGATGTTATGCAATTGACCAGCGGAACTGGTAAGAATGAATTGTGTTTTGGGATGCCAAAAATGAGAATGCAGAGATATCTCATCCGTTTGGAGTTCCGAGTATTGAGTAATGAGATTGATGTTGGATTTGGTTGGAAAACCATTTTAACATGTGTGGCAAACACGGATACCCTCTCTTTGGCCCTGCGGGTCCATCGACCGAGCTTACGACAGAGGATGTTTAGTGCTGGTTGGAATAAGTCTTGTCTTAAGGTGTTTTGGGATGCCAAAAATGAGAATGCAGAGATATCTTATCCGTTTGGAGTTCCGAGTATTGAGTAGTGAGATTGATGTTGGATTTGGTTGGAAAACCATTTTAACATGTGTGGCAAACACGGATACCCTCTCGTTGGCCCTGCGGGTCCATCGACCGAGCTTACCACAGAGGATGTTTAGTGCTGGTTGGACTGAGTCTTGTCTTAACGCCTTGTAGAGGTTGCGATTGGCATGCCTAAGGCGAAGTTTTGCTGCTGGTGAGCAAGTACTCTGCCATTCTCAGACGTCGTTTTTCCGTTACTAGTTGTTCTATCCGACAGGTTCGGTGTAAGTAGTGACATCTTGTTGGTAGACGCTCTTGCTGCAGCTCCCAGCATTGATTCAGAGACGCACATGTCAATGTCCTTCGCAACTTCCAGTTTCGGCGAACAGTCAATGTAGACACTCATGTACATTTTGAATTTAAGGCAAATTGTTTTCTTGTTGGTAAGCACTGGAGAGTGGGCGGAAGTTAAATCAATGTCAGTGTCGTCTGCAACATCCAGTTTCGGCGAACAGTCAATGTGGACACTCATGTAAGCCAATTTTTTTTTTCTTGTTGGTAAGCACTGGAGAGTGGGCGGAAGTTAAATCTAGCAGTGTCTCCGCAGTGATCCGATTTCGCGGAATCCTCTTGGTTACTGCAAAATCAATCAAGTCAGGCATTTTCCGAGGGTCTGTGCGCCAGTATGTAGGCCTACCCGGTGAGACGCAATCCATCTTATTGAGTGTGTTGATTATTGTGTTAAACAACTTTTCCCTTTAGTATTTACCAGGGCAAATCCACACTGTCCATGTCTGGCATAATAGTCGCTTGCTGCAATGAAGCGATCTCCGAGTATGTTTAAGAAATCGGCAATTTCCTTTTCAGAGTTTGGGTAGCGTGGTGGGAGGTACAAAGCAACCAATGTAGTTTCGCAGCGGCTGGTTATAGCAGTTGCTTGAAAATTATTTTTTGTTGTTAAATTTGTTTCCGAAATCAGCATGACGTCGTCTTCACTTGAGTACAGGAATAGTTAAAATTCGATTTTGTGTTTGGAGGTTCCTTTAGCATACCAAAGACATAGACGTAGGGAAGCCGTTAGTTATTATAAATAAGCCTCTGAATGAGCAGATTTTGATTCCGCATTAGTTCCTGCATGCAGTTTTGTATGAACGTCATAAAGGTGGTCATGTTTTGGTTAAGTGAGATCAATTGTTCTGGTGCGCTAAGTGACGGATTCTGTAGATAGTGAAAGGACGAAGTCATTTTCGCTGGCTCCGTATGTCCAGTTCGAGGCACGCTAGCGAAGGATACCCTATGGCTGGTTCTTGGTCTAGGTATGTTAAATGATTTAACAGCCGTGGCGAAGGGTATTGTGTAGTTTTGGAAGCGCTGTAGGTGACCTTTAGTCCTACTGGGGGTTTGCGCCCGTTTAGGTCTGGTTTAAGCTCCTTAAAGAGAGAACATCCTCCGAGAGAGCATGACCGTATGATTCCCTCCACCCTTAGTGCATAGTCTTAGTGCGACGTTATTTATGTCCTTGGTGCAAATGCCATGTTTATGATGTCGGACAAGTTGTTGTTGTAGCTGTTACTGGTGAGGAACGTGAGAGCTTGGCCCGAATTGGGGGCCACGCGATGTTTTTTTGCACTGAAATTTGACTGCAATATTTTTATTTTATTTATTTAGTTACGTCAACTAAAACAGCAGTCGACAAAAAAACCTATGCTAAAAAAACAATTAATTGAAGAAAAGTAAGTTTAGCCATATACGCAACTAAACATCCCTGACACGGCTGAGGTGTTTTATTTGCACAAAGTGCTAGCTATGCCCCTATTCACAGTCAATGTGGTCAGGGAAGAGTTATTTCTTTTTTTTTTTTTTTTCCTGTTACGCGCGAGCCCAAGCAGATAGCAGATTGAACGGATTCAAGTCTAATATGGTGCGACTCATCTTGAGGTGACCAAATGCAAGTTCCATACTCTTAAATAGGACGGACAAGCGAAGTAAAGAGAACTTTAGTTGTATAGGGGTCATCGAATTCTTTTGACCATCTTTAAATGAAACCCAGGACACTCATGGCCTTTGAGACCGTGGTGGAAATATGGGTGTTAAAATTTAACTTATGGTCCATATCTACGACCAAATCATTCATATTATTTAGACGTTCTAAAGGGCTATTGTTTAGAAAATAAGTGACCAGTTGAGGAGAGTTACGAAAAAAAGTCATTACCTTACATTTGGTAGTGTTAAGATTTAGTAGATTAATCTGGCACCAGGATTGAAAGTTTTTAAGATCAGCTTGTAGCCGACTAAAGGAATCTGTATCTTTATAAGTAAGACAAAGCTTGACATCGTCAGCATACATAAGCACACGCGAATGAACAATGACTGATGGAAGATCGTTAATCAATAGTGTGAAAAGCAGAGGTAGTCATCTTGGCTACCTTGAGGTACACCAGAAGTCACAGGAATGGAAACGGAAAAAGAAGACTTAAAAAGTACCTTCTGTTTTCTATTTGTTAAATATTCTCGAACCCAAGATAGGAAAAGAGGTGGAAACCCAATGTCGCTCAGCTTAGAAAGTAATAGGGTATGATTAACGGAATTAAAGGCTTTGCTGAAGTCAGTGTATATGACATCAGTTTGTTTACCATCTTTGAACCCCTTGATAATTATTGATGTAAATTCTAAAAGGTTAGTGGTTGTAGATCTACGTTTCACAAACCCATTTTGGGATGGCGAAATAATAGAGCTGTAAAAATGTTGCACTTGAGAAGTTATAATTTTCTCAAAAGCTTTCGGAATAGCGGACAATTTTGAGATACCCCCATAGTTAGAGGCTTCGGACTTTTTTTACAATCTTATTTCCCCGTTTTGTAGTTCTGTTCTGTTTGCAGTTGTAGTTCTTCTCGCGTGCGATCAGCACGTTTGCCGATATTTGGAACAACAACAATCGCTGAAATTAATAGAGATGATTTGACCATATCGCACATTAATACAATAGATGCTGAAGTATCCATTTTTGTAAAACATATTAAACGGTACTTTCGCAAACATCACACAGATCTGAATCAAATTTAGTCAATCTACTCAGAATGGTTTGCAAAAAGTTTGAAAATACGAAACTACATGGTGGATACCAAAAATTCATCACCTTCCAAAATAGGCCGCCCAAAACTAGGTTATACAGATGCCGGGTCACGGCTAAGAAGGCAAATGGCTTTAGAAGGAGCCATTTAAAAATTGTTTGTCTACTCCTTTACTTCTGGATGCAGCCGTTTAATATATTTGTTGTATCTACTCTGAACTTAGAGCCTAACAACAAGTTTTCTTAGTCTAGTACTTAAGCTAAATTCTGGGGAAACTGCAGGCGGCCCTAATCACTTATTATTGGGTTGGTCTGTAATTTCTTTTAAGACGAGTTGTATTATTAGTTCGCGTAAGGGAATTGTTTTTGCAGAATACTTTGTTGTTGACTACCTATTTCAGATTTTACGCTATGTATATTTAGATAATTTTGAATGTTATCGTTCCGTATGTACCACGGAGCTCCCGTGATTGTTCTCAAAATCTTCGACTGCGCACTTCGTATGACTTCGACATTGCTAGTACTTGCATTACCCCATAGTAAGTTTGTGGGTGTACTGTGGAAGTTTTTGCCGGATTTTGAAATCGGACCCTCCAGCCAAACTCTATCTAAAGACTAGGCAACATCGAGAAAAACAGCCGCACACTAGTTCTTCTAGTTCGAGTGCTGTTCGTATTTCGGATGTTATGCAATTGACCAGCGGAACTGGTGAGAATGAATTGTGTTTTGGGATGCCAGAAATGAGAATGCAGAGATATCTCATCCGTTTTGAGTTCCGAGTATTGAGTAATGAGATTGATGTTGGATTTGGTTGGAAAAACATTTTAACATGTGTGGCAAACACGGATACCCTCTCTTTGGCCCTGCCGGTCCATCGACCGAGCTTACCACAGAGGATGTTTAGTGCTGGTTGGACTGAGTCTTGTCTTAACGCCTTGTAGAGGTTGCGATTGGCATGCCTAAGGCGAAGTTTTGCTGCTGGTGAGCAAGTACTCTGCCATTCTCAGACGTCGTTTTTCCGTTACTAGTTGTTCTATCCGACAGGTTCGGTGTAAGTAGTGACATCTTGTTGGTAGACGCTCTTGCTGCAGCTCCCAGCATTGATTCAGAGACGCACATGTCAATGTCCTTCGCAACTTCCAGTTTCGGCGAACAGTCAATGTAGACACTCATGTACATTTTGAATTTAAGGCAAATTGTTTTCTTGTTGGTAAGCACTGGAGAGTGGGCGGAAGTTAAATCAATGTCAGTGTCGTCTGCAACATCCAGTTTCGGCGAACAGTCAATGTGGACACTCATGTAAGCCAATTTTTTTTTCTTTCTTGTTGGTAAGCACTGGAGAGTGGGCGGAAGTTAAATCTAGCAGTGTCTCCGCAGTGATCCGATTTCGCGGAATCCTCTTGGTTACTGCAAAATCAATCAAGTCAGGCATTTTCCGAGGGTCTGTGCGCCAGTATGTAGGCCTACCCGGTGAGACGCAATCCATCTTATTGAGTGTGTTGATTATTGTGTTAAACAACTTTTCCCTTTAGTATTTACCAGGGCAAATCCACACTGTCCATGTCTGGCATAATAGTCGCTTGCTGCAATGAAGCGATCTCCGAGTATGTTTAAGAAATCGGCAATTTCCTTTTCAGAGTTTGGGTAGCGTGGTGGGAGGTACAAAGCAACCAATGTAGTTTCGCAGCGGCTGGTTATAGCAGTTGCTTGAAAATTATTTTTTGTTGTTAAATTTGTTTCCGAAATCAGCATGACGTCGTCTTCACTTGAGTACAGGAATAGTTAAAATTCGATTTTGTGTTTGGAGGTTCCTTTAGCATACCAAAGACATAGACGTAGGGAAGCCGTTAGTTATTATAAATAAGCCTCTGAATGAGCAGATTTTGATTCCGCATTAGTTCCTGCATGCAGTTTTGTATGAACGTCATAAAGGTGGTCATGTTTTGGTTAAGTGAGATCAATTGTTCTGGTGCGCTAAGTGACGGATTCTGTAGATAGTGAAAGGACGAAGTCATTTTCGCTGGCTCCGTATGTCCAGTTCGAGGCACGCCAGCGAAGGATACCCTATGGCTGGTTCTTGGTCTAGGTATGTTAAATGATTTAACAGCCGTGGCGAAGGGTATTGTGTAGTTTTGGAAGCGCTGTAGGTGACCTTTAGTCCTACTGGGGGTTTGCGCCCGTTTAGGTCTGGTTTAAGCTCCTTAAAGAGAGAACATCCTCCGAGAGAGCATGACCGTATGATTCCCTCCACCCTTAGTGCATAGTCTTAGTGCGACGTTATTTATGTCCTTGGTGCAAATGCCATGTTTATGATGTCGGACAAGTTGTTGTTGTAGCTGTTACTGGTGAGGAACGTGAGAGCTTGGCCCGAATTTGGGGCCACGCGATGTTTTTTTGCACTGAAATTTGACTGCAATATTTTTATTTTATTTATTTAGTTACGTCAACTAAAACAGCAGTCGACAAAAAAACCTATGCTAAAAAAACAATTAATTGAAGAAAAGTAAGTTTAGCCATATACGCAACTAAACATCCCTGACACGGCTGAGGTGTTTTATTTGCACAAAGTGCTAGCTATGCCCCTATTCACAGTCAATGTGGTCAGGGAAGAGTTATTTCTTTTTTTTTTTTTTTCCTGTTACGCGCGAGCCCAAGCAGATAGCAGATTGAACGGATTCAAGTCTAATATGGTGCGACTCATCTTGAGGTGACCAAATGCAAGTTCCATACTCTTAAATAGGACGGACAAGCGAAGTAAAGAGAACTTTAGTTGTATAGGGGTCATCGAATTCTTTTGACCATCTTTAAATGAAACCCAGGACACTCATGGCCTTTGAGACCGTGGTGGAAATATGGGTGTTAAAATTTAACTTATGGTCCATATCTACGACCAAATCATTCATATTATTTAGACGTTCTAAAGGGCTATTGTTTAGAAAATAAGTGACCAGTTGAGGAGAGTTACGAAAAAAAGTCATTACCTTACATTTGGTAGTGTTAAGATTTAGTAGATTAATCTGGCACCAGGATTGAAAGTTTTTAAGATCAGCTTGTAGCCGACTAAAGGAATCTGTATCTTTATAAGTAAGACAAAGCTTGACATCGTCAGCATACATAAGCACACGCGAATGAACAATGACTGATGGAAGATCGTTAATCAATAGTGTGAAAAGCAGAGGGCCAAGATGACTACCTTGAGGTACACCAGAAGTCACAGGAATGGAAACGGAAAAAGAAGACTTAAAAAGTACCTTCTGTTTTCTATTTGTTAAATATTCTCGAACCCAAGATAGGAAAAGAGGTGGAAACCCAATGTCGCTCAGCTTAGAAAGTAATAGGGTATGATTAACGGAATTAAAGGCTTTGCTGAAGTCAGTGTATATGACATCAGTTTGTTTACCATCTTTGAACCCCTTGATAATTATTGATGTAAATTCTAAAAGGTTAGTGGTTGTAGATCTACGTTTCACAAACCCATGTTGGGATGGCGAAATAATAGAGCTGTAAAAATGTTGCACTTGAGAAGTTATAATTTTCTCAAAAGCTTTCGGAATAGCGGACAATTTTGAGATACCCCCATAGTTAGAGGCTTCGGACTTTTTTTACAATCTTATTTCCCCGTTTTGTAGTTCTGTTCTGTTTGCAGTTGTAGTTCTTCTCGCGTGCGATCAGCACGTTTGCCGATATTTGGAACAACAACAATCGCTGAAATTAATAGAGATGATTTGACCATATCGCACATTAATACAATAGATGCTGAAGTATCCATTTTTGTAAAACATATTAAACGGTACTTTCGCAAACATCACACAGATCTGAATCAAATTTAGTCAATCTACTCAGAATGGTTTGCAAAAAGTTTGAAAATACGAAACTACATGGTGGATACCAAAAATTCATCACCATAAGGGAATTGTTTTTGCAGAATACTTTGTTGTTGACTACCTATTTCAGATTTTACGCTATGTATATTTAGATAATTTTGAATGTTATCGTTCCGTATGTACCACGGAGCTCCCGTGATTGTTCTCAAAATCTTCGACTGCGCACTTCGCATGACTTCGACATTGCTAGTACTTGCATTACCCCATAGTAAGTTTGTGGGTGTACTGTGGAAGTTTTTGCCGGATTTTGAAATCGGACCCTCCAGCCAAACTCTATCTAAAGACTAGGCAACATCGAGAAAAACAGCCGCACACTAGTTCTTCTAGTTCGAGTGCTGTTCGTATTTCGGATGGTATGCAATTGACCAGCGGAACTGGTGAGAATGAATTGTGTTTTGGGATGCCAGAAATGAGAATGCAGAGATGTCTCATCCGTTTTGAGTTCCGAGTATTGAGTAATGAGATTGAAGTTGGATTTGGTTGGAAAAACATTTTAACATGTGTGGCAAACACGGATACCCTCTCTTTGGCCCTGCCGGTCCATCGACCGAGCTTACCACAGAGGATGTTTAGTGCTGGTTGGACTGAGTCTTGTCTTAACGCCTTGTAGAGGTTGCGATTGGCATGCCTAAGGCGAAGTTTTGCTGCTGGTGAGCAAGTACTCTGCCATTCTCAGACGTCGTTTTTCCGTTACTAGTTGTTCTATCCGACAGGTTCGGTGTAAGTAGTGACATCTTGTTGGTAGACGCTCTTGCTGCAGCTCCCAGCATTGATTCAGAGACGCACATGTCAATGTCCTTCGCAACTTCCAGTTTCGGCGAACAGTCAATGTAGACACTCATGTACATTTTGAATTTAAGCCAAATTGTTTTCTTGTTGGTAAGCACTGGAGAGTGGGCGGAAGTTAAATCAATGTCAGTGTCGTCTGCAACATCCAGTTTCGGCGAACAGTCAATGTGGACACTCATGTAAGCCAATTTTTTTTTTCTTGTTGGTAAGCACTGGAGAGTGGGCGGAAGTTAAATCTAGCAGTGTCTCCGCAGTGATCCGATTTCGCGGAATCCTCTTGGTTACTGCAAAATCAATCAAGTCAGGCATTTTCCGAGGGTCTGTGCGCCAGTATGTAGGCCTACCCGGTGAGACGCAATCCATCTTATTGAGTGTGTTGATTATTGTGTTAAACAACTTTTCCCTTTAGTATTTACCAGGGCAAATCCACACTGTCCATGTCTGGCATAATAGTCGCTTGCTGCAATGAAGCGATCTCCGAGTATGTTTAAGAAATCGGCAATTTCCTTTTCAGAGTTTGGGTAGCGTGGTGGGAGGTACAAAGCAACCAATGTAGTTTCGCAGCGGCTGGTTATAGCAGTTGCTTGAAAATTATTTTTTGTTGTTAAATTTGTTTCCGAAATCAGCATGACGTCGTCTTCACTTGAGTACAGGAATAGTTAAAATTCGATTTTGTGTTTGGAGGTTCCTTTAGCATACCAAAGACATAGACGTAGGGAAGCCGTTAGTTATTATAAATAAGCCTCTGAATGAGCAGATTTTGATTCCGCATTAGTTCCTGCATGCAGTTTTGTATGAACGTCATAAAGGTGGTCATGTTTTGGTTAAGTGAGATCAATTGTTCTGGTGCGCTAAGTGACGGATTCTGTAGATAGTGAAAGGACGAAGTCATTTTCGCTGGCTCCGTATGTCCAGTTCGAGGCACGCTAGCGAAGGATACCCTATGGCTGGTTCTTGGTCTAGGTATGTTAAATGATTTAACAGCCGTGGCGAAGAGTATTGTGTAGTTTTGGAAGCGCTGTAGGTGACCTTTGGTCCTACTGGGGGGTTTAGGTCTGGTTTAAGCTCCTTAAAGAGAGAACATCCTCCGAGAGAGCATGACCGTATGATTCCCTCCACCCTTAGTGCATAGTCTTAGTGCGACGTTATTTATGTCCTTGGTGCAAATGCCATGTTTATGATGTCGGACAAGTTGTTGTTGTAGCTTTTACTGGTGAGGAACGTGAGAGCTTGGCCCGAATTGGGGGCCACGCGATGTTTTTTTGCACTGAAATTTGACTGCAATATTTTTATTTTATTTATTTAGTTACGTCAACTAAAACAGCAGTCGACAAAAAAACCTATGCTAAAAAAACAATTAATTGAAGAAAAGTAAGTTTAGCCATATACGCAACTAAACATCCCTGACACGGCTGAGGTGTTTTATTTGCACAAAGTGCTAGCTATGCCCCTATTCACAGTCAATGTGGTCAGGGAAGAGTTATTTTTTTTTTTTTTTTCCTGTTACGCGCGAGCCCAAGCAGATAGCAGATTGAACGGATTCAAGTCTAATATGGTGCGACTCATCTTGAGGTGACCAAATGCAAGTTCCATACTCTTAAATAGGACGGACAAGCGAAGTAAAGAGAACTTTAGTTGTATAGGGGTCATCGAATTCTTTTGACCATCTTTAAATGAAACCCAGGACACTCATGGCCTTTGAGACCGTGGTGGAAATATGGGTGTTAAAATTTAACTTATGGTCCATATCTACGACCAAATCATTCATATTATTTAGACGTTCTAAAGGGCTATTGTTTAGAAAATAAGTGACCAGTTGAGGAGAGTTACGAAAAAAAGTCATTACCTTACATTTGGTAGTGTTAAGATTTAGTAGATTAATCTGGCACCAGGATTGAAAGTTTTTAAGATCAGCTTGTAGCCGACTAAAGGAATCTGTATCTTTATAAGTAAGACAAAGCTTGACATCGTCAGCATACATAAGCACACGCGAATGAACAATGACTGATGGAAGATCGTTAATCAATAGTGTGAAAAGCAGAGGGCCAAGATGACTACCTTGAGGTACACCAGAAGTCACAGGAATGGAAACGGAAAAAGAAGACTTAAAAAGTACCTTCTGTTTTCTATTTGTTAAATATTCTCGAACCCAAGATAGGAAAAGAGGTGGAAACCCAATGTCGCTCAGCTTAGAAAGTAATAGGGTATGATTAACGGAATTAAAGGCTTTGCTGAAGTCAGTGTATATGACATCAGTTTGTTTACCATCTTTGAACCCCTTGATAATTATTGATGTAAATTCTAAAAGGTTAGTGGTTGTAGATCTACGTTTCACAAACCCATTTTGGGATGGCGAAATAATAGAGCTGTAAAAATGTTGCACTTGAGAAGTTATAATTTTCTCAAAAGCTTTCGGAATAGCGGACAATTTTGAGATACCCCCCATAGTTAGAGGCTTCGGACTTTTTTTACAATCTTATTTCCCCGTTTTGTAGTTCTGTTCTGTTTGCAGTTGTAGTTCTTCTCGCGTGCGATCAGCACGTTTGCCGATATTTGGAACAACAACAATCGCTGAAATTAATAGAGATGATTTGACCATATCGCACATTAATACAATAGATGCTGAAGTATCCATTTTTGTAAAACATATTAAACGGTACTTTCGCAAACATCACACAGATCTGAATCAAATTTAGTCAATCTACTCAGAATGGTTTGCAAAAAGTTTGAAAATACGAAACTACATGGTGGATACCAAAAATTCATCACCTTCCAAAATAGGCCGCCCAAAACTAGGTTATACAGATGCCGGGTCACGGCTAAGAAGGCAAATGGCTTTAGAAGGAGCCATTTAAAAATTGTTTGTCTACTCCTTTACTTCTGGATGCAGCCGTTTAATATATTTGTTGTATCTACTCTGAACTTAGAGCCTAACAACAAGTTTTCTTAGTCTAGTACTTAAGCTAAATTCTGGGGAAACTGCAGGCGGCCCTAATCACTTATTATTGGGTTGGTCTGTAATTTCTTTTAAGACGAGTTGTATTATTAGTTCGCGTAAGGGAATTGTTTTTGCAGAATACTTTGTTGTTGACTACCTATTTCAGATTTTACGCTATGTATATTTAGATAATTTTGAATGTTATCGTTCCGTATGTACCACGGAGCTCCCGTGATTGTTCTCAAAATCTTCGACTGCGCACTTCGTATGACTTCGACATTGCTAGTACTTGCATTACCCCATAGTAAGTTTGTGGGTGTACTGTGGAAGTTTTTGCCGGATTTTGAAATCGGACCCTCCAGCCAAACTCTATCTAAAGACTAGGCAACATCGAGAAAAACAGCCGCACACTAGTTCTTCTAGTTCGAGTGCTGTTCGTATTTCGGATGTTATGCAATTGACCAGCGGAACTGGTGAGAATGAATTGTGTTTTGGGATGCCAGAAATGAGAATGCAGAGATATCTCATCCGTTTTGAGTTCCGAGTATTGAGTAATGAGATTGATGTTGGATTTGGTTGGAAAAACATTTTAACATGTGTGGCAAACACGGATACCCTCTCTTTGGCCCTGCCGGTCCATCGACCGAGCTTACCACAGAGGATGTTTAGTGCTGGTTGGACTGAGTCTTGTCTTAACGCCTTGTAGAGGTTGCGATTGGCATGCCTAAGGCGAAGTTTTGCTGCTGGTGAGCAAGTACTCTGCCATTCTCAGACGTCGTTTTTCCGTTACTAGTTGTTCTATCCGACAGGTTCGGTGTAAGTAGTGACATCTTGTTGGTAGACGCTCTTGCTGCAGCTCCCAGCATTGATTCAGAGACGCACATGTCAATGTCCTTCGCAACTTCCAGTTTCGGCGAACAGTCAATGTAGACACTCATGTACATTTTGAATTTAAGGCAAATTGTTTTCTTGTTGGTAAGCACTGGAGAGTGGGCGGAAGTTAAATCAATGTCAGTGTCGTCTGCAACATCCAGTTTCGGCGAACAGTCAATGTGGACACTCATGTAAGCCAATTTTTTTTTCTTGTTGGTAAGCACTGGAGAGTGGGCGGAAGTTAAATCTAGCAGTGTCTCCGCAGTGATCCGATTTCGCGGAATCCTCTTGGTTACTGCAAAATCAATCAAGTCAGGCATTTTCCGAGGGTCTGTGCGCCAGTATGTAGGCCTACCCGGTGAGACGCAATCCATCTTATTGAGTGTGTTGATTATTGTGTTAAACAACTTTTCCCTTTAGTATTTACCAGGGCAAATCCACACTGTCCATGTCTGGCATAATAGTCGCTTGCTGCAATGAAGCGATCTCCGAGTATGTTTAAGAAATCGGCAATTTCCTTTTCAGAGTTTGGGTAGCGTGGTGGGAGGTACAAAGCAACCAATGTAGTTTCGCAGCGGCTGGTTATAGCAGTTGCTTGAAAATTATTTTTTGTTGTTAAATTTGTTTCCGAAATCAGCATGACGTCGTCTTCACTTGAGTACAGGAATAGTTAAAATTCGATTTTGTGTTTGGAGGTTCCTTTAGCATACCAAAGACATAGACGTAGGGAAGCCGTTAGTTATTATAAATAAGCCTCTGAATGAGCAGATTTTGATTCCGCATTAGTTCCTGCATGCAGTTTTGTATGAACGTCATAAAGGTGGTCATGTTTTGGTTAAGTGAGATCAATTGTTCTGGTGCGCTAAGTGACGGATTCTGTAGATAGTGAAAGGACGAAGTCATTTTCGCTGGCTCCGTATGTCCAGTTCGAGGCACGCTAGCGAAGGATACCCTATGGCTGGTTCTTGGTCTAGGTATGTTAAATGATTTAACAGCCGTGGCGAAGGGTATTGTGTAGTTTTGGAAGCGCTGTAGGTGACCTTTAGTCCTACTGGGGGTTTGCGCCCGTTTAGGTCTGGTTTAAGCTCCTTAAAGAGAGAACATCCTCCGAGAGAGCATGACCGTATGATTCCCTCCACCCTTAGTGCATAGTCTTAGTGCGACGTTATTTATGTCCTTGGTGCAAATGCCATGTTTATGATGTCGGACAAGTTGTTGTTGTAGCTGTTACTGGTGAGGAACGTGAGAGCTTGGCCCGAATTGGGGGCCACGCGATGTTTTTTTGCACTGAAATTTGACTGCAATATTTTTATTTTATTTATTTAGTTACGTCAACTAAAACAGCAGTCGACAAAAAAACCTATGCTAAAAAAACAATTAATTGAAGAAAAGTAAGTTTAGCCATATACGCAACTAAACATCCCTGACACGGCTGAGGTGTTTTATTTGCACAAAGTGCTAGCTATGCCCCTATTCACAGTCAATGTGGTCAGGGAAGAGTTATTTCTTTTTTTTTTTTTTTTCCTGTTACGCGCGAGCCCAAGCAGATAGCAGATTGAACGGATTCAAGTCTAATATGGTGCGACTCATCTTGAGGTGACCAAATGCAAGTTCCATACTCTTAAATAGGACGGACAAGCGAAGTAAAGAGAACTTTAGTTGTATAGGGGTCATCGAATTCTTTTGACCATCTTTAAATGAAACCCAGGACACTCATGGCCTTTGAGACCGTGGTGGAAATATGGGTGTTAAAATTTAACTTATGGTCCATATCTACGACCAAATCATTCATATTATTTAGACGTTCTAAAGGGCTATTGTTTAGAAAATAAGTGACCAGTTGAGGAGAGTTACGAAAAAAAGTCATTACCTTACATTTGGTAGTGTTAAGATTTAGTAGATTAATCTGGCACCAGGATTGAAAGTTTTTAAGATCAGCTTGTAGCCGACTAAAGGAATCTGTATCTTTATAAGTAAGACAAAGCTTGACATCGTCAGCATACATAAGCACACGCGAATGAACAATGACTGATGGAAGATCGTTAATCAATAGTGTGAAAAGCAGAGGTAGTCATCTTGGCTACCTTGAGGTACACCAGAAGTCACAGGAATGGAAACGGAAAAAGAAGACTTAAAAAGTACCTTCTGTTTTCTATTTGTTAAATATTCTCGAACCCAAGATAGGAAAAGAGGTGGAAACCCAATGTCGCTCAGCTTAGAAAGTAATAGGGTATGATTAACGGAATTAAAGGCTTTGCTGAAGTCAGTGTATATGACATCAGTTTGTTTACCATCTTTGAACCCCTTGATAATTATTGATGTAAATTCTAAAAGGTTAGTGGTTGTAGATCTACGTTTCACAAACCCATGTTGGGATGGCGAAATAATAGAGCTGTAAAAATGTTGCACTTGAGAAGTTATAATTTTCTCAAAAGCTTTCGGAATAGCGGACAATTTTGAGATGCCCCCATAGTTAGAGGCTTCGGACTTTTTTTACAATCTTATTTCCCCGTTTTGTAGTTCTGTTCTGTTTGCAGTTGTAGTTCTTCTCGCGTGCGATCAGCACGTTTGCCGATATTTGGAACAACAACAATCGCTGAAATTAATAGAGATGATTTGACCATATCGCACATTAATACAATAGATGCTGAAGTATCCATTTTTGTAAAACATATTAAAGGGTATTTTCGCAAACATCACACAGATCTGAATCAAATTTAGTCAATCTACTCAGAATGGTTTGCAAAAAGTTTGAAAATACGAAACTACATGGTGGATACCAAAAATTCATCACCATAAGGGAATTGTTTTTGCAGAATACTTTGTTGTTGACTACCTATTTCAGATTTTACGCTATGTATATTTAGATAATTTTGAATGTTATCGTTCCGTATGTACCACGGAGCTCCCGTGATTGTTCTCAAAATCTTCGACTGCGCACTTCGTATGACTTCGACATTGCTAGTACTTGCATTACCCCATAGTAAGTTTGTGGGTGTACTGTGGAAGTTTTTGCCGGATTTTGAAATCGGACCCTCCAGCCAAACTCTATCTAAAGACTAGGCAACATCGAGAAAAACAGCCGCACACTAGTTCTTCTAGTTCGAGTGCTGTTCGTATTTCGGATGGTATGCAATTGACCAGCGGAACTGGTGAGAATGAATTGTGTTTTGGGATGCCAGAAATGAGAATGCAGAGATATCTCATCCGTTTTGAGTTCCGAGTATTGAGTAATGAGATTGATGTTGGATTTGGTTGGAAAAACATTATAACATGTGTGGCAAACACGGATACCCTCTCTTTGGCCCTGCCGGTCCATCGACCGAGCTTACCACAGAGGATGTTTAGTGCTGGTTGGACTGAGTCTTGTCTTAACGCCTTGTAGAGGTTGCGATTGGCATGCCTAAGGCGAAGTTTTGCTGCTGGTGAGCCAGTACTCTGCCATTCTCAGACGTCGTTTTTCCGTTACTAGTTGTTCTATCCGACAGGTTCGGTGTAAGTAGTGACATCTTGTTGGTAGACGCTCTTGCTGCAGCTCCCAGCATTGATTCAGAGACGCACATGTCAATGTCCTTCGCAACTTCCAGTTTCGGCGAACAGTCAATGTAGACACTCATGTACATTTTGAATTTAAGCCAAATTGTTTTCTTGTTGGTAAGCACTGGAGAGTGGGCGGAAGTTAAATCAATGTCAGTGTCGTCTGCAACATCCAGTTTCGGCGAACAGTCAATGTGGACACTCATGTAAGCCAATTTTTTTTTTCTTGTTGGTAAGCACTGGAGAGTGGGCGTTAAATCTAGCAGTGTCTCCGCAGTGATCCGATTTCGCGGAATCCTCTTGGTTTCTGCAAAATCAATCAAGTCAGGCATTTTCCGAGGGTCTGTGCGCCAGTATGTAGGCCTACCCGGTGAGACGCAATCCATCTTATTGAGTGTGTTGATTATTGTGTTAAACAACTTTTCCCTTTAGTATTTACCAGGGCAAATCCACACTGTCCATGTCTGGCATAATAGTCGCCTGCTGCAATGAAGCGATCTCCGAGTATGTTTAAGAAATCGGCAATTTCCTTTTCAGAGTTTGGGTAGCGTGGTGGGAGGTACAAAGCAACCAATGTAGTTTCGCAGCGGCTGGTTATAGCAGTTGCTTGAAAATTATTTTTTGTTGTTAAATTTGTTTCCGAAATCAGCATGACGTCGTCTTCACTTGAGTACAGGAATAGTTAAAATTCGATTTTGTGTTTGGAGGTTCCTTTAGCATACCAAAGACATAGACGTAGGGAAGCCGTTAGTTATTATAAATAAGCCTCTGAATGAGCAGATTTTGATTCCGCATTAGTTCCTGCATGCAGTTTTGTATGAACGTCATAAAGGTGGTCATGTTTTGGTTAAGTGAGATCAATTGTTCTGGTGCGCTAAGTGACGGATTCTGTAGATAGTGAAAGGACGAAGTCATTTTCGCTGGCTCCGTATGTCAAGTTCGAGGCACGCTAGCGAAGGATACCCTATGGCTGGTTCTTGGTCTAGGTATGTTAAATGATTTAACAGCCGTGGCGAAGAGTATTGTGTAGTTTTGGAAGCGCTGTAGGTGACCTTTGGTCCTACTGGGGGGTTTAGGTCTGGTTTAAGCTCCTTAAAGAGAGAACATCCTCCGAGAGAGCATGACCGTATGATTCCCTCCACCCTTAGTGCATAGTCTTAGTGCGACGTTATTTATGTCCTTGGTGCAAATGCCATGTTTATGATGTCGGACAAGTTGTTGTTGTAGCTGTTACTG
This sequence comes from Drosophila insularis, assembly GCA_018903935.1. Lineage (NCBI taxonomy): Eukaryota > Metazoa > Arthropoda > Insecta > Diptera > Drosophilidae > Drosophila > Drosophila insularis. The sequence continues at coordinate 38,313 of JAEIFP010000405.1, read as the reverse complement.
GTGAGGAACGTGAGAGCTTGGCCCGAATTGGGGGCCACGCGATGTTTTTTTGCACTGAAATTTGACTGCAATATTTTTATTTTATTTATTTAGTTACGTCAACTAAAACAGCAGTCGACAAAAAAACCTATGCTAAAAAAACAATTAATTGAAGAAAAGTAAGTTTAGCCATATACGCAACTAAACATCCCTGACACGGCTGAGGTGTTTTATTTGCACAAAGTGCTAGCTATGCCCCTATTCACAGTCAATGTGGTCAGGGAAGAGTTATTTCTTTTTTTTTTTTTTTCCTGTTACGCGCGAGCCCAAGCAGATAGCAGATTGAACGGATTCAAGTCTAATATGGTGCGACTCATCTTGAGGTGACCAAATGCAAGTTCCATACTCTTAAATAGGACGGACAAGCGAAGTAAAGAGAACTTTAGTTGTATAGGGGTCATCGAATTCTTTTGACCATCTTTAAATGAAACCCAGGACACTCATGGCCTTTGAGACCGTGGTGGAAATATGGGTGTTAAAATTTAACTTATGGTCCATATCTACGACCAAATCATTCATATTATTTAGACGTTCTAAAGGGCTATTGTTTAGAAAATAAGTGACCAGTTGAGGAGAGTTACGAAAAAAAGTCATTACCTTACATTTGGTAGTGTTAAGATTTAGTAGATTAATCTGGCACCAGGATTGAAAGTTTTTAAGATCAGCTTGTAGCCGACTAAAGGAATCTGTATCTTTATAAGTAAGACAAAGCTTGACATCGTCAGCATACATAAGCACACGCGAATGAACAATGACTGATGGAAGATCGTTAATCAATAGTGTGAAAAGCAGAGGGCCAAGATGACTACCTTGAGGTACACCAGACGTCACAGGAATGGAAACGGAAAAAGAAGACTTAAAAAGTACCTTCTGTTTTCTATTTGTTAAATATTCTCGAACCCAAGATAGGAAAAGAGGTGGAAACCCAATGTCGCTCAGCTTAGAAAGTAATAGGGTATGATTAACGGAATTAAAGGCTTTGCTGAAGTCAGTGTATATGACATCAGTTTGTTTACCATCTTTGAACCCCTTGATAATTATTGATGTAAATTCTAAAAGGTTAGTGGTTGTAGATCTACGTTTCACAAACCCATGTTGGGATGGCGAAATAATAGAGCTGTAAAAATGTTGCACTTGAGAAGTTATAATTTTCTCAAAAGCTTTCGGAATAGCGGACAATTTTGAGATACCCCCATAGTTAGAGGCTTCGGACTTTTTTTACAATCTTATTTCCCCGTTTTGTAGTTCTGTTCTGTTTGCAGTTGTAGTTCTTCTCGCGTGCGATCAGCACGTTTGCCGATATTTGGAACAACAACAATCGCTGAAATTAATAGAGATGATTTGACCATATCGCACATTAATACAATAGATGCTGAAGTATCCATTTTTGTAAAACATATTAAACGGTATTTTCGCAAACATCACACAGATCTGAATCAAATTTAGTCAATCTACTCAGAATGGTTTGCAAAAAGTTTGAAAATACGAAACTACATGGTGGATACCAAAAATTCATCACCTTCCAAAATAGGCCGCCCAAAACTAGGTTATACAGATGCCGGGTCACGGCTAAGAAGGCAAATGGCTTTAGAAGGAGCCATTTAAAAATTGTTTGTCTACTCCTTTACTTCTGGATGCAGCCGTTTAATATATTTGTTGTATCTACTCTGAACTTAGAGCCTAACAACAAGTTTTCTTAGTCTAGTACTTAAGCTAAATTCTGGGGAAACTGCAGGCGGCCCTAATCACTTATTATTGGGTTGGTCTGTAATTTCTTTTTAAGACGAGTTGTATTATTAGTTCGCGTAAGGGAATTGTTTTTGCAGAATACTTTGTTGTTGACTACCTATTTCAGATTTTACGCTATGTATATTTAGATAATTTTGAATGTTATCGTTCCGTATGTACCACGGAGCTCCCGTGATTGTTCTCAAAATCTTCGACTGCGCACTTCGTATGACTTCGACATTGCTAGTACTTGCATTACCCCATAGTAAGTTTGTGGGTGTACTGTGGAAGTTTTTGCCGGATTTTGAAATCGGACCCTCCAGCCAAACTCTATCTAAAGACTAGGCAACATCGAGAAAAACAGCCGCACACTAGTTCTTCTAGTTCGAGTGCTGTTCGTATTTCGGATGTTATGCAATTGACCAGCGGAACTGGTGAGAATGAATTGTGTTTTGGGATGCCAGAAATGAGAATGCAGAGATATCTCATCCGTTTTGAGTTCCGAGTATTGAGTAATGAGATTGATGTTGGATTTGGTTGGAAAAACATTTTAACATGTGTGGCAAACACGGATACCCTCTCTTTGGCCCTGCCGGTCCATCGACCGAGCTTACCACAGAGGATGTTTAGTGCTGGTTGGACTGAGTCTTGTCTTAACGCCTTGTAGAGGTTGCGATTGGCATGCCTAAGGCGAAGTTTTGCTGCTGGTGAGCAAGTACTCTGCCATTCTCAGACGTCGTTTTTCCGTTACTAGTTGTTCTATCCGACAGGTTCGGTGTAAGTAGTGACATCTTGTTGGTAGACGCTCTTGCTGCAGCTCCCAGCATTGATTCAGAGACGCACATGTCAATGTCCTTCGCAACTTCCAGTTTCGGCGAACAGTCAATGTAGACACTCATGTACATTTTGAATTTAAGCCAAATTGTTTTCTTGTTGGTAAGCACTGGAGAGTGGGCGGAAGTTAAATCAATGTCAGTGTCGTCTGCAACATCCAGTTTCGGCGAACAGTCAATGTGGACACTCATGTAAGCCAATTTTTTTTTTCTTGTTGGTAAGCACTGGAGAGTGGGCGGAAGTTAAATCTAGCAGTGTCTCCGCAGTGATCCGATTTCGCGGAATCCTCTTGGTTACTGCAAAATCAATCAAGTCAGGCATTTTCCGAGGGTCTGTGCGCCAGTATGTAGGCCTACCCGGTGAGACGCAATCCATCTTATTGAGTGTGTTGATTATTGTGTTAAACAACTTTTCCCTTTAGTATTTACCAGGGCAAATCCACACTGTCCATGTCTGGCATAATAGTCGCTTGCTGCAATGAAGCGATCTCCGAGTATGTTTAAGAAATCGGCAATTTCCTTTCCAGAGTTTGGGTAGCGTGGTGGGAGGTACAAAGCAACCAATGTAGTTTCGCAGCGGCTGGTTATAGCAGTTGCTTGAAAATTATTTTTTGTTGTTAAATTTGTTTCCGAAATCAGCATGACGTCGTCTTCACTTGAGTACAGGAATAGTTAAAATTCGATTTTGTGTTTGGAGGTTCCTTTAGCATACCAAAGACATAGAAGTAGGGAAGCCGTTAGTTATTATAAATAAGCCTCTGAATGAGCAGATTTTGATTCCGCATTAGTTCCTGCATGCAGTTTTGTATGAACGTCATAAAGGTGGTCATGTTTTGGTTAAGTGAGATCAATTGTTCTGGTGCGCTAAGTGACGGATTCTGTAGATAGTGAAAGGACGAAGTCATTTTCGCTGGCTCCGTATGTCCAGTTCGAGGCACGCTAGCGAAGGATACCCTATGGCTGGTTCTTGGTCTAGGTATGTTAAATGATTTAACAGCCGTGGCGAAGAGTATTGTGTAGTTTTGGAAGCGCTGTAGGTGACCTTTGGTCCTACTGGGGGTTTGCGCCCGTTTAGGTCTGGTTTAAGCTCCTTAAAGAGAGAACATCCTCCGAGAGAGCATGACCGTATGATTCCCTCCACCCTTAGTGCATAGTCTTAGTGCGACGTTATTTATGTCCTTGGTGCAAATGCCATGTTTATGATGTCGGACAAGTTGTTGTTGTAGCTGTTACTGGTGAGGAACGTGAGAGCTTGGCCCGAATTGGGGGCCACGCGATGTTTTTTTGCACTGAAATTTGACTGCAATATTTTTATTTTATTTATTTAGTTACGTCAACTAAAACAGCAGTCGACAAAAAAACCTATGCTAAAAAAACAATTAATTGAAGAAAAGTAAGTTTAGCCATATACGCAACTAAACATCCCTGACACGGCTGAGGTGTTTTATTTGCACAAAGTGCTACCTATGCCCCTATTCACAGTCAATGTGGTCAGGGAAGAGTTATTTCTTTTTTTTTTTTTCCTGTTACGCGCGAGCCCAAGCAGATAGCAGATTGAACGGATTCAAGTCTAATATGGTGCGACTCATCTTGAGGTGACCAAATGCAAGTTCCATACTCTTAAATAGGACGGACAAGCGAAGTAAAGAGAACTTTAGTTGTATAGGGGTCATCGAATTCTTTTGACCATCTTTAAATGAAACCCAGGACACTCATGGCCTTTGAGACCGTGGTGGAAATATGGGTGTTAAAATTTAACTTATGGTCCATATGTACGACCAAATCATTCATATTATTTAGACGTTCTAAAGGGCTATTGTTTAGAAAATAAGTGACCAGTTGAGGAGAGTTACGAAAAAAAGTCATTACCTTACATTTGGTAGTGTTAAGATTTAGTAGATTAATCTGGCACCAGGATTGAAAGTTTTTAAGATCAGCTTGTAGCCGACTAAATGAATCTGTATCTTTATAAGTAAGACAAAGCTTGACATCGTCAGCATACATAAGCACACGCGAATGAACAATGACTGATGGAAGATCGTTAATCAATAGTGTGAAAAGCAGAGGGCCAAGATGACTACCTTGAGGTACACCAGAAGTCACAGGAATGGAAACGGAAAAAGAAGACTTAAAAAGTACCTTCTGTTTTCTATTTGTTAAATATTCTCGAACCCAAGATAGGAAAAGAGGTGGAAACCCAATGTCGCTCAGCTTAGAAAGTAATAGGGTATGATTAACGGAATTAAAGGCTTTGCTGAAGTCAGTGTATATGACATCAGTTTGTTTACCATCTTTGAACCCCTTGATAATTATTGATATAAATTCTAAAAGGTTAGTGGTTGTAGATCTACGTTTCACAAACCCATGTTGGGATGGCGAAATAATAGAGCTGTAAAAATGTTGCACTTGAGAAGTTATAATTTTCTCAAAAGCTTTCGGAATAGCGGACAATTTTGAGATACCCCCATAGTTAGAGGCTTCGGACTTTTTTTACAATCTTATTTCCCCGTTTTGTAGTTCTGTTCTGTTTGCAGTTGTAGTTCTTCTCGCGTGCGATCAGCACGTTTGCCGATATTTGGAACAACAACAATCGCTGAAATTAATAGAGATGATTTGACCATATCGCACATTAATACAATAGATGCTGAAGTATCCATTTTTGTAAAACATATTAAACGGTATTTTCGCAAACATCACACAGATCTGAATCAAATTTAGTCAATCTACTCAGAATGGTTTGCAAAAAGTTTGAAAATACGAAACTACATGGTGGATACCAAAAATTCATCACCTTCCAAAATAGGCCGCCCAAAACTAGGTTATACAGATGCCGGGTCACGGCTAAGAAGGCAAATGGCTTTAGAAGGAGCCATTTAAAAATTGTTTGTCTACTCCTTTACTTCTGGATGCAGCCGTTTAATATATTTGTTGTATCTACTCTGAACTTAGAGCCTAACAACAAGTTTTCTTAGTCTAGTACTTAAGCTAAATTCTGGGGAAACTGCAGGCGGCCCTAATCACTTATTATTGGGTTGGTCTGTAATTTCTTTTAAGACGAGTTGTATTATTAGTTCGCCCAAGGGAATTGTTTTTGCAGAATACTTTGTTGTTGACTACCTATTTCAGATTTTACGCTATGTATATTTAGATAATTTTGAATGTTATCGTTCCGTATGTACCACGGAGCTCCCGTGATTGTTCTCAAAATCTTCGACTGCGCACTTCGTATGACTTCGACATTGCTAGTACTTGCATTACCCCATAGTAAGTTTGTGGGTGTACTGTGGAAGTTTTTGCCGGATTTTGAAATCGGACCCTCCAGCCAAACTCTATCTAAAGACTAGGCAACATCGAGAAAAACAGCCGCACACTAGTTCTTCTAGTTCGAGTGCTGTTCGTATTTCGGATGTTATGCAATTGACCAGCGGAACTGGTGAGAATGAATTGTGTTTTGGGATGCCAGAAATGAGAATGCAGAGATATCTCATCCGTTTTGAGTTCCGAGTATTGAGTAATGAGATTGATGTTGGATTTGGTTGGAAAAACATTTTAACATGTGTGGCAAACACGGATACCCTCTCTTTGGCCCTGCCGGTCCATCGACCGAGCTTACCACAGAGGATGTTTAGTGCTGGTTGGACTGAGTCTTGTCTTAACGCCTTGTAGAGGTTGCGATTGGCATGCCTAAGGCGAAGTTTTGCTGCTGGTGAGCAAGTACTCTGCCATTCTCAGACGTCGTTTTTCCGTTACTAGTTGTTCTATCCGACAGGTTCGGTGTAAGTAGTGACATCTTGTTGGTAGACGCTCTTGCTGCAGCTCCCAGCATTGATTCAGAGACGCACATGTCAATGTCCTTCGCAACTTCCAGTTTCGGCGAACAGTCAATGTAGACACTCATGTACATTTTGAATTTAAGGCAAATTGTTTTCTTGTTGGTAAGCACTGGAGAGTGGGCGGAAGTTAAATCAATGTCAGTGTCGTCTGCAACATCCAGTTTCGGCGAACAGTCAATGTGGACACTCATGTAAGCCAATTTTTTTTTTCTTGTTGGTAAGCACTGGAGAGTGGGCGGAAGTTAAATCTAGCAGTGTCTCCGCAGTGATCCGATTTCGCGGAATCCTCTTGGTTACTGCAAAATCAATCAAGTCAGGCATTTTCCGAGGGTCTGTGCGCCAGTATGTAGGCCTACCCGGTGAGACGCAATCCATCTTATTGAGTGTGATGATTATTGTGTTAAACAACTTTTCCCTTTAGTATTTACCAGGGCAAATCCACACTGTCCATGTCTGGCATAATAGTCGCCTGCTGCAATGAAGCGATCTCCGAGTATGTTTAAGAAATCGGCAATTTCCTTTTCAGAGTTTGGGTAGCGTGGTGGGAGGTACAAAGCAACCAATGTAGTTTCGCAGCGGCTGGTTATAGCAGTTGCTTGAAAATTATTTTTTGTTGTTAAATTTGTTTCCGAAATCAGCATGACATCGTCTTCACTTGAGTACAGGAATAGTTAAAATTCGATTTTGTGTTTGGAGGTTCCTTTAGCATACCAAAGACATAGACGTGGGGAAGCCGTTAGTTATTATAAATAAGCCTCTGAATGAGCAGATTTTGATTCCGCATTAGTTCCTGCATGCAGTTTTGTATGAACGTCATAAAGGTGGTCATGTTTTGGTTAAGTGAGATCAATTGTTCTGGTGCGCTAAGTGACGGATTCTGTAGATAGTGAAAGGACGAAGTCATTTTCGCTGGCTCCGTATGTCCAGTTCGAGGCACGCTAGCGAAGGATACCCTATGGCTGGTTCTTGGTCTAGGTATGTTAAATGATTTAACAGCCGTGGCGAAGAGTATTGTGTAGTTTTGGAAGCGCTGTAGGTGACCTTTGGTCCTACTGGGGGTTTGCGCCCGTTTAGGTCTGGTTTAAGCTCCTTAAAGAGAGAACATCCTCCGAGAGAGCATGACCGTATGATTCCCTCCACCCTTAGTGCATAGTCTTAGTGCGACGTTATTTATGTCCTTGGTGCAAATGCCATGTTTATGATGTCGGACAAGTTGTTGTTGTAGCTGTTACTGGTGAGGAACGTGAGAGCTTGGCTCGAATTGGGGGCCACGCGATGTTTTTTTGCACTGAAATTTGACTGCAATATTTTTATTTTATTTATTTAGTTACGTCAACTAAAACAGCAGTCGACAAAAAAACCTATGCTAAAAAAACAATTAATTGAAGAAAAGTAAGTTTAGCCATATACGCAACTAAACATCTCTGACACGGCTGAGGTGTTTTATTTGCACAAAGTGCTAGCTATGCCCCTATTCACAGTCAATGTGGTCAGGGAAGAGTTATTTCTTTTTTTTTTTTTTTTTCCTGTTACGCGCGAGCCCAAGCAGATAGCAGATTGAACGGATTCAAGTCTAATATGGTGCGACTCATCTTGAGGTGACCAAATGCAAGTTCCATACTCTTAAATAGGACGGACAAGCGAAGTAAAGAGAACTTTAGTTGTATAGGGGTCATCGAATTCTTTTGACCATCTTTAAATGAAACCCAGGACACTCATGGCCTTTGAGACCGTGGTGGAAATATGGGTGTTAAAATTTAACTTATGGTCCATATGTACGACCAAATCATTCATATTATTTAGACGTTCTAAAGGGCTATTGTTTAGAAAATAAGTGACCAGTTGAGGAGAGTTACGAAAAAAAGTCATTACCTTACATTTGGTAGTGTTAAGATTTAGTAGATTAATCTGGCACCAGGATTGAAAGTTTTTAAGATCAGCTTGTAGCCGACTAAATGAATCTGTATCTTTATAAGTAAGACAAAGCTTGACATCGTCAGCATACATAAGCACACGCGAATGAACAATGACTGATGGAAGATCGTTAATCAATAGTGTGAAAAGCAGAGGGCCAAGATGACTACCTTGAGGTACACCAGAAGTCACAGGAATGGAAACGGAAAAAGAAGACTTAAAAAGTACCTTCTGTTTTCTATTTGTTAAATATTCTCGAACCCAAGATAGGAAAAGAGGTGGAAACCCAATGTCGCTCAGCTTAGAAAGTAATAGGGTATGATTAACGGAATTAAAGGCTTTGCTGAAGTCAGTGTATATGACATCAGTTTGTTTACCATCTTTGAACCCCTTGATAATTATTGATATAAATTCTAAAAGGTTAGTGGTTGTAGATCTACGTTTCACAAACCCATGTTGGGATGGCGAAATAATAGAGCTGTAAAAATGTTGCACTTGAGAAGTTATAATTTTCTCAAAAGCTTTCGGAATAGCGGACAATTTTGAGATACCCCCATAGTTAGAGGCTTCGGACTTTTTTTACAATCTTATTTCCCCGTTTTGTAGTTCTGTTCTGTTTGCAGTTGTAGTTCTTCTCGCGTGCGATCAGCACGTTTGCCGATATTTGGAACAACAACAATCGCTGAAATTAATAGAGATGATTTGACCATATCGCACATTAATACAATAGATGCTGAAGTATCCATTTTTGTAAAACATATTAAACGGTATTTTCGCAAACATCACACAGATCTGAATCAAATTTAGTCAATCTACTCAGAATGGTTTGCAAAAAGTTTGAAAATACGAAACTACATGGTGGATACCAAAAATTCATCACCTTCCAAAATAGGCCGCCCAAAACTAGGTTATACAGATGCCGGGTCACGGCTAAGAAGGCAAATGGCTTTAGAAGGAGCCATTTAAAAATTGTTTGTCTACTCCTTTACTTCTGGATGCAGCCGTTTAATATATTTGTTGTATCTACTCTGAACTTAGAGCCTAACAACAAGTTTTCTTAGTCTAGTACTTAAGCTAAATTCTGGGGAAACTGCAGGCGGCCCTAATCACTTATTATTGGGTTGGTCTGTAATTTCTTTTAAGACGAGTTGTATTATTAGTTCGCGTAAGGGAATTGTTTTTGCAGAATACTTTGTTGTTGACTACCTATTTCAGATTTTACGCTATGTATATTTAGATAATTTTGAATGTTATCGTTCCGTATGTACCACGGAGCTCCCGTGATTGTTCTCAAAATCTTCGACTGCGCACTTCGTATGACTTCGACATTGCTAGTACTTGCATTACCCCATAGTAAGTTTGTGGGTGTACTGTGGAAGTTTTTGCCGGATTTTGAAATCGGACCCTCCAGCCAAACTCTATCTAAAGACTAGGCAACATCGAGAAAAACAGCCGCACACTAGTTCTTCTAGTTCGAGTGCTGTTCGTATTTCGGATGTTATGCAATTGACCAGCGGAACTGGTGAGAATGAATTGTGTTTTGGGATGCCAGAAATGAGAATGCAGAGATATCTCATCCGTTTTGAGTTCCGAGTATTGAGTAATGAGATTGATGTTGGATTTGGTTGGAAAAACATTTTAACATGTGTGGCAAACACGGATACCCTCTCTTTGGCCCTGCCGGTCCATCGACCGAGCTTACCACAGAGGATGTTTAGTGCTGGTTGGACTGAGTCTTGTCTTAACGCCTTGTAGAGGTTGCGATTGGCATGCCTAAGGCGAAGTTTTGCTGCTGGTGAGCAAGTACTCTGCCATTCTCAGACGTCGTTTTTCCGTTACTAGTTGTTCTATCCGACAGGTTCGGTGTAAGTAGTGACATCTTGTTGGTAGACGCTCTTGCTGCAGCTCCCAGCATTGATTCAGAGACGCACATGTCAATGTCCTTCGCAACTTCCAGTTTCGGCGAACTCATGTACATTTTGAATTTAAGCAAATTTGTTTTCTTGTTGGTAAGTAAATCAATGTCAATGTCGTCTGCAACATCCAGTCCAGCCAATATGTTTTGTGGTAGGCACTGGAGAGTGGGCGAAAGTTAAATCTAGCAGTGTCTCCGCAGTGATCCAATTACGCGGAATCCTCTTGGTTACTGCAAAATCAATCAAGTCAGGCATTTTCCGAGGGTCTGTGCGCCAGTATGTAGGCCTACCCGGTGAGACGCAATCCATCTTATTGAGTGGGTTGATTATTGTGTTAAACAACTTTTCGCTTTAGTATTTACCAGGGCAAATCCACAATGCGGATGTCTGGCGTAATAGTCGCCTGCTACAATGAAGCGATCTCCGAGTATGTTTAAGAAATCGGCAATTTCCTTTTCAGAGTTTGAGTAGCGTGGTGGGCAGTACAAAGCAACCAATGTAGTTTCGCAGCGGCTGGTTATAGCAGTTGCTTGAAAATTACACTGTGATAGTTTTTTAAAAAAAAAGACATGGTAAAATTCGATGGTTTCACCCTATTTCGGGTCTTGCGAATCGAACTGCAGCATTAGTTTTTTAAGTTATCACGATGGTTTCATACAACATTTTTTCCGAAAGTTTTTCATCAAAGTTGTTATTTTTTCGAAAAGGGTATTTTTTCCTATTGCTCCTGACTTCTAAAATATTCAATTTTTTGCAAACTTTCTTCAGCATAGTTTCTTAAGCTAGGTACACACGATGCAAACAATTTGCAGCAAGTTGAAAATAATTTGCAGCAAAAGTTTGCACAACTGTTCACACCAATGCAAATATTGCATGAAAATTTCTTGCTTCAATCAATATTTGTTTTGCACGCAAACTTTTGCATGGCTATTTCGTGCAATATATTGCATTAATGTCTACATGTGTTTTCATTTTTTGTTTGCAGTGCTTGCAAGTGACACTCATTTGCAAGTTCTGTTGTTTTGAGAAAGTCAAGGAATAACGACGTGTTTATATTATGTCGGCACAAAAATCGAGAGTGGCTGCTGTTGCTGTATTAGCAATTTTAATGAAACGTAAAAAAGTGAGAAGATTAGAGTCTGCAAAAAAAAGAAAGTGTTGGGTGAAAGAGTGGATTTCCAAAAGATATGAAAAAGGAGTACATCAGAACCTTTTAAAAGAGCTGCAAAATGGCGATGAAACATACTATTACAATTTTTTCCGCATGGCAGTCAGTGATTTCAATTTTTTATTAGAAAAAGTAAAACACAACATAACTAAACAAGACACTGTAATGCGTCCTGCGATCCCACCAAATGAGCGATTAGCTTGTATGTATATAATTAACATTTTTATGAACTTTTAATTAATATGTTTATTGATGTAATTTAATTATTTATTTGTATTAATTATTTAGGTGATTCATATCATTCTCTGATGTATCTTTTCCGCATCCCTGTGAGTACGGTTGCAAGCATTGTGCCGGAGTGTTGTCGAGCTGTATATGAATGCCTTAAAAGGGAATATCTTAAAGTAAGTATGTAAAATATATATGTATTTTCTTTTTTACCATCTGAAAAGCCAAAAACTGGAGAATTGGTAGATGAGTACACGACATTAGGGGTGGAACAAGTAAAAGTGCCCTCGCTGTCAATTTCCGATACTTCCAAAATAGCTCTTTGAATTTTTCTGCGAAGCAAAGTCTATGTTGGTGTGATTTCAGCAATCTGAGCTCAGATGCAACGAAATCACCGAACACCTGATGATCATCCGCTGGCTTATCGAGTAAAGCGCTTGCCTTTTTAATAAGCAGATCTTCGTCCTTAAATTCTATCTCGCCACGTTTTCTTTTTTTTTCTTTGGATGTACTTGGTACGTCATCTGGTGTTATTGAAGAATAAGTTGAACATGGTGTCTCTCCAAGGAGTATTGTGTTCACGGGGTTTTCACTTAGATCCTAAAAATATGTGAAAAAGTATGAAATAAAAATGTAAACAAAATATTAATAATTTATTTTAATTTTTTAGGTTCCCAATTCTACAAACGAGTGGCTTAAAATTTCATCTGATTTTGAAAGTATTTGAAACTTTCCTCATTGTATCGGTGCATTAGACGGAAAACACGTAGTTATGACAGCTCCGCCTAACAGTGGTAGTACCTACTTCAACTATAAGGGCACGCATAGCGTTGTGCTAATGGTATTAGCAGATGCAAACTATAAAATAATTTACTTCGATGTAAGAGGCAAAGGAAGAATTTCTGATGGAGGAATTTTTAACGCAAGTAGTCTATCATATGCGTTACAAAATGAGCAACTTAATGTTCCTGGGGAGCAGCCGCTTCCAGGTCGAGAACTAAAGGTGCCCTATGTACTTGTAGCGGATGATGCATTCGCATTGAAAAGATACATAATGAAACCATATCCATTCAGAAATCAACCAGCTCCAATCGTGTTTTTAACTACCGTCTTTCCAGAGCAAGAAGAGTGGTAGAAAATGTTTTTGGCATAATGGCAAATAGATTTCGGGTTTTAAGAAAGCCATTGGAACTTGGCCCAGAAAAGACAATAGATGTTGTCTCTGCAATTTGCGCATTACATAACTGGTTGATGGCCAAGAAAGAGTCAAAACAAAAATATGCTCCGAATGGAACATTCGACAATGAAGCTGATGGAGAAGTGGTACCAGGTACTTGGCGTAACGGTCTGACGTTAGAAGGAAACTGCATACCACTTCAAAAAATACGCAAAACTCTACTGAAGCAAAAGATATACGTGAAGAATTTAAACATTTTTTTGTTTCGCCTGATGGTGAAGTGCCATGGCAATATAAACATTTATAAAAGTAATTACTCCGATATTTTCAATAAACTGTACTACTTACCAAATTTTGAATTTTATAATTATTTCCGTCGTCATTTTTAATAAATTTAATCGCATCGAAAATCTCCCATTTGCTGGTGTAGTTGTCCGATGTACCCTGGCCACTTTTTTTTTGCTTCACTCTTCGCACCTCTTGCAAAAATTGAGTGCGCAAATGATGAATTTTTGTTTTTATTTCATCATCACTTTTTTCCAATTTTTCACCAATTTCGCGATAAGCATTTTGCTTCTTATGCTTATTTTTATAGTCTGCTGATGAGACATCCCATAAAACAGCATAATTCTCGTACAATTCAATTAATTTGTTCGTTTTCTCGCGATCCCACATGTTGCTTTTCTCGCTGCAATATTGCGACTGAAAGCAAACAGCACATGCAAATAAGCAAGCAACTGACGCCACCAAATTAACGGTAAAATTCTGTATACAGACGACAAGCAAGAATAGTTGCCGAAAACAGTTATTGCAAATTTTTTGTTTGCAGCAAAATGTTTGCAGTCGTGTTCAAACGTGCAAATTTGATTGTAGCAATCAACTTGCTGCAAATTGTTTGCATCGTGTGTACCTAGCTTTAAGCTAGGTTTTGCACGTTTGAACACGACTGCAAACATTTTGCTGCAAACAAAAAATTTGCAATAACTGTTTTCGGCAACTATTCTTGCTTGTCGTCTGTATACAGAATTTTACCGTTAATTTGGTGGCGTCAGTTGCTTGCTTATTTGCATGTGCTGTTTGCTTTCAGTCGCAATATTGCAGCGAGAAAAGCAACATGTGGGATCGCGAGAAAACGAACAAATTAATTGAATTGTACGAGAATTATGCTGTTTTATGGGATGTCTCATCAGCAGACTATAAAAATAAGCATAAGAAGCAAAATGCTTATCGCGAAATTGGTGAAAAATTGGAAAAAAGTGATGATGAAATAAAAACAAAAATTCATCATTTGCGCACTCAATTTTTGCAAGAGGTGCGAAGAGTGAAGCAAAAAAAAAGTGGCCAGGGTACATCGGACAACTACACCAGCGAATGGGAGTTTTTCGATGCGATTAAATTTATTAAAAATGACGACGGAAATAATTATAAAATTCAAAATTTGGTAAGTAGTACAGTTTATTGAAAATATCGGAGTAATTACTTTTATAAATGTTTATATTGCCATGGCACTTCACCATCAGGCGAAACAAAAAAATGTTTAAATTCTTCACGTATATCTTTTGCTTCAGTAGAGTTTTGCGTATTTTTTGAAGTGGTATGCAGTTTCCTTCTAACGTCAGACCGTTACGCCAAGTACCTGGTACCACTTCTCCATCAGCTTCATTGTCGAATGTTCCATTCGGAGCATATTTTTGTTTTGACTCTTTCTTGGCCATCAACCAGTTATGTAATGCGCAAATTGCAGAGACAACATCTATTGTCTTTTCTGGGCCAAGTTCCAATGGCTTTCTTAAAACCCGAAATCTATTTGCCATTATGCCAAAAACATTTTCTACCACTCTTCTTGCTCTGGAAAGACGGTAGTTAAAAACACGATTTGGAGCTGGTTGATTTCTGAATGGATATGGTTTCATTATGTATCTTTTCAATGCGAATGCATCATCCGCTACAAGTACATAGGGCACCTTTAGTTCTCGACCTGGAAGCGGCTGCTCCCCAGGAACATTAAGTTGCTCATTTTGTAACGCATATGATAGACTACTTGCGTTAAAAATTCCTCCATCAGAAATTCTTCCTTTGCCTCTTACATCGAAGTAAATTATTTTATAGTTTGCATCTGCTAATACCATTAGCACAACGCTATGCGTGCCCTTATAGTTGAAGTAGGTACTACCACTGTTAGGCGGAGCTGTCATAACTACGTGTTTTCCGTCTAATGCACCGATACAATGAGGAAAGTTCCAAATACTTTCAAAATCAGATGAAATTTTAAGCCACTCGTTTGTAGAATTGGGAACCTAAAAAATTAAAATAAATTATTAATATTTTGTTTACATTTTTATTTCATACTTTTTCACATATTTTTAGGATCTAAGTGAAAACCCCGAAAACACAATACTCCTTGGAGAGACACCATGTTCAACTTATTCTTCAATAACACCAGATGACGTACCAAGTACATCCAAAGAAAAAAAAAGAAAACGTGGCGAGATAGAATTTAAGGACGAAGATCTGCTTATTAAAAAGGCAAGCGCTTTACTCGATAAGCCAGCGGATGATCATCAGGTGTTCGGTGATTTCGTTGCATCTGAGCTCAGATTGCTGAAATCACACCAACATAGACTTTTGCTTCGCAGAAAAATTCAAAGAGCTATTTTGGAAGTATCGGAAATTGACAGCGAGGGCACTTTTACTTGTTCCACCCCTAATGTCGTGTACTCATCTACCAATTCTCCAGTTTTTGGCTTTTCAGATGGTAAAAAGAAAATACATATATATTTTACATACTTACTTTAAGATATTCCCTTTTAAGGCATTCATATACAGCTCGACAACACTCCGGCACAATGCTTGCAACCGTACTCACAGGGATGCGGAAAAGATACATCAGAGAATGATATGAATCACCTAAATAATTAATACAAATAAATAATTAAATTACATCAATAAACATATTAATTAAAAGTTCATAAAAATGTTAATTATATACATACAAGCTAATCGCTCATTTGGTGGGATCGCAGGACGCATTACAGTGTCTTGTTTAGTTATGTTGTGTTTTACTTTTTCTAATAAAAAATTGAAATCACTGACTGCCATGCGGAAAAAATTGTAATAGTATGTTTCATCGCCATTTTGCAGCTCTTTTAAAAGGTTCTGATGTACTCCTTTTTCATATCTTTTGGAAATCCACTCTTTCACCCAACACTTTCTTTTTTTTGCAGACACATGTAGACATTAATGCAATATATTGCACGAAATAGCCATGCAAAAGTTTGCGTGCAAAACAAAAATTGATTGAAGCAAGAAATTTTCATGCAATATTTGCATTGGTGTGAACAGTTGTGCAAACTTTTGCTGCAAATTATTTTCAACTTGCTGCAAATTGTTTGCATCGTGTGTACCTAGCTTTAGAATTGAAAGGGCTACAAATGTTAGGAAGACATCCAGCCTCTAAATCAAGGGTGGCCACGGAAATTGTTTTTGGGAGCCAGAGCATCAGTGGCAGAGGCTGGGCAGAAAAAAGGTCACTTTTGCGAGTCGACGCACACAAAAATTTGTGTGCCTCGAGTTTTATAACGGGTCATAAACTACCTTTTTTGGGTCGAGCGAGCGATCGTCGTCGAACTTTTTGGCAGAGGGTCGGCCAAAAACCGAATTTCGCGGGGAGGGGGAAAAAGGGTCGCGATCTCGAGCTTTCAACTTCTTGGTAGAGGGAGGAAGGCAGAGAGGAAGGGGTTAGAAAATAAGGGTTGGTTTTGTCGAGTGCTCGAAATGGCGACCTTTTTTTCCCCTTTCCCCGTAGATCGGTAAAATGGCCGTCCCTCTGCCAACAAGTTCGACGACGATCGCTCGCTCGACCCAAAAAAGGTCGTTTATGACCCGTCATAAAACTCGAGGCACACAAATTTTTGTGTGCGTCGACTCGCAAAAGTGACCTTTTTCTCTGCCCAGTCTCTGCCGGTAAAGAGCCACGGGAGCCAAAAGAGCCACTGCGTGGCCATCCTTGATATATATTGAAGAGCCTGTATCTATAACGCATTTTAAAGGGATGTTATTAATTTTTAGATGGATGTAGGGGTTTGATTGGATGTACTTGGTTGATCTGTTTGGTCTACCTGTTCTATCTGAACTGTCTGATCCGAGGTTGATTGATGAAAATTTTCGGACCACTAGTACCTCCTATTTGCCTTTTAGCGTTTTAATTTTGAGGTCGATTCTGAATCTGATAATTAAGGTGATTTTCATTTCTGCCCTGATTTATATTTTGTTGCAATTCTTCTCGAAACTGTTGGGTATTTTGAGGATTGGGATGATTTGAATTATTGTTTTGATTCTCTTGCCTATAATAGGTTTGCCCTGGATTATTTTTGTTTGATTTGTAATTTGAATATCCTGAATTATTTTGATGATTAGTTTTGGGCTTTTCTGTGGAACTGTTTTCATATTGGCCCTCTCTTTGGGCTACTTGTTTTAAATTAGACACAGTAGAAATATCAAACTTCGCTAACGTCATATACAGCTTGTCTGGTAATCTTTTGATAATGACATCTTTGATTGTTTTATTCATGGCATTTGTATACAAAATAGTATTGGCGGCATCGCCTTCTAACGCCAACCTTTTTATTATAATGAATGACTTATGTTCTAAATCTTCAACAAACTTACGAAGGTTTCCTCCAAAAAAAGTGTGGTATAGCTGTCGCACCTTATGTTCGCTGATGATGGCGGTCCGTAATTCACTCCAATTGTTGGCGTGTGCTAGTTGTGATGTCCGCTGGGCCTCCCCAGTAAGCTGCATCTCTATGGTGCCATACATCCAACTATGTTGGCGGACGTCCCTCATCGGGTAGAGTTGTAGAATATAGTCAACTCTCCGTATGAAGAGTGAAGGAAGTAGGCAACTGTCTATGCATGGTCGCCTTTTTCAGGCGAGATTCTGATAGTTTTAGTGTCCTCTTGGATTAGATTATGTTTAGAACCTTGAGTTTCAATGTCGCGATTTAGACTGCACGAAAGATTTTTTTGCGGATATATCGAAAAATAAAAAAAAAAAAAAATTTGAGGGCTTTGGGCTTTATATTTGCTTACAGCTTCTTTACTTGATTTTCTTTTCTTTTGCACAAAAAGTCTCGATCATGGACCAGCCTTGGATTCGATATCTGTAACGGTGGCTTGACACAAGTTTTGCACTTTAACTTATTCAAGTTAAGTTTTTGTCTACTAGGCAACCTTAGATGCGGGTTCCGTAACGGTTGGTTATACACAAGTTTTGCACGCACTAATTTATTTTTTTTATCTTACCAACTGCGCCAGCTATGAATCCAATTCTTCCATCAATTAAAAAAAAGGGTAAATGGAAATTCGAGAACGTAATTATTCATTCAAATTTGATTATTCTTCCGATTACAGAGCTTTTGATATTAGTAGTGGGAGCTTTTTATCTGGTGACAAGGGTTCTTGGTTTTTATTGGTTAATTGATTTATGCCTACTAAGCGTTTTCACGCTTGGAAGATTTTGGGGGACAGATTTGTTTATAGAATTTTTGTAAACATTACTTTTTGATGTTTTTTAAATTTACAAATATATCCGAACTAAGATTATTGGTTTTCCGAACTACTTTCTATGAATCGGACATTTGTATTATGCTGTGTATTGTGGCCGCTGTTTGAGTTGCCACGGCTTCTACAGTTTCCTCTGGTTTGGCCTGTATTATAACTACGGTAGTTGTTTTGGTCATTATTTTGGCTTTGGTAGCTGGTAGCTCTACCGCGGTAGTTGCCACGGTTACATCTGTTATAATTTTGTTTATAATGTTCAAATGGCCAGTTGCCTCAGTGCAACTGTCGACAAATTTTGTTATTGCATCAATCATGTTGTTGAATGTGCCGGCTCCATGATAAGTTTAACCCTTTCGATACGACAGATTTGTGACATGGCCTTGACAGTAAGAGTAGTGCTGTTTTTTTTTTTGTTGTAGATACAGTAGTTTTGCAGAAATTACTTTTACTGATTCTCCTTTAACTTTAGTTTTCAGTTGTGCTATTATTGCAACAATTGTCTGCAATAAGGTTGCTAATAAGGTTTCGGGCATGTTTACCATTAACAATATTTCTACAATAAATAAGGATGATTTAGGTCGAATGCATGAAGAAGAAATATACATATAAGTCATATTTACCTCATATGACAAACTAAAAAATACCCCCAAAATTCAAAATTTCAACTCGCTATAAAAAAAAAACGAGCTAACTCTGAAAAACCCAAATAGGGTTTTGCTATTCAATACTTGTACTTTCAGAAAAAAAAGGTGCGGTTTGATTTTAATACCCTTCATTTTGTTGCATAGTGTTATTTACTTCCAATGTTTCTATGTCACTGTAGGAGTCTGCGCTCATTTCTAATTCGTCTAAGTCACCAATTTGACTTTCGTCGAATTCAGCCATTGATTCCAAATTATCTTGTTTTTTGATGTCTAAGTTTCTTCTGATTGCAATATTTTTCAACCTTGTATTTAAAGATTGTAAGATTTTATTGCATTGTTTATTATGCTCTACTGTCAATCTATCTGTATATTTTTTAAATATGTATTAACTTACTATTGTATTGACATGCGATATCAATGTAGGTATTTTTATTGTTATACTTTGCATTTCTAAGATTTTTCGGAATTGTCTTTATGTATATATTTATTCTTTTTCCTAATTGATCCCATTCCATAATGTAAATGGAATTCCTATCTATGCAAACGTACTATTGATACTGTACCTAAAGTTGTAGTACGAGGCGAATCTAAAAAAAAATAGCATCATTGATGTATGTGCCATTAATATTGTTTTGTATTTTTTTTTCTTTTATATTTGATTTAAATTTCTGCTTCTATACCGTTTCTTAAGCATTTTATAAAAGTGTCAAAAAAAAATTGTTGATTTGTTACTATTGTTAATATTAGCAATAGGATCCACAATGCATGTATGACATCTGTGTGGTCTCTTATTTTCACGTTGTTGACCACACTGGCCGTATTTTCTTTTACTAACCCATGGTGCATATATATTCTATGTATTTGTGAATTGTGTATACTGTATTGGCGAATTAAATGTTGAATTGCTATACGTTCATAAAAAAGGTCTATTTTATAAATATAAAGATTTTACGAAAGAAAAATTGTGTGCAGTTATATTTGCAATCTATCAATCAATTTCGAAATTTATCAAAGAGATAAAAAATTGTTATTCATATCCAGAGACATGGAAAGATTATTAGTTAGTTTGAAATTAAAAAAAAAATCTCCAACCACATTTGTTAGTTTAAAAGCCAATTTAGGAGTTAATAATTCGCAAGTTGCACTTTCATGCTTCAACTTGCCGGTAGAAGCTTATATTAAGGCAAGTTAAGTCTTGCGCATTTCTTCGGCCCCCTTGCGTTTCTTTGCCCCTTATCTCGCTCTATGTAGCGTTGCCGGTCTGCTTGCGTATTCGAGGCAGCCAGTAAGCCAGCCTTGCAGTCTCTTCTGCTGATGTAGATTGCGTATCTGGCCTCCTCATTTCGTTATCTTCTTTTTTTGTTTCTCCTGTCGTGCCCGGTATGCAGCTATTGTGACTGGGCGCGGTCCATCGGTGGGATACAATTCCAGTGCTTCTTCTAGCGTAGCTCGATAGGAGCAGATTCTTCAACGTTGTTCATTCAAGATTTGTAGATTTATATTTTTGAGGTAATCGTTTGCTCTTGCTATTGGGGCTTCACAGGAGACGGTTGACTTCCATGAGTTACGGTTTCTGTGTGGATCCTGTCCCAGCTGCATCGTTGAACTCAGTGTTTGAGCTAACACTGGACTATGTATGAGGTTTCTATTCTATGTCCTGTTTCGGTCGCGATGTTGTAGGTTTGCAGTAATGTTCTTTATTTGCCTTTAACCATAATAGAAATTTAATTAAATTAAGAAAAAACCATCTACGAGTTTGCACTTGTTGCACAGTACACTTACTAACCTATTAGAATTAGCCTAATACTAACAAACACGCGTAGGCATAGATTTTATATAACCCTACCATTGTTGAAGCTTTCCAGCTACGCGTGTTTTATTTCTCTACATTTTTACGTCTCTGGCTCACTGTGAAAGACGCAGTTGAGATAAATTTTTGTCTCTAAAAAAAAAATATATATAAGTTAACTTTCGCATTGCTATGCGAAAGCTACCTTACGTTTTCGTAAGGATTTGTTACAAATATTATTTACCCAAATAAGAATCCTGGACAGTTAGAAAACATTACAATTCCGTTTATTCAATACTTAGTATAAAGAGTTTCAATAGTATGTTCTTGATATTTTATATTTAAGCAAATTGATTAACAGCTCTTGTTCTTTTGATGGTCGCAACCAGAATAATTCTTAACGCTCCCGCCCAGAAGCGCCAAAGCTCCCTGGCTGGCCCTGAGTTGCTGACGCAGCGCGAATGACCGTCCAACGGTCGCACGCGCATCCAGTGTCACCGCTTTGGCTCTTGCGCAAGCGGTTGGTATTTCTGCTTCCCCATCCTTTCTGCTGAGCCAGCAATCCATGCTGAGCCAGCAGTTTGTGTGAGGGGCAGTTTGTGTGAGGGGCAGAGTGGCCTGATGTTTGTGGGCAGATTCATGGTGTTAACTCCTCCCCTCCAGAGATCTGCGTCTCGCAGATTAGGGTGAAGGCGACGGATTGGCCTTTTCTGGTATCGCCAGGCCTCTTGTGGACGTTATTTTTCTCCAGGCAATATATAGCACGATGCCGACACACGCCGTTTCAATGGCCTCTGTTAATAGAGATATCTGGAGCTTGCTTGATACATCGTATAGTTTTCTCAGATTTTATATAGAGAATTCGTGAACATAGTGCAGCGTCGGGGTTTAACCTAAGGCTGTTACGTTGGAGAGAACCGCAGGCATTGCGGTAAGGGTAGAAGCAGATCGGCTCGAGTAGGTCTTCCTTCCGATGGTTATTGTTTCGTTTTGGAGTTTGACAATAAAGGAGCCCTGGAGTCTTCGTTGTCCCGAGGAGGTGGTCACTGTTCCATTAAAGCCAGTGAGGAACACCGTGCTCTCGTCTATCACTGTCACTGATTCCTGTGCGTCCCTTAGGTAATGTCATTGTGCATTGCCGCCTTTGATGAGCCGTGGGATGCAGCCTTCCTCATTTAGCCTGCGCAGGTTTTCTTCCTGACAAACTGTTGTGTTGCCAATGGAGAGGCAATTTCCAAGGACCTCATAGGTTTCGCTGGGGTCCACTGCTATCAGGTTGGCATCCAAGACGAGTTTCTGACCCTCACGGACTGTGGGAAGTAGGTGAAGTAGCTTATACTTCCTGTCCGTCACCTTAGGAATGGCTAGGACGTAGAGCTGAAAGGTCCCATTGGACATGACCGTTGGGCGGGAGAATTCAATGGGCTCGACCGCGTTCTGGTACGGGAGTCCCATTACTTCGTTCAGGATATCGTCTACTTCCTTTCCGTTTAGCAGGTCCGAGTACACCGCTCCCGTCTTGGCTAATTGGCATGCTCTGGTCACCTCATGGACTTGCTTTGCCAAAATCATGGCCTTATGTAGCGTCGCAGTGGCGGCGTGGATGTCTCCATCTATCGAGTTGACTTTGCCGATGATCCCATTTAGTTCCTCCAGAGTCCGGTATGTAGCCTCGAAAAGCTTCTCGTTGATGCGGACTTGCTGGTTATTGCCCGCAACAAGACTATCCTGGGTCTTCAGAGCCGCGTTCCAGTCGGCTGCATCTGGGGAGCCAGCAACCCATTTCCATGCTGAACCGAGCCATTCGACGGCCCTAGGTCTCCGGGCCGGTATGGAAAGTAATCTTCCAGTATCCTCTTCGGCCTGATCCAAGTAGTGGTCCGCTATCATCCTTGTACGCTGGTCGGATAGCAGTGTGGATTCCTTCCGAGTGGTTTGAATCGCCTGTTGGAACTCCAGCAGATTTATGACGTGAATCAGCCGAAACACGCCGCTAACCCGCCAGACGTATCCCTGCTGAAGGGGAATTACCGGAGAGTCATAATTGAAGAAATGGGCAACATCACCATTGCCATCCTTGAAGACGAAGAGAGTTAGTAATGCTTATAATATGAATTTTCTTAAAGCTAAGTATTGGCATAGGTTTCCACCTGGTTCGTGAAGAGTGCTTTCTTAATTCTTAAATATTCCTTAATTTATGGTTTTTTTTTTTTGTTGTATATCTTTGCTTGCTTCTTTACTTACTTGTATTTTCTTTTTTTTTTTTATATACTATCGTCTTTATGGAAATGGGTTGATGAGGTGGGGCGATTTCCTATCTACTTATTTTTTTGTTTTAGATTTCAGATGGGCCTTGTGAAATACCTTGCCCGTCTTTGTTTTTACCGTGGCCCTTCTATCCTCTTGTACTTCCTCAACATTTTCTCTTTTCCCTTAATCTGTTTGTATCTGACAAAGATTTCTTCCCCTTGTTTGTATTCAACCAGTTTCTTTTTTCCTTTATTCCGCCTGCGGATAACCGCCTCTTGTTTTGCTTGTAAAAGGCCGCTTATATCCTCTAAAGTATTATGCCTAAAATCCGTCAAGCCTTGATAATTTATCCTAGCCGTTCTGTCTAGGAAAATATCAACTGGCTTTTTCCCGATGACGGAATGGATTGAATTGTTGTACCTATCGACAGCCATGGGTACGAGTTCGGTTACTTTGAGAGTTGAGAACTCGGACTTGAGGCATCTATAGATTTCGAGGAATGTCGAGTGGAATCGTTCCACTTGCCCATTGACCTCGCTCCGTTGGGTGGGAGTATGATATACGACTATGTCCAGAAGTTTAAGGTAATTGAGGACTGTGGGGCAAAGGAGCCCTCGTTCATTGTCCGTTACCAAGATTTTGGGTGCCGTGAAATAGTGCAGCACCTCCGCCAATCCTTCGCGCAGGTGGAGAGCTGACTTTGACTCTATGGGAAACAGTTTGGCAAACTTTGAAAATTTGTCAATGCAGCTGAGAAATTTTTGTTTTTCAAACGCGAAGATGTCTATATGGAGGATTTCACACGGGTATGTTGGAATTGGGGTAGGTTCCAATAATGGTTGGTTGGGGTGCCGGTCGTATTTATGCAGCTTGCATGTTTTGCAGGCTGCCACAATATTTCTTATTCTGCTCGCCATTTTTGGGAAATAGACCCGCTCTAGTAGCTGAAGTCTTATTTCATTGGAATTTCTGTGAGCCCTCTGTTGTTCCTCAGTGATGACTCCACAAATCACGTCGTCATCAGTCAAATCGGTCACCATCCTTTGCGTGATGCGAAGTTTGTAGCTCGTGAATGATTGGAGGTAACACGTTTGCAGAAGTTGCAAATCCGTATCCGGGATTTTAATTCCGTTTATTAGGGATGGGCCAAGGTAAGCCTTCATGATCGTGTCCAATTCTGCAGTAGTAAATGTTCTGATGGGCAGTAGGTGCCGAGTGAAGCCGGCATGCGGTGTGACGCATTCATAGTCTGAACGAGTGGGATCAAAGACAATTTGATTCCTGAATGCATTGATGGGGACCTCGACATGTGGGACAAGATCAGAGGCGTCTTGTAGTGCGCTGTGCACCGTTGCCAATGAGTCAGTGTCATTGTCCAAGGTGCCGAGGATATTCAAATTTATTTGATTTGGTATTTTTTCAGGCGAATCGTACGAGATTCTTGACAGCGCATCCGCTACCACATTCGCTTTCCCTGGTTTGTAGATTAACTCATAGTCGTATTCCTCTATCCTAGACTTCCAACGCTTTAGTTTGGCGTTGAAATTGCTATTCCCCATGGCATAAATCAGTGGTTGGTGGTCAGTGTATATTTTTAAAGATGCAGTCCCGTATAAATAGGTCCTGAGGCTGTCCAGCGCCCAGATGATTGCTAACATTTCTCTCTCTATTGTGGCGTAGTTTTCTTCTGTCCGACTAAGTGCCCTTGAGAGGTAGGTAATGGGCCTATCGTTGTTTGCGGTAATCTGTGATAGAACGGCCCCGAGGGCGACATTTGACGCATCTGTGGTGAGATGGAAAGGTTTCGAAATGTCAGGAAAGGCTAACACCTCTGATGAGGAGAGAAGCGTTTTCAAATCGCGGAAAGCTTGCATTGCCTCCTCGTCTAGCGTAATTAGTACTTTTTTTGATTGCGAGGATTTAATTTGGGCACCACCCGCACGCGTCAGGTTCGTAAGCGGTTTCGCAATTCTAGCGTAATCTTTTATAAATTTCCTGTAGTAGGAGGTCATACCTAAGAAAGACTTAAGCTCCTTTAGATTTCTTAGAGGCTGTATCTTTAGGATTGCATTGACTTTTTTGTCATCGACTTTAATGCCATCCCTCGTTACGATGTAGCCTAGGAAATCGACCTGTTTTTGCAGAAAGTGAGTTTTTTCGAGGTTCACCTGCAGGCCCACATCACGAAGTCTGGTATGTATTGTAGTTAAGTTCAACCAATGGTCTTCGTAGGATGAACTGAACACAATTATGTCGTCAATGTATACGAAGCATATTTTCCCGATGTACTCCCCGAAGTCAGATCTATGGTAGTAAAAAGTTTCGCCCTGCCTAAACTAGCTAACGTGGAAGTAATGTCTGGGATTGGGTATCTATCGGAGACCATCACCGCATTTAGTCCTTTGTAGTCAATCACCATGCGGTATTGTTTCTCCCCGTTGGGCTTTGGTTTCTTCTCAACCACCCATACTGGAGAGTTATACGGGCTTTCCGACGGCCGGATCATACCCTCGTGGAGGAGTTTCGTAACCTGGTTTTCGACTTCCTGTCTCATGTGGATTGGATATGGGTAGAATCTGGTGTAAACGGCATCCTCCGTTCGGGTGCGGATGGATGCTTTAATTTGGGTTTCTACGGCTCCACCAGGAGCCACGGGTTCGAAGACGGATTAAAAATTTTTGAGTAGGGCTTCCAGGGTAGGCCCGGATGGTCTTCCTCTAAGAGGAAATTGAGTTGGGTGGATCTGCGGTTTAGGTTCAAAAAAGCTTCTGCTCTCTGACGTGACGGTCGTGTTTTTTCATAGCTCCTGAGTTTTTATTAATATTTATTGTTTTCTCTCAATTTTTAATTGTGCTTAGTCTGTTTACTTTTTCGTTGGTGTGGTTTGCTTGAGACCCGTGTGTTTTATTTGCAGAATTTGCCAAATTAACTAGTTTTTTTTTCGTGATTAGTGTTTGGTGCATTTTATATATATATATTTTTTTCCCCTTTTCTCTCTCGTCATTGCTTCTATAGTTGCTCCCCTCACCGGTCCGATCATACCATCAGTGCTAGTGTTTTTTTTTTTTTATTAATTTATTTTTGTTGTTCTCTCTTCTTTGTGCTTGTGCTCTCTGCCGCGTAATTACTTTTGTAACGCCGCCTCTCAAAGCTTGGCTTATAACTGTTCTTGCACTCTTTCTTGTGCTGTGTACTCTAGCTGTCTCTTTGTTTTATTTGTATTTATTGATTTTATATCGATAATTATCTTAGTGCTTTGTATTTAAATTTTAAATTTTGTATATATTTTTGCCTTGTGTTCCTTTTGGCGTTTTCAATGGCTTGTTGTCTACCTACTTGCAAGCATTCTGATCGTTTTGATGATCAGTATACAGCAATATCGTGTTGGCTCTGCGATAATCTTATTCACTTAAAATGTGCTGGCCTCAATGGCCGCGACTACGACAAATTTTCTGGTTTGTCTGTGTCTAAGCCTGAGCTTGGCTTAATGCGCTGGACTTGCCCATCTTGTGCCAGCCAGCAGCTTGATTTTAGCCGTATGTATTGGGATCTTCGTTTAAAGTTTCTTTCTTTAAACAAACTGGCCAAACAGCTGTCTAACGAGTGCGAATCTAGCGTACATTTATTGTCGCAATTTAAGTTTAATCCACCTTCTGAGAAGTTACCCAAGAAATGTACCCTTGAGTTGCCTCGTAAGCAGTCGCCAGCACTCTCTATTACATCGTCTCCCATTTTACTTTCGCCTATACCTTCTTCTTTTCAGATTGAAGTACCCATTACAAGCCCTGGTGTACCTCAATCTATCCCTCACGGGAACTCTGATCAATCACAGGATCATGCTGGCTCTCAATCACTTGCGGATCCCAATGCTCCTCCGCCTCCACTAACTGTAGTGCCTCATCGCAAACAATTATTTATCTCTAGGCTTGCTCCAGATACTTCTGAGTCGTCTGTGGCAGCTTACATTGGTAATATATGCCCTGCTAAGGTTTTAATTCAAAAGTTTAAGTTTTCAAGGCCTCGCGAAATCTCCTCTTTTAAAATTACAGTACCAAATGAGTATTTTTCAGCTATGGTTGACACTAATTTCTGGCCAGAGGGCCTAGTTGTACACGAGTTTGCGCCCAATAAGCGCTCCCGTCCTTTGCCTGTCCACCTTCCTAATTTATCTTCTGCTTCAAAAAACTAATAACGTCTAGTCTTTGCATTCATTATCAAAATGTAAGAGGACTTCTTACCAAGCTCTCGAACCTGTTCTGTGATAGCCAAACCTTTTCGGCTGACATATTAGCTTTCTCTGAAACTTGGCTTAACTCCTCTGTTTTGGATAATGAAATTCTTTCTAATAACTTTATTTCTTATAGGCTTGATCGTGTTGGTCGTCGTGGCGGTGGAGTACTCATTGCTGTTAACTCGAATCTGTGTTCAAGTGTCGTGCCGATTGATCTGCCCTTAGGTGTTGAGTTTATTTGCGTCGAAGTTACATGTTCCAACTTTAGCTTATATATTTCTTGTTCATATATTCCTCCAGCTTCTGATATCATGACCTATATGCACCATGCTGATGCTTTGCAAACTATTTTTAATAGTCTTAAAGATCGTGATATCCTTATAGTTTTAGGTGATTTCAACTTGCCTAATATTTCTTGGCTTGTTGATGATAATCTATCTTTCTTAATTCCTTCATCTCAACATGTTTTTCTTGATTGCCTACTTGAATGTCCGCTATATCAGTTGAATTCTTTCCTTAACTCTTCTAAAAGAATCCTTGATCTTGTTTTTGTCTCTGATACCACTGTTAGTGCTGTATCCCGAACACAGCCCCTAGTGAAACCTGAAGATCCTTATCACCCTACCATTGAAGTTACTATTTCTTACAATTCCGTTACTAAATCACTTAATAACATCGCAAATTCTCGTCGTAGATGTTTTCGTAAAACAAATTTCAATCTTCTTAATAGCCTTATTTTCTCTTTTGATTGGTCATTTCTATTTGAGTGCTGCGATATAGATTGTGCAGTGAAGTTTTTCTACTCTGCTCTTAATTCTCTAATTGATAAATGCGTTCCTTATGTGAATGTCTCTACCGTCTCCAGCGCGCCAGTCTGGTTCACACGTAGGCTCTCTAATCTCCGCAATATTAAATCGAGATATTTTAAAAGATTTAAAAAAACTGGTTCGCGACTTGACTATGCAAATTACTGTATAGCCAAATTTCAATTTTGTCTTTTAAACACTCAATGCTACAATAATTATATCGTTCGCTGTAAGGTTGAATTTTATAAGAACCCCAAAAGATTTTACAACTTTGTTAATTCCAAAAGACGCTCTAATGTACTACCTTCCACCTTCAGACTTAATGACCAGACTGCTAATAATGACTCAGATATTGCAGATCTGTTTGCTAAATTCTTTCAGTCGACTTATTCTACTACTGTTTCGGATCCCACAACCTATCCCTTTTCAATCCCACATTTAAATTGTATGTTTTTTCCTAGTATTACTGAAGACTGTATTATCTCTAGCTTGTCATCTATGACGTCTTCCTTCGTTCCCGGTCCTGATAATATACCTAGTTGCATCCTTAAAATGTGTTCGATTTCCCTATCTAAGCCTTTATCTCGGTTATTCTTTATATCGAGTGAGACTTGTAGCTTTCCCGATATTTGGAAGGAGTCTTTTATTATTCCGCTTTTTAAAAAGGGTAGCAAATCGGATGTTTCTAACTACCGTGGCATTGCCAAACTTTCGGCAATACCAAAGCTGTTTGAGAAAATTATTACGTCTTCCCTTCAACACCTATCCAGATCCACTATTTCTCCTTGTCAGCATGGCTTCGTCGCTTACTAACCTTTTAGTCGCTTACTAACCTTTTAGAATTGACTACCCTTGTACACCATGGCTTCCGTAAAAAGTGTCAAACTGATGTTATTTATACTGACTTTAGTAAGGCTTTCGATACGGTTGATCATTCTATGCTTCTCGCGAAACTTAACATCATGGGTTTTTCCCCGAAACTGTTGGCTTGGTTAAAGTCGTATCTTATTGGCAGAACCCAAAAGGTGTCTTTTCGTTCCTCATTATCTAAAACTATCAAAGTTACGTCAGGTGTACCCCAAGGCAGTCATCTGGGCCCACTGTTATTTACCCTGTTTATAAATGATTTACCCTTGGCCTTGGTTCACTCACGCGTGCTCATGTTTGTGGATGACGTCAAGATTTGTTATTCCTATAATGATCATTCTTTCCAACAGTACTTGCAATCTGATCTCGATGCGTTCTGTGATTGGTGCCACGTTAATAAATTACACCTTAATGCTTCTAAGTGTTCTTTTATGACTTTCAGTCGTTTGTCTCCGTTCCTAGCTCATTACTCCATTAAGTCTGTTCTGTTAGATTGTGTACCATCCTTTAAAGACTTAGGCGTTATGTTTGACCCAAAACATTCATTTAATGTTCATATTGCTTCAATTGTCAATAGAGCATGCAGCCTTCTTGGCTTTATTAAACGTTGGGCCAAAGAATTTGATGATCGCTATGTAACAAAGGTTTTATACACTTCGTTATTTCGCCCTATTCTCGAATATTGCTCGCCAGTGTGGAACCCGCAATATGATGTTCACCAGCGTAGTATTGAATCGGTACAGAAGCAATTCCTTAAGTTTGCGTTACGCGGTCTTAATTGGGACCCGAGTCTTCGCCTACCTTCTTATTCTGACAGACTTCTTCTTATTAATCTCCCTTCACTTTACAACCGTAGGCTCGTTTTTGGCATTCTCTTTCTCCATAAACTAGTCAACGGCGAAGTCATTTCTACTAATTTACTAAGTATGCTATATTTTTGTGTTCCCTCACGTCGGACCAGAAACTTTTTTCCTATTTACCTTAGTAGATGTCTGACTAACTACTCTCTTCACGAACCTTTTCGTGTTCTTTGCCAATCTTTTAACAACCTTTCTCACCTAATTTCTCCTCATCTTTCTGTCACTTCTCTTCGCGCTATACTTTTTAATCATCTACAGCGAAACCAATGAAAATATTCTGGACTTGGATTGGCTCCAACTCATCCCTGACCACATTGGCTGTGAATCGGGGCATAGCTGGCACCTTATGCAAATAAAACACCTCCACCGGGTCGGGGATGTTTAGTTGTGTATATAGCTAAGCTAGCTTTTTCAATTTAATTACTATCTGTCTTTAGCTTAAGCTTTTTCGTCGACTGCTGTGTTAGTTGACGTAAATAAATAAATAAATAAATAAATAAATAAATAAGGAGAGGTATCGCCACCCCGGGCTGTATGGTTAATGTGTCAAGCTCCCTATCAATTTTTGCCTTCAGATGTCTTAACGTATCATCGCCGATAATACCATCAAAGCTGTTTCGGTAGTGTGTAGAATGTGAGTTGAGTGTTGTTGCCCAAAGGGGCGAAAAAGGGGCCGGTTGTAGATTTTGATACTTTAATAGGGCCTCCGCCTGACTGCACTAGGAATGGGGTCTGCAGAGCCGAAGCCCCGTCAGATAGTTCCTGACTAATAAAGTTTCTGTTTGCGCCAGTGTCAATGAGAAACTGTCGCACTACCCCATTCCTATCTTCATACTCTATGTATGGTACGCTTGAGAGGCCATGCCTATAAAATTTATTTGATCTTGGATCACAAGTTCGTCGGGGTGCGGTGGTGCCACATGGGCTGCACCCTCATCTCGCTCGTTAACCGCTATCGTCGGCATTTCTTCGTACAACTGTTCGTTATTCGGAGTAGCCTCACTAGCCCTTGGGGTGCAGTCTACTCCATTGGGATCGGACACGTTTGGTGCTTCCTCATGGAATAGATACTGCGCTTTTTTAAAGGGGTTAGTTGACTCGCTGGGGCTTCTCTTGACGCCCCCTTCAACTCCCTGGTTTGGGAATCGAGTCCTGGACTGGCTTGAGGTTGCCGGTTCCATATTGATGGCCGGCCTGGTAATTTGCTGGCTTCGGTGGCCACTTGATACCGGACTGGTGTGGGGCCGCGGCCCTATGATTTACATAGGTCACGGGGTTGTTGAATCTTGGGGAAAAATTGTTTGGTGGGTATTGCTGCCGATAAACGGTGGCCTAACGGGAGCGGTCGAGGAAGCTAAGTTCTTTGTGTAGATGACGTTATCTAACTCCTGGGCAATTGAAAATGCCTCTTGCAATGTTCTAGGGCGATTTACAGTGATCAACCCCGCCATTTCTTGGGGTAGCCCTCCTATGAAGACCCGCAAGGCTCTTTCGCGGTACGAGCCTATGAGAGCTTCAAGCACTCCTTTGGCGTGCCCTGCATTCCTGAGTTTTGCTACGATCAAAGAGAGATGCCTGTTGATATTGTTATAATATCCCTCCAGGTTCCCATCACCGCAATAGTTTGAGGCAAGGACCTTCCTGATTTCTGGCCAATCGTCATCTGCTACATCGCTAGAGATCAGCATCTCGTCCGCCCTGCCTTCTATCTTCGACCTCAGGTAGAGAACGACGGCTCTATATATCAGCTTATCTCTTGCTACCTCATAGTCCCGAACTATGGCTTCAGCTTGCCTGACCCAGGTTGGATACTGGGCAGCTTCTCCCGTAAAGGGCCTTATTTCCTTGACGCAATCTGGTAAAGATGCTATCTGCCTTAAGTCAAATTCAGTGAGCGCTTTGGATAGCGGCTTGTCTGCTACGACTATGGGGTCTGAGTTCTTCCCTTCTAAAATTAACACCTTTTCTCTTTGCTTTTTTAGCTCCTCCGTAAGGGAGGCTACCTGAGTGAGTAGGGTGGAAATGGCCTCTTTCATCTCGTCCATTTTTTAGGGGGAAAAAAAAAAATTTGCAATTCGAAACGATAGAATAGGATGGAATAATGTGATATCTTTTAAATTAACTTCTTTAATTGGTTGTTACTATTTCATAAAATATTTACAAGTAAAACAATTACAAGCAAAAAAAGGTGCAAAAAAATTTTCCTCTTTTACTTTTCTTTATTTTATTATTATTTTTAAAAAAAAAAAAAAAAGGAATAGATTTGTGTGATAGAATAATTGTACAGAATGAGTTTAGGTTTTTATTAAATTTGAGCACTCTTCACTCACCTGGGCGATTGTTGTTAGTATTGTTTTGATTGAAATGATGGTGTGGTTTGTGTGGTAATCCCTCCTTACAGGGTCAGCGTTTTTCTGTTAACGAGATTTAAAATAATTAGTACATTGTAGGGATTTTGTTTTGTTGTTTTTTTTGTCTTTTTAATAGCTCTAATATACTCGGGTCAGCATTAAAAAAGGTTTTGAATTTGCTTTTAGTTTGCATTTTTTTTCCCTCGCGAGTTTTTTTGTTCGTTATTGATTGGTACTTAATTTTCGAGTTCATTTTATTCTTTTGTTTCTTTTCGTTCTCATTCTCTTTTTTCTTGCTGAGCAAGCGTAATTTCATTTTAGTTTTTGTTGCGCGCGTGAGCTGCCTGTTGCTGTGTCCCCCTTTATCAGTAAGGGGAGGCTCCATTTTTCCCTTTTAGCCCATTTAAGGGCCTACTTAGGTAGGAGTGGCTCCACGTCTCCGTTTGAAGGGGACACTTTCGGTGGAAGACACAGCCAGCGGCCAATACTCACACATCGCGACAAAGCATTTTCTTAAAACTATTTTATTCATATATTTTATTTGTTTGTTTGCTTAAATTCTTAACATTCTGCCACTCGCAACCAATAGTTGCCGCAGTGGTTTAAGTGTGTGGATAACAGTTTCTCCTTTCACTCTTATTTGGTTTTTTTTTTATTTTCTCTTTTGTATCTCTTTTATTTTTCTCTTAAAAAGGGAAAAAAACCCCGCCTCATACACCGCTCACTCGCACAAACCGGGTGCCCTTCGGGCAAGCCGCACTGACAACCACTGGTAACTGAGTTGAGTTACTTAATGAATAGTAATCCCTCAACGGGGTTTTAAACCCCGGGCCCCCGCTTATCAGGCGGTAGCCGTCCACTTAATATTTTTGGGGCCATTCAGTTTTCACTCACTTTAACTTAAAAAAATTACACTGCAGTTTCGTTTTGTCAGGCGGCTGCCAGAGGCTTTGTTTTATTCTTTCATAATTTTTTCACTTTTGTTTTATATTATTCTTTAGTGTTTCCACCGGCACTCGGTTATGCACTCGCGATTGGTTTTTTTTTTTGAGGCGGTCCCTGCTCGGGCGCCAGTTAACTTTCGCATTGCTATGCGAAAGCTACCTTACGTTTTCGTAAGGATTTGTTACAAATATTATTTACCCAAATAAGAATCCTGGACAGTTAGAAAACATTACAATTCCGTTTATTCAATACTTAGTATAAAGAGTTTCAATAGTATGTTCTTGATATTTTATATTTAAGCAAATTGATTAACAGCTCTTGTTCTTTTGATGGTCGCAACCAGAATAATTCTTAACGCTCCCGCCCAGAAGCGCCAAAGCTCCCCGGCTGGCCCTGAGTTGCTGACGCAGCGCGAATGACCGTCCAACGGTCGCACGCGCATCCGGTGTCACCGCTTTGGCTCTTGCGCAAGCGGTTGGTATTTCTGCTTCCCCATCCTTTCTGCTGAGCCAGCAATCCATGCTGAGCCAGCAGTTTGTGTGAGGGGCAGTTTGTGTGAGGGGCAGAGTGGCCTGATGTTTGTGGGCAGAGTTCATGGTGTTAACTTATATACATGTTGCATGTTAATGCACAAATAAAAAAACAAAAATTAAAACGAATCCATAAAACTTCTATACGTCTAAATTTCTTTAAAATAGGTCTAAACGACCACAAAAGGTAGAAAATATTTTGGTCAAATTGGGTTCCCAAGAATCCAAACTCACCAACAGTCGTAAATAGCGTCGGAATTATAGACCATTAAAAAGAAAGTCTAGAAGACATGGCAATATTAGTTTCAGCAATCTATACAATTTTTTAAATCATTAGGGAAATTAATTTATGTTAAAAAGTTTCATTTGTTTATTCCCAACTTAAAAAAATTTGCAAAATTTTCAAAACAGTATTAGTTTTCATTGTTTGTTATATTTAATGACAATCAATTTTCCCCAAAATAAATTTAAATAATAACATAACAATTTTTTTTGAACATACAGTAGCACACTAAGACCTATCAACGACAAATTAGTCACACCCTTTCTCCAATAGCAAGCTTATGTAGTCACTGGTATGAGACTAAATTAAATTTAATACATGTTTGGATTTCTTAAATTAGGTTGTAGAAATAACAACAATGTGACAAATGACCAAAATTGACAGAACAAAGATATATTCCGCCAACATTTTTCACCGAACCTGAAGAGCTACTATCAATGTATGACCCATCGCAAATCGATAAATATTTTTCAAAAACTAAACAGATACAGTTTTTTAATTTTGTTAACATATCTAAAAAAAAAAACAATTTGATTAAATGGTTATATTATAAATCGTAAATTATATAGAACTGGTGTCTTTCTGCTGCCATTGAGCATAATATATTCTCATATCATGATCAAGATTCGAATAGAAAATGTTCAATATTAGCAAAATGCGAGAAAGATAACATAAAAAAATATTAAAGAAGCTAACATCGGCTGTGCCGAAGTTTATATACCCTTGCAGTCCATGGCCATAATATTTTTACATGTTCCAAACTCTTCTTCTGTATCTCAATTCATTAATGCACAGAACCTTTCAAATATCATTTCAATTTCTTCTTCTTCTTCCCCATCCCCTTTTACACGCATGCCGCGACTCGCACGCATACACATATAGTTTATGTAGCGTTGCGTCTGTATGTGTGCATGCGTGTGCTCTGTTGATTTGATGATGACGTAGTAGGCAGCAAGCCGAACCGATTTATATCGGCTGTAACTTGTGTTCTATATATCCGATCAGATTCAAATTTTGGGATCTGAGATGTTATATATAATACTATCATATTGGTAAATTTCATGGCGATACTCCAATTTTTTCAAAAATGTTTCCTCCAGAGCTATATGATATAGTGGTCCGATTCTCCCAATTTTCATACTTTATTTTTCCCAGGTAATAAAAAGCCCCCAAAAAAAATTTCATCCCGATAGCTCTTAAGATGGCTGAGTAAAACGCATACGCACAGACGGACGGACAGACGGTCAGACGGACAGACGGACATGGCTATATCAACTCAGCTTCTCATGCTGATCAAGAATATATATACTTTATAGGGTCGGAAACGTCTCCTTCTGTGCGTTACAAACATCTGACAAATTTTATAATACCCTCTGCAAGGGTATAAAAATTGGTCAAGATTCGATTTTTTTTACATTTTGTGCCAATGCTCGGGAACGGACAGATTTAGAGGCTAGATGTCTTCCCAAAATTAATAGCCCTTTCAATTCTAAGAAACTTTGCTGAAGAAAGTGTGTAAAAAAATAAATCTTTTAGAAGTTAGGAGCAAATGGAAAAAATACCCTTTTCGAAAAAATGGCAAACCATCGTGATAACTTAAAAAACTAATGATGCAGTTCGATTCGCAAAACCCGAAATAGGGTGAAACCATCGAATTTTGCCATGTCCTTTTTTCGACTATCACAGTGTTATTTTTATACCCTTGCAGAGGGTATTATAAAATTTGTCAGATGTTTGTAACGCACAGAAGGAGACGTTTCCGACCCTATAAAGTATATATATTCTTGATCAGCATGAGAAGCTGAGTTGATATAGCCATGTCCGTCTGTCCGTCCGTCTGTGCGTATGCGTTTTACTAAGGCATCTTAAGAGCTATCGGGATGAAATTTTTTTTGTGGGCTTTTTATTACCTGGGAAAAATAAAGTATGAAAATTGGCAGAATTGGACCACTATATCATTTGTTCAAAAAATTTGTTCATGAAATTTACCAATATGATAGTATTATATATAAAATCTCAGATCCCAAAATTTGAATCTGATCGGATATATAGAACACAAGTTACAGCCGATATAAATCGGTTCGGCTTGCTGCCTACTACGTCATCATCAAATCAATAGAGCACACGCATGCACACATACAGACGCAACGCTACATAAACTATATGTGTATGCGTGCGAAACGCGGCATGCGTGTTAAAGGGGATGGGGAAGAAGAAGAAGAAATTGAAATGATATTTGAAAGGTTCTGTGCATTAATGAATTGACATACAGAAAAAGAGTTTGGAACATGTAACAATATTATGGCCATGGACTGCAAGGGTATATAAACTTCGGCACAGCCGATTTTAGCTTCTTTGATATTTGGTTGTTAAATGTGTGTTCAATGAAAGACGTTAGTATTTCTTGAATTTATTTAATGTGTATTTATTTATAAATAGCCACTAGCACATAAACCAGTGACTAAAAGTTGTTGAGATTACAAAGGTAGAGATGGTGGCCAAAGACACAGCGATGCACACCCGATGTAGCTACAATTGGTATCTGATTTTACCAAGAACAATGCATTTCTTTTATAGTAAAAATAAAATAGAGCTCACCAGTGCATAGTTCGACATAGTGTTAGGTCAGCAAAATACGTCTTTATTGATATTAGCTAACAATAGCTTAATTAACTAGGTCTTTATTGTTAACTGCTGACCATATCAGATCCACTTATGACTGATGAGCCATCGGTATCTATAATCGGGTTACATACTAAACTTGACATACATTTCTATTTGTTCTATATTATGATTGTCTTATTATTACCTTATTTTATATATTATAAACACCAACATACTCCCTGCCGTTGAACACCTGTTCAACGTTATCCAACGTTGACCGCAAAATTGCTGGGGCTGGGTTTGCTGCAGCGGGAGTCGGAATAGGATTGACGATCCTCACGGCTGTCTGCTCTGGACCATTGTGCCTTGGGGTTTGGGAACACCTCTTTATTCCATATATCATCACAAGAACCAATGGTATTGTTAGCGCTACGTAGTAGACGATAATATGATGTGCTGGCTGGGTCTTCTATGTGCTTTAGTTTTACTTAGTTTCAGTTTTCCTTGAATTTTTGCTTGATTAAATCAGCAAAACATAGCTGCATCTTCATTGGTGTGTTGTGCTAGCGTTCTTCAATTTATACACCCTACCACAAAAAATACAAATATCATGGAACACTGCACGGGTAAAGGAATATATTCCAAATCCCCGCCGATGCAAAAAAATGCCAAGTTATTGGACACACAGCCAAAAGGTGCAACGGAAACAATTTGCGATCCATGTGGTTAACATTCCTGTACCAGCCCACAAACTGTGCACTCATTACTTACTGTTGTAAATTGCACCGGAGAGCACCTTGCTAACAACCGCGACTGCCCAAAATATAAGAAGCACAAGCAATAATAAAAATAAAAACAATTGATAGATGCACAATGTGCAGAAGCCAAAACCAAATTCTGCGAAACAGCTCTCGCAAACACCAACCACTAACAAACAAACATATGCAAGCAACCGCTACACAAGCAGCACCGCATCCTCATTAAAGAAAACAACTCTAAAAAACAAAATCTATAATACATATCGACCCAACCACCCGTCACTAACATTGACCACGCAAAACCAAAAACTAATAATAGCACAAACAAAACGACAAAGCAATCACCGAAAATATCAAAACATACCACGCCCGAAGACATGAATTACGACAAGCGACTCTGAACTCGAGGACGATGTAAAAGCACGTGAAAACGAAGAGATAACCCGCACTTCAACAAAAACAATTCAACGCTCTCTGATACGGACGGCATCAGAAGATGTTGAGTTAAGAATAAACCTGAAACCTCCGCTTAGCGTCTCTCACCGCTCCCGGCGATAATCGTCAATGATTAAATGCATGAGGTTCAAATCGCATAAGCGGGGGTAGGGACGGCAGAAAAGGGAGAAATATTTGATTTTAAAGCCAAGCCAAAACCAATATAAGTTAAAAGTTCCTTATTATTCATCAATACTTGACTCTCAAAACTATTCAATGGAATATTAATGGCTATAAAGACAAATTCCATAACCTTTCTCTCTTAATAAAAACTTCAAACCATACCCAAACTCCACAGAAACCCATCTAAACAATTCTGATTCGCGATATACCAAAAACGACATTGATATTCTAGCCCCAAAAGCAAACAGAGGAGTAGCCCTTTTAATATCAAAGCTAATGAACACAAAATAGTTAATTGCCATTCAAACATTTTAGCCATAGCTCACAGAAATACAAGCAAAAACTCCTTTATGCATAATAAATATATATCTCTCACCCA